>JAJJWW010011192.1:0-327004 GCA_023531295.1 Papaver armeniacum
AAACCGTAAAGAAAATTGAAGGAGGCTTGTCTGACCTTTTATAAATAGGATTTGAATCCTTGCCTGGTAGTTTTGCACAAATCGGGAGGTGGCACACCAGGGCTAGGGTGCAGCTTGGGCGATGTTGGGGAAGTTGGCGCAATTGGTGGGGCCGGTCTAATCTTGGAAACCATGCTTGCAAAGGTGTCTTGGGCGACCATTGGGAGGTCGGTCTAATCTTGGAAACCATGCTTGCAGGCGTGACTTGGGCGACCATTGGGAGGTCGGTCTAATCTTGGAAACCATGCTTGCCGGGCGTGACTTGGGCGACCATTGGGAGGTCGGTCTAATCTTGAAACCATGCTTGCGGGGCGTGACTTGGGCGGCATTGGGAAGTCGCACCCTTGTGGGGCCCGCTTCTTACACCCGTGATTTTGGTGAAAGGGGAATCCTTCCCCTATTTCAAAGTCTTTCACGCCTATATATGTATATATATATATATATATATATACATAAAGCCCCTTTCTCCCCATACTGCGCTTTATTCTTTCCTCTTTTCATACTAGCGGCAAAGAGAAACCAGCTTCCAGGTATGTATTTGAGTACTCTTATTTCTCTCTTTTTTTTTTATATAGGTATACACCTTAAAAGTAGGCGCATCCACAATCCTTGCATATGATTCCTTGGCGTGCCTCTTGTAGAAAATATAGTACGTATGCAAACAAGGGAATACTTGCATATATTGTTTGAACCCGTGGGAAATATTGCATATATGAATTTTCGGTCCTGAAAAGAAATATTTGAACCTGAAGAAAATATTTGCGTGTGTATTTTGAACCCGTAGAGGATGCTATGTATATAATTCGAACCCGAAGAACGATCGTAGGCGTATTTGAGCCCGTATGAAACACCGCATGTGTATTTCGATCCCGTGAGAATCCCGTATGAATCCCGAAGAAGAATACTGTGTATATGCTTCATATGACTTCGAACCCGTAGAAATATTGTATATATGATTTTTGCCTCTTGAAAGAAGTACCACGCGCGCAGTTTTGAACCAATAGAAAACTGCTCCATATATATTTTTGAAACCGAAGAAGGATACTGTAGACACACTTGTACCCGTATAGAATGCCGCGTATATAGTCTCGAACTCGAATAAAATACGTCCTCCTTCCTCTTTCTCTCTCTTTTTTTTTTTGTTGGGTACGATTATGTGCAGAGAAATAACTTCGCCTTTCTCCGTTTGTTTTGTGCAGATATCTTATTACCAAATTGTTGTGAAGGAATTCGATAAGATGTTACCCGAAACAAATTTCACTTTGTCGAAGGATGCTCATAATTCCAAGCCGAACATAGATGATGAATTCTTCACTAGAGCCCTCGCCCGCTTCTCGGAAGAATCACCCGTGTTTCGTGCCAATTTTGCTAACCGGTGGTGAGGATGACAGGAAGACACGTTCGGTTCGCCCGAGAGAGCACCATTCGGTTCTGTCTTCATAAAGGGGTATATTCCTCTTCCAACATTGACTTCAGGATGTGTCAAAGTCCATTCGTTCTTTTGACGGATGGGTTGAGTTCATGGTGAGCAAGGAGCATATAAATACCAACTTGACTCGAGCGCAGGTCATTGATGTTGTCAAGACCTCAGTAAATCTCCAGATTAGGAAGGACATCCCAGGCTTGGTTGCTTTCATCTCCAGATGGTGTTCGGACACCCATACAATCATATGTAGATGGGGTGAGATAACTTTATCCTTGGAGAGTGTGGCTCTCTTGTTGAATCTTCCAGTAACTGGGAATCTTAGAATCTAATTATCTGAAAGCGAGGCGAAGATGCGGGATGACCTGGCCGCTAAGTTGGGGATTTCGCTTGGAAAGACTCCATTGCGAAGTCGAAGGACTCTGCCCGGAAAGAGGATGAAAGGTGCCCCTACGGTTGGTGGATATCTCAATGGTTTCCGGACGAGTTGGAGCCCGAATGTAAAGTGCTGATCTTCATGTCGCAAAGCATTTTCGGCCGGGTCGGGGTTGTCTAGAGACATTTTTGATGACGGTTCGGCGAGAAGGGAATAAGACCAGAGTTGTTGGCGATTCTTCGTGAAGTGGCAAAGGGTGAAGTTCTTCCCATTGGCAAGCTGTTCCTTGGTTCCCCCGTGTGTGCATCCGATCACCTAGTTGCGAACATGCGAGTTTCGGGAATGGTTTCATGAAAGTGGATTCATATGTGCACGTTGCTTTTCTGCAAGTCTGGCTATGGGAGCACTTTGAGAAGTATGCTCCGAAACCGTTGCCTTCGCTTCCCGTGAGTTGGGGTGGCTCCCGAATTCTTCGTTGGGTGAACAGGCGTCCAAGGGTTGGCGTGAGCTTGGCTAGTTTTCTTGATAAGTTTCATGAAATCAATTTTCGTCCATGGGGTCCGGTCCATCAGTCAGTGACTCAAATTGACACTTTTGCTTCTGCTCCGCTCATGTCTTTGTCTTACGACGACGATTTGAGCGTTGGTGAAAACCTGTTCATCCAAAGCCGCTTGCCGGTTATATGCCGTCTTTCTTCGTGGGGTCTTTCCGGATAGTTTGCCACAATATTGACCGTCTTGCTCGTCACATGGGTTTCGATCAAGGGGTGCCTCTTGTTTACCGGCCAGTGATCCCTAAGGATTCATTGCATGTCGCCCTTGACGCCAGTGTCCTTAAGCCGGGTATCCGTCTTCCTTCTTTCAAATGGGAAGAGTAACTTCGACGACCTTCGGCTATAATGAGTTTTGGTGCAACGAGTTTACTATGATCCGAGATTTTGTGAATAACGTGGTGGAGAACGTTCGTTGCAAACCTTCCCAGCCAGTTCTCAAGGAGTATCCAATGTTGAGAGATCCCAAGCGAAAGTTGCCTAGCAATTCGGAAAGCCCTCTGTGCCAAGGAACGGAGAACGAAGAACCCGTCTTTGGCGGGTTCCGGACGGTTTCACAAGATCCTCCCACGGGGTCTTGTGTCTTTCAGTTCTTCCAATAACTGTGTATGCGTCGCCTCTTCATTGGTTTGTCTCAAACACGCAATTTACTGAGAATATGTGTCTTGTTTCCTTCAGGGCTTCGGTAGTGTTAATGCTTTCGCTGCTCTTGCACGTTGCCAGGAGAGGGCAATTTCTTCAAAGAACTCCAGTAGTATTGAGCCTTCTCATAGCGATGATGAGTCGGAGAGAGAAGAGGGTTCAACAAGTGAGAGTGATTCCTCCGCTTGTGATGGTACTGGTTCTGTTTGGGAAGTGGTTCGGTGAGTTTCGCGCTTCTTTTCTCTCTTCTTCTTTGTTTCTTCTTTTGAAAAATGTCTAATTCAAGTTTGCGGGAGGAATCGGTTGGAGGACGATTCTAGGGGGTGGAGTCACACGAAAACTTGCCTTTGGTGACCACCGCCGGTGTCTTGGAGATAGGAGTTAGCCAATTGCCGGGCACAGACGTGGTTCAAACGGTGGATGATTCTATGATGGTTGTTGCCGTAGACATGGAAGAAGACTCTTTGCAAGTCGTGAGGCCACTTGCAGGCGCCATTTTTGATCCCCCATACTTGGTTCCTTATCCATGTCATGTGCTGGTTGGCGGCTTTAGCGTGCCGGCTAAGCATGAGGCGTTGTACACCAGAATCTGGGAGAAGCACGGACATATGGCTACAACCAAGAAAGTCACTAGTCGATTTGCGCTGGTTAAGCGTGTGGAAGAGGCTTTATCTTCCATCGAGGATATGCGTGAGGTGTTGGTCACACCGTTTTGAAGATGTTATTGCCGACTGGGAGCACCATCGCGACGTGTGCGTAGAAAAGGAGTTCAACACTTCGTGGTTTGTCGAAGGCCTTGCCGAGATCCAAAAGTTGAAAGATGCAGCAATCGAAAGCCTTTCCGCCGAGGAGATTGCACGACAGGAGATGGAACTCGAAAAGCTTTCCAAGATGTTGACTATGAAGAGAGCGGCTCTTGAGGATGCGAAGTTGACTTTCTCCAAAAAAGAGAAGACTTCGTTGGATGATTTTCCTTGAATGTTTCTCCGTTAAACTTTCATTTAGGTTTTTTTTTTTTTTGAAAGACATATTGGATGTCCGGGTTCAAAACTTGACCTTTGATAGACAATTTGGTAGCTTTTTAGGGTATTGGATTATTTCGGGATGAATGGTTTTGATAATATGACTCGATTATGTTTTGGGAAAAGAATATTGCTTTTATGAAAGTGTGCTAGCAATAGGCACAAGACTCAAGAGTATGACGGTTTTACTAAGAACCTAAAAATAGATTGTATATCTTGCCCAGTCTGAATTTACTCACTTCATAGGTTTTGCGAACACGCCCCTCTCCGTGTAGAAGGCGGTTTTGATGGCGGTTTTGCTGGTAGCATCGCCAGCAAGTCCCCAATCGCTGGTAGCATCTTCGATTGAGTAATATCATCTTCAGCAAGTCCCCAGTTTTCTTGTGTAGTTTTTACAACTAGTAACCGGGTCGTCTGGTGGTTGAGTCGGATTGAGTCGCCTTCCCCTACCATCTTGACATCTGGGTCGAAGAACGAGATCGACAGTCTGACGTTGTAGCCGATAGATCAATCCTCCCGCTGTGGTCGCCAAATGTTTATGGGTGAAAATCGTTTCTGCTGATTTCGGTAATTTCGGCGGGTGAGTGAGAAATTGATTCAAGCCCTAAACAAATGTGCTGCACGTGAGCACTTTGTAGATTCGAGAGATCGATCTTTACAAGTCCGGCCTAAACCAAGAAATGGCCGTTCAAGACTTGCTTCGGTCACAAATTGGAGGAGAAGGGTTGATTTGGGGAGGGAAGCAAAGAAAGGTGTTGAGGAGAGTAGTATCTCGACTTGTATCATAAAGTGGAAGCTTAGGAAGCTTGCAAGAGATAGAAGCTTTTGGGAGAGCTTGCAAAGTTGCCTTTCTGAGAGTGTAAGTGTAGTGTATTTCTCCGACCGAGACTTGTTGTCCGGGGTGGAAATAGGTAAGACCTATTTATACAAGTCGAGATTGAAACGTACCCCGGCCTCATGAAGGAAGAGAGTAAAGGGTGAAATAATGGGAGGAGGTGGTAACCGCATGGTTTAATGGGTGAAAACGTTTTTCACCATTATTTCCTCTTTTTATTTGACCCTTTACTCCTTTTCACGCTTTCTTAATGTGAGCGTAGTGTACGCCGCATGTCATGACCGCCAAACCAAAATCCTAAAGAAGCATCCCCCAGTTTGTTTCGATGTCTCGAGTGTTGGTTGCATCTTGAGTGCAAGTGGCGCGTGTGGCATGTGACAATGGCATGTGCGGAATGCCTTGGTGGTAGGTTGCACGGTTTGAAAGTTAGGTTACCAGCGTGTGTGTTTGGCATGTGCCAATGGCATGTGCGGAATGCCTTGGTGGTAGGTTGCACGTGTGTGGTTTGCAAGTTAGGCTACCAAGTTAGCGTGTGTGTTTGGCATGTGCCAATGGCATGTGCGGAATTCCTTGGTGGTAGGTTGCACGGTTTGCAAGTTAGGCTACCAGCGTGTGTGCTTGGCATGTGCCAATGGCATGTGCGGAATGCCTTGGTGGTAGGTTGCACGGTTTGCAAGTTAGGCAACCAGCTTGTGTGTTTGGCATGTGCCAATGGCATGTGCGGCCATGTTGACCTAGTTGCAAGTCTTGCAGCCTAGGGACGCTATGTTTGGCGTGGGCCAAAGGCATAGCGGCTTGGAAGTATGGCTTGCGGCATGTGTTGGCATGTGCCAATGGCACGTGCGGCCATGTTGACCTAGTTGCAAGTCTTGCAAACCTAGGGCGTTATGTTTGGCGTGGGCCAAAGGCATAGCGGCTCGGAAATATGGCTTGCGGCACGTGTTGGCATGTGCCAATGGCGCGTGCGGCCATGTTGACCTAGTTGCAAGTCTTGCAAACCTAGGGCGTTATGTTTAGCGTGGGCCAAAGGCATAGCGGCTTAGAAATATGGCTTGCGGCACGTGTTGGCATGTGCCAATGGCACGTGCTGCCATGTTGACCTAGTTGCAAGTCTTGCAAACCTAGGGCGCTATGTTTGGCGTGGGCCCAAGGCATAGCGGCTTAGAAATATGGCTTGCGGCACGTGTTGGCATGTGCCAATGGCGCGTGCGGCCATGTTGACCTAGTTGCAAGTCTTGCAAACCTAGGGCGCTATGTTTGGTGTGGGCCCAAGGCATAGCGGCTTAGAAATATGGCTTGCGGCACGTGTTGGCATGTGCCAATGGCACGTGCGGCCATGTTGACCTAGTTGCAAGTCTTGCAAGCCTAGGGCGCTATGTTTGGCATGGGTCAAAGGCATAGCGGCTCGGAAATATGGCTTGCGGCACGTGTTGGCATGTGCCAATGGCGCGTGCGGCCATGTTGACCTAGTTGCAAGTCTTGCAAACCTAGGGCGCTATGTTTGGCGTGGGCCCAAGTCATAGCGGCTTAGAAATATGGCTTGCGGCACGTGTTGGCATGTGCCAATGGCACGTGCGGCCATGTTGACCTAGTTGCAAGTCTTGCAAACCTAGGGCGCTATGTTTGGCGTGGGCCAAAGGCATAGCGGCTCGGAAATATGGCTTGCGCACGTGTTGGCATGTGCCAATGGCACGTGCGGCCATGTTGACCTAGTTGCAAGTCTTAAACCTAGGGCGCTATGTTTGGTGTGGGCCAAAGGCATAGCTGGCTTCGGAAATATGGCTTGCGCACGTGTTGGCATGTGCCAATGGCACGTGCGGCCATGTTGACCTAGTTGCAAGTCTTGCAAACCTAGGGCACTATGTTGGTCAGCCAAAGGCATAGCGGCTTGGAATTTGGCGTTGTTGCCATGGTGCGCAGGTGCGCTTGGTTTGGCATGGTTGCCATGGTGCGCAGAGTGCGGCTTGGTTTGGCATGGTTGCCATGGTGCGCAAAGATGCGGCTTGGTTTGGCATGGTTGCCATGGCGCGCAGAGTGCGGCTTGGTTTGGCATGGTTGCCGTGGTGCGCAGTATGCGCTTGGTTTGGCATGGTTGCCATGGTGCGCAGAGTGCGGCTTGGTTTGGCATGGTTGCCATGGTGCGAAAGATGCGGCTTGGTTTGGCATTGTTGCCATGGTGCGCAAGATATGCGGCTTGGTTTGGCATGGTTTCCATGGTGCGCAAAGTATGCGTCTTGGTTTGGCATGGTTGCCATGGTGCGCAGAGTGCGGCTTGGTTTGGCATGGTTGCCATGGTGCGCAGAGATCGGCTTGGTTTGGCATTGTTGCCATGGTGCCATAAAAGATGCGCTTGGTTTTGGAATTAGGGTTACGTGTTGAAAACCCTAACTGGGTATTTTGAAAAATACCCCTATTAATTATTTACACCCGAGTTAAATGCTCTTAGTTAATGTGTTGCGGGTAACACTAGGTCATGGGGTTTTACGATTTTACCCCTTGTCTAAAATCCACCATCAACAGCATCGTTTTATGCTAATTACCTACTAAAGACTGCAATTACAGGGGCATTATTTCACAATTATTGACTTGAAACAAAGAAAATGATGGACTGTACAGATTATGATATCATGCAGATTTGTGGTAATGCAAACTTTGGTTGGACTTTTCAACAATCCTTTGGAAATTCGGGTGGGATGATCATATTATGGAATAAGGATCTTATTGAAGTTACAGATTCTTTGGTTGGTGACTACACATTGTCTATTTTGTGTAAAAATAAAACCGATGGCTTTGAATGGGTCCTTACCAATGTTTATGGACCTAACAAACCACATGAAAGTACAGTTTTTTGGGAAGAGCTTGACAACAGTTGCAGAGTGTGGAATCTTCCATGGTGTTTGGGTGGTGATTTCAATACAATTTCAAAATGTGTTGAAAAAAAAGGTTGCACTAAGATCTCCAAAAGTATGAAGTGCTTCAATAAATTCATCTCAAGTCATGATCTTATTGATCTTCCTCTTAAGGGTGCAAGATTCACCTGGTCCAATGGTCAATCAAATCCAGTAATGTCTAGACTTGACAGATTCCTTTTATCTCCCTCTTTTGAAACACATTACCCTTTTGTCTCTCAATTAGCCAAAGCCAGGCCTACCTCAGATCATATTCCTATCCTTCTTGACATTTCTGATCCTTCTTGGGGACCTAGCCTTTTTAGATTTGAAATTATGTGGTTCTTGGAGGATGGATTCATTAACATGTTAGAGGAGTGGTGGTCTTTTTTATGTTTTGCAGGTAGTCCAAGCACAATTATTTGGTGCAAGCTTAAGGCTCTTAAAGAGAAATTAAAGGAGTGGAACAGGGATACATTTGGGCATACTACTTCAAAGCTAAAACAAATTCTTTCAGAGATACAAGCTCTTGATAGTATTGCTGAAGAAGTTGGTTTGTCTGCAGAGCAACTGAATGAGAAGTTCCTTCACACCGTTGAATTTGAGAAAGTTACTCAAATGGAAGAGGTGGCTTGGAAGATTAAATCTAATTCAGATTGGTTGACTGAGGGTGACAGAAATACTCATTTTTTTATGAGTAAAGCTACAGCTAGAAGGAGACACAACAGAATCAGACAATTGTACATTGATGGTGAACTAGAAGATGACAGTGTTAAGATGCAACATCACATTGTGGACTTTTACAAGAATCTTTTGATGGAAGAGGAAATCATTAGACCTGAACTAGAAGATATTGGTTTTGATAGCATTAATGCTTTGGAGTCAGATATTCTAGATGCAAATTTCACTGAGGATGAAGTTTTGCATGCCATTAGAGATCTTGGTCAAGATAAAGCTCCAGGTCCTAATGGTTACCCTTTAATGTTCTTCTCAAAGTGCTGGAATTTTCTAAAAGCTGACATTATGGGTACAATTCAAGAATTTTGTGAAACAGGTAGTATTGATGTAAAACAAAACTCCACTTTTATTGCTCTTGTCCCTAAAAAGAGTCATGTTGAATCTATTAAAGATTGCAGGCCTATTTGTTTACTTACAAGTACCTATAAGATTGTTGCAAAAGTTTTGGCTACTAGATTAAAACTTGTTATGCCTAAGCTTATTTCTCCTGAACAATGTGCATATATAGAAGGGAGGCAGATTTTTGATGGTACTTTAATTGCAAATGAGTTGGTTGACTCAAGATTAAAATCTGGCAAGCCTGGGATTGTCTGCAAGATTGATCTTGAGAAAGCCTTTGACAGGGTCAATTGGAGTTATTTGGAGTTTGTGATGAGGAAGATGGGGTTCAACAATAAATGGTGTAAGTGGATCATATTTTGTTACTCTACTGCTTCTTTTTCAGTGTTAATTAATGGGTCAGCTTTTGGTTACTTCAAAAGTACAAGAGGGGTAAGACAGGGTTGTCCAATGTCTCCTTTAATTTTCAATATTGCCATGGAGGGTTTTTCAAGGTATTTGGACAAAGCAGCACATTTGAGTATGTTTAATGGTTTCTCTGTGATTGATGGTGGACTGGTGGTAAATCACTTGTATTATGCAGATGATACAATTATGTTTTTGGATCACAAAAAGGAGGAGCTTACAAACTTGTTTTATATTCTTCATTGCTTTGAGTTCATTTCAGGTCTTAAGGTTAATACTTCCAAAATAAGGCTTATAGCAATTGGTGAGGATTCAGAACTTCAACAATGGGCTGATGATTTCGGCTGCAAAACAGATACTCTACCATTTATGTACTTAGGTATGCCTCTTGGTGCAAAGCCAAACAGCAAAACTATTTGGAACCCTATTATTGAAAGGTTTGATGCAAGACTCTCTTTCTGGAATCAAATTTCCCTTTCAAAAGGTGGAAAATTGGCTCTTTTAAAGCACATTCTTAGTTCATTACCTATGTATTATTTTTCTCTCTTTAAAGCTCCCATATCCATTATTAATATTCTGGAGAAAAAGATGAGAAATTTCATCTGGGAACATAATAGCTCTGGAAGTAAATGTTCTCATTTGATTAATTGGAAGATGGTTATGGCTACTAAGGAAAAGGGTGGTCTGGGAGTCCTTAACCTGAGATTGATGAATCAGGCGCTTCTTGCTAAGTGGTGTTGGAGGTTTGGAGTTGAAAAATCTCATCTTTGGTACAAGCTTATAGTGGAAAAATATGGCCCTTCTCTTTTGGACTCCAAATATTGTCAATTCTCCTCATGGTGTCTCTTGGCCGGAGAACTATTGTTGAATCCAAGTGTTCTTGTCACAAGAAATTATTCTTTAAATGTTCACTCAGTTCAAACGTTTCCTTCTGGCATGATAGATGGCGCGGAGATTCTTGTTTCATGGTTACTTTCAGGAGCTTGTATAAACTGGATAGGTTGAAGTATGCCAGTATCGCTGAACATGTTACTACCGATGGTTCTTGGAAGTTTGATTTCAATAGGTGCCCGACAAATGAAGAATCTATCTCCCCGGGCTGCTCTCTTGCATATCATTGGTTCTAATTCCCCTATCCTTGATACTTTACCCGATACTATAAGATGGCCGTTAACTTCCAGTGGAACTTTCACGGTAAAATCTTTGTATGCTAAGATGATTGAAGGTACTGGAATCGATAACTTTCCATACAACTTTGTCTGGGTTACAGGTATTCCTCCAAAGGTAAATTTCTTATTATGGTGTGTTGTTCATGAAAAGTTAAACTCTCAGGATATGATGCAGATAAAGGGGATAGATATTTATAGCTCCTGTGCACTTTGTGGGGACTGTACAGAATCACAAGACCATATCTTCATCCACTGCAAAGTTGCTCACAAGATTTGGTGTTTTGTTACACCTGATGATAAGTGGGCATGGGTCTTTCCAGGATCGATGCTTAATCTTGCTAGAACTTGGTCCAACAATCAATTGTCCTCTACTGGTAAGGTGGTTTGGAGTCTTATACCAACAACTGTGGTGTGGGTATTATGGAGAGAAAGGAACTGTCGCACTTTTGAAGAGAAGTATGTCTATAAAACTGATGAAGATTTGTGTACGGATGTAAAATCTCTAGTGTTAACTTGGGCTGCAAGCTTAGGTAACAGAGTGCATTTAAACTTCTCGCATACTGTTAGAAATTGGAGCCTGGTGTATACTTAGCTCTGATTTTTTGTTTTTGTTTTTCTTATCTCTTTACTACTACTTGTAGTTTCTGTACATTCTACCTCTTTGAATAAAATTCTCTCTTCTAATCAAAAAAAAAAATTATTGACTTGAAAGATATCACCCAAAAGAGATATTACACCCGTAAAGTGGACAGAATAGTAATCGAAATAATTGTTTACGCGGAGTTCAAGTGTAATTTTACTTCTTTACGGATCTTACTGCATGTTAACAACAGGGCCATATGTCACAATGTTGGTCAAGCAACAGAACGCACAATACTGTGTTGGTTCAGAGTGTGCATCGTTCAGTGCACATAATTTACACCACTAGACGGGAAATTCAACATTGTTTTTTTTGGATTTCCAAAAGATTCACTCTTTCATTTGTACCTTAGTTGGACAAGCTCATTTGCTAGCACATTAACAACACCAACCAAAAAACTCAACTCGTTCTGGATCTATGATTCTATCCCCATTGCACCAGCAATTGATAAATATCAAATCAGATGAAGTCTTTTAAATCCACAATAATTTTTTTTTTTTTTTGCTCTAAATTTCAAAGTCTAGTTATCCTACAATTGAGATCTACAGATATAACACAAATGACATCATCCCTTTACAAATTTTGTTAAACTACACATAGAAGACAGTGCATTAAGATTTAGTAAGAGAGGAACAAGGAAATTAAACTTACACTAAAAAAAGAACATAAGAGGTCGAATATGCATCCCATTCTTGTGACATCAAGGGAGATAAAAACTTCACAATTATAAGAATAAATAAATGGGTGGAATAAAATAAATTAATCTAATTTTTGCCAAGTTTTCTTGGTTTAATTGATTTGGAAAAGTAAATGATGGAATCGTAACAGAAAACACAATGTACTGTTATGATTTTTACAGTCCACATATTACATCACTGGATGGGAATCCACACATGCATCTGGAGTAGAAATTTTGATCTCAGAGGATTTCTAATTCTCCCAAAGATTCAATCATTTCAACAGTATCTCAGTTGGATTAAACGATTAGTCATGTCAGAATCATGCCTTGCTAGTGTTCTTTACTCACAAGTTCACTAAGGTCTTTCTTGATCTTCAAATCCTTCCTGCAAGACCTTTCAAATAGCTAGTTTATAGGGTGATAGACCCTGCTAGTTTGGTAATAGTCTGGCTTCCTTTATGGCTCCGCACAACATGCTGCAAACAGAACTACTACTTCTTAGTTGTCAACCTTAGTTGCCCTAAGTAGGTTGACTCCGACTTCTATATGCTTTTGCAAACAAGAGCTATCGTACCTGCATTAGATAAATATGAAATTCGGACATGTCTCTTAAATCCACAATTTTTTTTCATTCTGCTCTAAATTTTTTTCAAGTCTATAGGCATATCAAATGGAATCATCTATAAAAAAAATAATTGGTAAATTAAACATAGAAGACAAAGGTAAGCAGCACACTCATAAAACCATGTTTATCAATGATATTAACGAAGTCTACCAAATCTAATTGATTGCTTCAGAAACTCATTCTAAGAAAACTAAAATAAAAGATTTTACTCATTGTCCTTCATTTCCCAGTGAGAAAGGTATATACTGGAAAAAAAATATGAAAATCATCTAAGCATTGTTTGCCTGAGTCAAAAAAATGAATTTGTCATGTGTTTTTGCGGTTCTGTACAACAACTTGAACCCATCCTAGCAAGCAAGATAAATCAGTACGATGTCAGTTTGTAAAATTCATTTGACTTCTGACAACGGGACTTGATCTTTCATTAGTTGGTTGTTGACAGATCTGAGAACATGGGTTCAAAGCAAGTTCTCACATGAACAAACAAAGGAGTAATCAACAAATTACAGGATCAAAAGAATGTATTAACAAATGATTTATTGTTGTTTGGCTATGCACTCTACCATTGTTTAAATTTTACTTTACTTTGCTTGTCACTGTAAAATAAACATATAAACCCAACTGCTACAAGATATAAGTAACACAATGATTTCATCACAAGGATATATTCACGGTCTCATCTATACCTCTATACATGATTTACTTGCAAACAATTCATGGGTACTCCAGGTTTCATTGAAAAGTCAAGCAATGCAACGGCACCTTAAACTAGAGCATGGCTTGCATATGTTCTTAAACAAGTGTACATAGATAGTAAACTGATTAGATTGCAACTCTACCAGGAATTACATGGTTGTTTTTGTCAACAACACTAACTTCACTAACAAGGTCATCTAAGTATGTGTGAAACTCACCACTTGTGTGACAAAACATGATTCCACATTTGTGTTTTTGATTCCAGGAGCAGATTCCAGACACCTGCAATTGACAAATTCCAGGCCTCTACCTAAGGAAAAACAAGTCCTGAGCTCTTCTTTTTTGTCTGCTTTCACTCCAGGCGCCTGCAATTGACGAATATGAAATCAAATGAAGGCTTTTAAATCCACAATAAATTTTTATTTTTCTCTAAGCTCATGAGAGATGATTTATCCTACAATTTAGGATCGGATCTAGAGACACGTCAAATGAAATCATTCATCTGAAAATTATGTCCTATTAATCATAGAAGACGGTACATCTAATGGATCAAACGGAACAGGGAATTTGAACTTACTGTGAAGAAAACAAGAGGTTGCTCGGGAAGTCAACAAGGAACGAGTGTTTCTTTTACGACAAATCGATCCCTTGAAACAAGAAAAAGAAACAAGAAAGGATTTATGTTAATTCATACCAAAAATTGAAAATGAATTGTAAAAAAAGCAAGATCTATATTAATTACCTTTGAGAAAAGATATCATTGTGCTTCTGAGTATATAATTGTTGTTGTGAGACCATGATTTGTGGTGGTGGTGGTTGTTTTAGGGGCGCCGCCGTAAAACAGAGAGTGAGAGGCGGTAAGAATGAATCTAAAAGAGCGACAGGAACGAACCCTAAACACAATCGCTTCGCTTAAATAGGAGGACTAAGGAAGAGAATACGGGTCTCATTTAATTTAACCCGGCCCATTAAAAAACCATTACCCGAGAATCGGGTCCCTTCCCACCATCGGATCTAAACCCTACAATCTCTCAGTATTGTTTCCTTCTTTGTAGTGCTCCTAGTTAGGCAGAGATTGATGGCACACATACAAAAACTCCAAATATGAAGGCAACAGAGTTTGGAGATATCAAATGCTGAAATTTTTGTCATTGTAGGATTACGCATTGTTTGATTGGCGAGTGCTTTTGCTTTTTATATGAGAGACGCATCATTTCTCAATTACATCACTCTGAAATCACACGCCAATAGACTGAATGATACCATCACTTAAGAGATCATACGCTTAAATTGGATGGAGTCATAATCCAAAGATTTGTGTACACAGTGCATGTATAAAGTTTCCTGCATTTTAACAGGTTCAAAATTCACAATCCATGGTGGTCTAGCAACATAACTCACAATGTATATATACTGTGCTGGTTCAGCGTATGCATCGTTCATTCTACATATTAAACCACTGGATGGGAAACTCAAAATGGACCACACATCTTAGATATAAATGTTGAACTTGGAGGATTTCCAATTATCCAGTCCTGAACGTATCTTGAAGAGTTCAGAACTAGTGAATTCATGGCAAAGGACCAAATAACAAAAAGGAAGTTTAGTGCTACTGGTGAATTCATGGCATTACGAACAGATGACTCTTCAAGAGGAACTCGTGCTCATTTTATTTCAAGAAATCTTTCTTTACACTCTACACTCAGAAAAACGAATAGACTTTTTATTTTTCACCGTGCGACCGTGTACAAACAAGAAACAAAAGGTAATGCACCTATTATTTTTCCTTCCTCATTCATTACACAGTTAGGAAAGTTTCAGGCTAGATTTGAAACTGTACCTTCAACTAATAATTTCGTAATAATGGAATCAAATGCGGGAGAAAGAAATTACAACTTATTTTTGCTTACATTTGCTAATCTTTTGATTCCCATCCTTTAGGGTCGCCCTTTTTCCCTTGTTGAGTCGCCTTATACAAGAGCAAGAGCATGGCGTTACGTGACTTTGCTGATATTCTTAAACAAGTCTACATACTTAGTATACTGATAAGATTGCAACTCTAACAAGAATTACATGGTTGTTTTTGGCAACAACACCGACTTCACTAACAAGGTGTCATCTATGTATCACTGTATTCTGTGACTTTGCTTGACTTGTTTAAGAACACCTCTCTTTTTCTATCAGTAAAGCTGCACCCTGCACAGGACAACAACTAGTGAGTGGTGAATTCCGAAACAAGAATGGGATATAAAACACAAACCCAAGTGTTATGAACAGAACATTTGTATTGTTAAAATTGAGTCTCCTACAGTTTCGCATCCAAATAATTGGGCCGACCGAGCGAAGCGAGGGAGGACCTTTATATGGTCACTTTTTTGTCAATAGTAAGTGATCAATTAACACAAAAAGATTGGATTTTGGTGTCCCAAATTGGTTTCAATCGACAATGAAATGACTAAACAGCCCCACCATGTTTCTATTTTTCACTAAAACAAGCGTAAATATGACACAAATTGAAGGGTAATCGCGTAAATTTCGTGGGCTGAAAAAGGACACGGAGGTTGGCAATGTTTTAATTGTTCATGGGCATTCTTGTCAAAATCGAGTTAGAGGTCTTGGGGTCGAATCCCGGCCACCTCAAAATTTTAATTTTGTTCTTTTTTTTTTTTTTCTTTCTTCTTCTTCTTACTCCTCTCGATTTCTTCAAAAATCAAATCGACAATGAAGTTTTGATCGAGGCGCCGTCAAGAGAGTAAGTCGAGATCCATGAAGTTTCGATCGGAGATGATGGAAGCGGTGGTGAATACCGGCTCGAATTGAGTCCAGTATCTTACAGGAAGAGAATTGTGGAGGAATTTAGGTCAAGGAATTGTAGACATAATGAAATTGAATTCATCTACAAGCTGCCATTAACAGAGGAAGAGGTGGTTCCATCGGAGATTAAAGAAGAGATGGGTTTGCGAAGAGGGTATTAGAAGTCGAGAACAACGAGGATTCAATGAACGGGTTTTGAAGGCTCTGCGAATTTGAGATGATGATATTGATTGAAATTGAAATTGATGATGAATCGAGAAGATGAAATTGATGGGGATGAGAAAGTAGATCCGGAAATTGTTTATCTCATGGAGGAATGGGTAATCGTCGTTCTCGAGTTCAAGAGTTTGAGAAGTTGGTTTGCGGAGAATCACCGTTGCTGCTTTGGTGTTTGAGCTCATGGTGATTTTGGGTTCGCAATATGACTTGCAGGATCAATCGCCGACTTTATATATCGATTACTACGCAAGCAAATTAGGATCGATATTTTCTCTTAACAGGCTACTACTTTGGAAAAATTTCTAATGGATGGGTCCCTGCCAAGGTGACATTAAGAAGTTTGTGAAAGAGTTGGAGAAATTCCATTCTAAAGGAGGAGTTGAAGACCGCAAGAGGCTGGCGAAGCTACTCCAAACAAGAATTCTGCAAGAGCCAGCCATGGAGATTAAACTTCTCTCCACTTGTTGTGTAATGTGGAGAGCAAGACAAACAAGGTTGTAGTAGGCGTTGTCTCTTGGAGTTCATTTCTACTTAAAAAGGCCCTTCTTTGGCACATCGGGTAATGGTCTCAATGCATCGATTACAACTAAACCCGTCAATGCGAATGGTTGGCTTGGAAAACACTTTTGTAATTCATACTACTTTGCTCATGACATGTGTTTAAATCTGATATATGCATCAGTTGTTCAATTATCCGTTTACCTTACACTTCGAGAGCAATTTATGCTATCTCGGGATCTATTTTATCATATTCTAATGGATTAAGTTTTTAAAGATTGTTTTTCATGCAAAGTGGTAGATAGTTTATACAGAGAAGTAGGATTCTTTTGATTATTAAATGAATCTCATAAACATTCTTGCCAAATAGGTTTGCCAACTATTCACAAAGGTGGTGGAGTTGAAGATCGCAAGACGCCGGCTAGAAGCTACTCGAAAAGCTTATTCAAAGATCTACCAAACCGAGGAAAACATCCTTTTTTTCCTTCCTACTACAGTTTGCGCAGCCATGGAGTTCAAACTGCCAAGTGATGTATTCTTGTGTAAGTGGCCTTCACTTCTTTGATTAGGCATTATAATAATCTTGCATCTCCTTTTTTTTTTTGACTAGGCATTATGATCTTCAATCTCCTTTTAACCTCGGCCTCCTCTAATTTTGTACGCATGAAAATCGGTTAATATACCAAATGATACTTTGGATGTGTATTGACCGTCTAAATATGTATTCAATCTCCAATTTAGTAACTGATATTATGGTAGTCATACTTCAGGTTGTTTTAGTAGGTGTACATAGAGAAAAGCAACCCTTGTTTAGCTCATGGGAATGGTAATGTCATGCCCCTTTTGTTTTTGGATTGTAATGTCTCTTAATTTTGTTAATAGACTTCGTAACAAGGTAGTTGATTGTTGTTTGCATGAAAAAAAGAAATCTAGTGTCATAGGTGCATATTTCGGGGTCCGACAATATCGTGGTGCAAATTTTTCGCTTACGGAAAGGTGCATCACTTGGGTTCTGTTGTAACTTGTAATTATGTTTCATTAGCACTTCTTTTGTGATTTAGTTTTCTTAAGCCATTAAGTTTGTAGTAGAATTTTATTTGATTTGCAAGTAGCCATTAGCACTTCTTGTATGATTTGACCGCAGTAAGCCGGTTGGATAAATGATACTCGATGTATTTATTTGATATACGAAACAGTAAAAGATCCTTTTTCCTTCCACTACAATTTGCCAATCCGGGGATCAAACTGATTTATAGATTGGTGTGTAAGTGGCCTTAATTTTTTGCACTAGCCTAGTAGAAAATGCAATCTGGAAGATCATGGTTGCAAAATTGCTTGAACTAAGACCGGTGGTTGTGTTCAAAGTAGTGTTGAGCTTGGATTTGAATCGGGAAGATCATGGGGATGAGTTGAAGTTCATTGCGAGTATAAAGAGGCTGTTGTGTGTTGGTGAATGTATGAAACTGCTTAGTTGTATGCTAGGATTTGTTACAGGGAATTGAAGAAAGAAAAGGCCTGAATTTGGCCTCGAATTAGCCTCGAAACAGAGGAAACTCTGTCCGGATTTCTACTTCGGTGAGTTAACTCACCGACCCGATCCGACTCTAACTCAGCTGAATAATACCGAGTCGCCTAACTCATTCTTTACCTTGACCAGTTGACTAACGGATTGACTAACTTGACTATTAACTATGACGACACCGTGACGGAATATTCCTTCGACAAATTATAATCGGCAACACTTATTGTGTTTGAACATCTCTTGCTTTAAAACTTCTCTAATAAGTTCCTCGGTCGGCCCTCCCACCGTGGCAACGGTTGTACTAGTATTTGCACTTCACTAGTATAGATTCTCTTATATGCAAAAACCTACAACAAAATGGTTGTTTGATTTTTTTTTTTTTCACTTGCTCTGTAAGATCGCTGTGACATCATGCAGGTCACCTAAATTAGACTCTCAAAATTTCACTTGCCCTATCAGTGTTCTAATTCCGCCCAAAATTTCACACTACTATAGTAAAGCATCAAAATCTTGAACAAGTGGTATATAAATACTGATTCCCATATGAATTAAACTATTTAGCTTTTCAATAACCAAAGTCTAAAGTAGCTACATAAAATCTTTTCCAATTTGCTATAGCCCCTTAGAATTGTTAAGAAAATTGTTCAATTAAAAAGTAAAATAGACGGGTGACAATGTGAGTCAAATCCGGATAAAATATCTCGCCGTGTCAATGAATCTAAACTTAAACTGTGCTGAATAACTAAGATGTTCTAAATTACACAACAAGACAGAAAATATGACTATCATACTTACACGACCAGTGTTGGAGTATACCCCCTAACCAAGCTCAGTTCAACTACTTCCTCCGTCTCTAAAAGATAGGCAGGTTTGTGTGTAAATTTACACACAAACCTGCCTATCTTTTAGAGACGGAGGGAGTATTCATCAGCTCATGTTGATTTGCATTATTACCTGTATTTGACAAATATTTTAAATCAACATTATTACATTATTCTCTTCTAAATTTCCAAGTCTAGCTAAGAAAAGCTATATCCTACAATTGAAGATCTAAGACATATATATCAAATTGAATCATCTATCTAAGAAAAGCTATATCCTACACAGTTAAGATATTTGCAGACTAGATTTTACATTGTACCTTCAACTAAACATTTCTTATATGAGGAATCAAAAGTAGGGGAAAGTAAATACAACTTCTTTTTGCTTACGTTTGATAATCTTTACAATCCCCTCCTTCAGTGTCGCCCCTTTTCCCTCTTTGAGTCACATTATACGAGAGCGTGGCGATTCGTGACTTGGATGATATTCTTAAACAAGTATACATACATAGTAGACTGATTAGATTGCAAATCTAACAAGAATTACATGGTTGTTTTTGACAACAACACTGACTTCAGTAAAGGCCATCTAAGTATATGTATTTTCGAGTCACGTCTTTCTCTTTGTACCAGACAATACGCACCCTGCAGGCCAACAACTAGTGAGTAGTGGTGAGTTCCAAAACAAGTAGGGGAAATGAAACATAATCCCAAGTGTTATCAACAGAACATTTGTATTGTACCCCCTACAGGATAGCCTCATAGTCATATACTCGTATGGTTTGGTGAAAAGTGTAAAACCTAAAAAAAATGAATGGTATATGTAGGAATTTGAAAGATATGAAATACTAATCTATCTCTCAATTGTTAATTCATTGCTCCAGAAACTCATTCAAGGAAAATTAAAAGATTTTACTCATCATCCTTCATTTACCATTAAATAACAAATTCACTAATACCTTATCATGCATCAGCTACATTCCAAAATTCTAGGAAAATTAATAATCTCTTCTTTTTGTTTTACCGCTCTCCTTGTCATTGTCTTAGAGTAGTGCATCGAACGAAAAGACTAAAATTCTTTCTTTATTAGCTTTTCCTATAACAAAAATCTGTCTTGATGAATTTATGGAGAGTAATAATATGAAGGCAACAGAGATTGGGGATATCAAATGCTGAAAGTTTTGTCATTCTACGATTACTCACCATTTCATTGGCGGAGTGTTTTGCTAATTAACCACTACCACAAGCGAATTCTGAGAGACGGGGGCATTAATTATAGACCGAAAGATATCTCTCTGAACAATTATATCATACACCCAAAGAGAAGGTACAACCGTAAAGTGGATTTTGCTAACATTTTTAGCTGTAGGAAAACTGAATAGCTAAAAGGAAAAAGAAGAGCTCCATTCTCAAGTTGTAACTTCACTCGGTGACTCTTGAGATTCAAATACTTCGTGCATAACCCCTCAAATCTCTTGTTTTCATGGCATTTGACCTTGTTAATTCCGTAACAGTCTCACTTCCTTATGGCTCAAAAGCATGCTACAGAAAAACAACTGTCTTTCAAAATTCAGAGTTAAAAAAAATAAAAACAACAAAATTTAGATACATCTCAAGTTCTAAACACGTATTCATTAGGACAAACTCTGTTATAAAGGGCCAAATAACCTCAGTGCGTTGCATTACCTTTCCTAGCATGCATAGGATAACTACTTGCATAGTTGCATTTGGATCATTAAATTTAAATGAGAATAGAGCGAACACCCATATCCAGTTCCGATATACTTAGATGACATCCAAATAATTTTTGCACTTCACTAGTACAATATGTACGATTTAAAAAGATACGAAATGCTAGACATACCACCAGATAAGTGACTAGACCTTTTTCTATCGACAAATGTAACAAGTACAAACTCATCTAACCATAGTTATGAAGGCAAACATGTGTCGCAGCATCATATGTTAGAACAAAGTTGATTGCTTCATAAACACATTCTAAGAATAATTAAAAGATTTTGTGCATTGTTGTCCTTCATATACAGAACAATGTCTAATTTATTAGTTCCATTATTGTTATCAACTACAATAAACTTATAATGACATTCCAGAATTAAAGCCCAAAAAAAAGACAATCCAAAATTCACAAGTTGCACTCTAAGCCTAAAGGCCGTGACCAAGTATACACTAAAAATAAAACATTCATTTGCTAGCACATAAACAACACCATGTGGATGTGCATCTTGTATAATCATGCATCAGAAGTTCTATCAGTTTCCTAGACAGTCATACATACATCCAACAAAATTTGATACCTCATGCCAGTCGTGTTCTTGCAACAAAGTCTTAACCTCTTCATTTTTCTCAGCCCTAATTCCAGGCATCGACAACAATGAATTCAAGACAAGTGTTTTTTAAATCCATAACAATTTTTTATTTTGCTCTAAATTTGAAAGTCTAAGGACATAGGGAAACACCACAAAATCAAGGATATACAATATCTCATAAGTGAAAATTATACAAATACACACCACCTTTAGCTTTAGCTCCGGTAAAAAACCTTATTAATAAAAAAGAAACAAAAGGAATACATTTTTCGATTAGCTTACAGAGTCCAAGATCTACAGCAGCTAGCGTTGATGCCATTGCCAAATGCAGATTGCAGAAATGTTCCAGCGGTAAAAAAAGATATAAGAATTTAAGTAATTTTTCAATTGGTTCTGATAACGATGGAATAATTGCTTTACAGGAGCAATTGGATAGACAAAAAGATTTGAAGCTGAAAATTGAAAGAGATGCAAGGTCTTAATGAGTAAGTTGATCATCTGAACGGAAACAGAAAGACAAGGATGATCGTATCGAGGATCCGTACAGCAGATTCCTTAAAAAAAAACAAAAAAAACGGAAATGATTTATATTTGAGAGGAAATATCATTATCTTTGAGTATATGTAGTTCTAATTGATCATCGTCCACACTAGAAGCCATAGATCTGTGTTTGTGTTGGTTGATTTAGAGACGGCGCAAAACAGAAAGGAAGAAAAGAGGGAGATGCGGTAAGAATGAATCTGCCCAAGGGCGAGAGAAATGAACCCTAAACGCAATCGCTTAAATAGGAGCACTGGAGGAGGGGATGCGGGTCTCGTTTTCATTAACCCGGCCCATTACTACTCCCTACGAGACAATCAGGTCCCTTCCAGCAAGTTGGATCTAAACCACGGGATAAATTGTCGATCGGATAACTTGCCGCCAGTCTAGCAGCTTTGTTATCATGTACATATACCATTAGAAGCAAGTCTCTGTTAGTCTCATCAATATGAAGGCAACAGAGATCACTTTTGATATCAAATGCTGGAAGTTTTGTCATCGTAGGATTACGCATAATTTTTGTTAATTATGATAGACGGGGCATTGTTTCTCAATTATAGACAAACTGAAATCAGGGTTTAGGAAATTTAGTCAGGGTGTTATCCTTTTATTTTTCAAGTCTTTAGAGATGTAAAAATTATATTTTGAAGTGTGTAACAAGTTTAAATGGGTAAGTAGTCCAAAAGGAATGTGCACATTCATTAACATACTTATTATTTTATTTTCAAGTCTTAGTAACATGTAGCAAATGATGTAAGTAGTTTAATATATTATTCTTCTTTGATTAGTAACATACATGTGATTGATTCAACTTTGGGAGATGGTGCATTCTCCCTTCGGTAAAATGACAGAGATCTCGCGTTGCTCTGTCAAAAGGCATGTGCACATTCATTAACACAATTTTTGAACATCTATTTTATTTTTATTTTCTTACTTTTAAAAGTTAAGTTAGCAACCAGAATGGAGTGTAACCATCTGGCCAATATATGACAGGTGGAGAATCATGTTATTGAGTTCCTTATGGAGTGATGGATCAGATGGCATCGGCATGCGGGGAATCTAACAAACTTATTGCAATGGTTTTCCAGGTAAGATTTTGGTATATTGAAGTTTTTTACTTTTTATTGATCTAGCATTGTAATTCCACTTTTGTTTATGTAGCCAGCTGAGGTGCCTGGACTTGTGTCGATCCCTTCCCATATACGATTCTAGTGTATTGGTTTAGGAATGCGACATAGGTAATCAACGGAAGCTGGCAGGGTGAAGAAACATCATGTAGCTACAATATAAAGATAAATAGTTTCACCAATAATAACATACAACTTCTTAGAATTAAGTATTTAAGACTGGCAAGCACGCACATTAAAAAGATAAATAGTTGCACATTCCAATTAATCCAATAATTATGGCCAAAAAAACCTTCTACTGTATGGAGGGATGAAAAATCCACCAAAATCCAAGTGGTAAAGGTGACGTAAGGAATGACCGGTCTAGTTTTCATTTACTAGCGGCTTATACCAAATACACCTAGAAAGAATAATCCAGCAACATGAAAAAAAGAGGATTTGCATAGGGGCATCTAATTTCCATATTTCTTTTATATATATAACTAAACTATTTTTATTGCTCAAATTTAACTTCTTAAAATAGTGCGTAGATACGCAGTAGCTTAGATTCTAGGCTATTAATGCATACTGTTTATGGGTAAAAATCGTTTCTGCTGATTTCGGTAATTTCGGTGGGTGAGTGAGAAACTGATTCAAACCCTAAACAAATGTGCTGCACGTGAGCACTTTATAGATTCGAGAGATCGATCCGTACAAGTCCGGCCTAAACCAAGAAATGGCCGTTGCGAGACTTGCTTCGGTCACAAAGTGGAGGAGAAGGGTTGATTTGACGAGGACGCAAAGAAAGGTGTTGAGGAGAGTAGTATCTCGACTTGTATCAG
This sequence comes from Papaver armeniacum, assembly GCA_023531295.1. Taxonomy (NCBI): domain Eukaryota; kingdom Viridiplantae; phylum Streptophyta; class Magnoliopsida; order Ranunculales; family Papaveraceae; genus Papaver; species Papaver armeniacum. The sequence goes on from JAJJWW010011192.1 coordinate 23,756, forward strand.
AAAGTGAAAGCTTAAGAAGCTTGCAAGAGATGGAAGCTTTTAGGAGAGCTTGCAAAGTTGCCTTTCTGAGAGTGTAAGTGTAGTATATTTCTCCTGACCGAGACTTGTTGTCTGGTGGAAATAGGTAAGACCTATTTATACAAGTCGAGATTGAAACGTACCCTGGCCTCATGAAGGAAGAGAGTAAAGGGTGAAATAATGGGAGGAGGTGGTAACGCATGGTTAATGGGCGAAAACGTTTTTCACCATTATTTCCTCTTTTATTTGACCGCTTTATTCCTTTTCACGCTTTCTTAATGTGAGCATAGTGTACGCTGCATCCGTGACCGCCAAACCAAAACCCTAAAGAAGCATCCCCAGTTTGTGTCGATGTCTCGAGTGTTGGTTGCATCTTGAGTGCAAGTGGCGCGCTAGTGGCGCGTGTGGCATGTGCCAATGGCATGTGCGGAATGCCTTGGTGGTAGGTTGCACGGTTTGCAAGTTAGGTTACCAGCGTGTGTGTTTGGCATGTGCCAATGGCATGTGCGGAATGCCTTGGTGGTAGGTTGCACGGTTTGCAAGTTAGGCTACCAGCGTGTGTGTTTGGCATGTGCGGAATGCCTTGGTGGTAGGTTGCACGGTTTGCAAGTTAGGCTACCAGCGTGTGTGTTTGGCATGTGCCGATGGCATGTACGGCCATGTTGACCTAGTTGCAAGTCTTGCAAGCCTAGGGCGCTATGTTTGGCGTGGGCCAAAGGCATAGCGGCTTGGAAGTATGGCTTGCGACACGTGTTGGCATGTGCCAATGGCACGTGCGGCCATGTTGACCTAGTTGCAAGTCTTGCAAGCCTAGGGCGCTATGTTTGGCGTGGGCCAAAGGCATAGCGGCTTGGAAATATGGCTTGCGGTACGTTTTGGCATGTGCCAATGGCACATGCGGCCATGTTGACCTAGTTGCAAGTCTTGCAAACCTAGGGCGCTATGTTGGGCGTGGGCCAAAGGCATGGCGGCTTAGAAATATGGCTTGCGACACGTGTTGGCATGTGCCAATGGCACGTGCGGCCATGTTGACCTAGTTGCAAGTCTTGCAAACCTAGGGCGCTATGTTGGGCGTGGGCCAAAGGCACAATGCGGCTTAGAAATATGGCTTGCGGCACGTGTTGGCATGTGCCAATGGCACGTGCGGCCATGTTGACCTAGTTGCAAGTCTTGCAAACCTAGGGCGCTATGTTTGGCGTGGGCCAAAGGCATAGCGGCTTAGAAATATGGCTTGCGGCACGTGTTGGCATGTGCCAATGGCATGTGCGGCCATGTTGACCTAGTTGCAAGTCTTGCAAACCTAGGGCGCTATGTTTGGCGTGGGCCAAAGGCATAGCGGCTTACAAATATGGCTTGCGGCACGTGTTGGCATGTGCCAATGGCACGTGGCCATGTTGACCTAGTTGCAAGTCTTGCAAACCTAGGGCGCTATGTTTGGCGTGGGCCAAAGGCATAGCGGCTTAGAAATATGGCTTGCGGCACGTGTTGGCATGTGCCAATGGCACGTGCGGCCATGTTGACCTAGTTGCAAGTCTTGCAAACCTAGGGCGCTATGTTTGGCGTGGGCCAAAGGCATAGCGGCACGGAAATATGGCTTGCGACACGTGTTGGCATCGTCACTAGCATTTGGAACTTCAGTATTTACCTCCCTTGTAGATGCCACGCCTTCGGAAGTAGTCATACGTATACGAGACTTAGTGGAATTAGTGGAGTTGCATCAATCTCCACCGCCGCAAAGGCTCACTGGTACCGGTAGTGTTCTCCACCCGCCGAGAACCCCAAGACTTCACCATAGACGCTTCATCAAATGTAACGTCTCTACTCATGACTATCTTCTTTTCAACTGGATTCCAAAATTTGAACCCTTTAACTCCTTTCTTCACACCCATAAAGATCCCTTTAACAAGACGGCTATCAAGCTTGTTTTTCACTAACATGATACCAAGCGGTGGCAACCAAAGATATGAATTGAGTCATAATCATAAAGTGGTTTACCATACCACTTCTCCATCGGAGTTTTAACTTCTAACGCAAGTGATGGCAACCTATTAATGAGGAAGCACGCATATGTCACCGCCTCAGCCCAAAACGCTTTACCTAATCCAAAGATTAGATAACATACATCGTACCTTCTCCAAGAAAGTACGATTCATGCGTTCCGCCTACCCCATTTTGTTCGGTGTCTTCTTAAGCGTGAAGTGACTCTGTATTCCCTCATCCCGACATACTTGCAAGAATGAATCACTTTTGTACTCTCCACCATTGTCCGAACGTAGTACCTTGATCTTTACGCGTTTTGAGTCTCGGTTGCCTTTTTCCACCTCACAAAGACTTCTAGGACTTCATCCTTATGCCTCATGGTATACACCCATACGCGCCTAGAATAGTCATCAATAAATGACACGAACCAATGTTTCCCTCCCAATGATGCATTCTTGGAGGGACCCCAAACATTTGAGTGAACATAATCAAGAACTCCACTAGTGTTGTGGGTTGCTGTGCCAAAGCTTGTTCTTGTCTTCTTGCCTTTCACACAATGTTCACAAAACTCTAATTTACGTGCAATAGCACCTTTCAATAAATCTTGACGAATTAAAGAATGTAACGACTTATCACCCGGATGTGCAAGCCGCATATGCCATAACTTCGTGGTCTCCATCGCTGCAGTCTCGATGTGTTCGTAAATTGACACATCTCAGTTCCATCGTACTCCCAGTTTAAGTAGTACAAGTTATGAAGCCTTGTGCCCTTCATGATTACCAACGATCCGTAAATTACCTTTAGAATGCCATTTTCAGCGACTAACTTGTAGCCCTTAGCTTCCAAAGTTCCGAGCGAGATCAGATTCTTCTTCTGGTCAGTACGAACCTTACTTCCTTCAGGCTCCCGCACCATACCATCATGCATCTTGATTCGAACACTACCAATCCCAATCACCCCGCAGTGTGATTATTCCCCATACACACTTCTCCATCAAACTCTTCAAAGTTTGAGAACCCGATCCGATGAGGACAAATATGATAAGTAGCACCGAATCTAATACCCACGTGCCGTCGATTCACGATAAAAGTTGATGGTATCATAGTCACGAGAAATCGAAGCTTCATCCGAATCTTCACTTGCCTTAGCAATGTTCACCTCGGTGTTATCCCTTTCGATCCTTACGCTTGGTACAATCCTTAGCCCAATGGCCAAAGTCATGACACCATGCACATTCATCCTTCTGCAGACGCGCTCTTGACTTTGAACGCCTTTCACTTTGCCACGATCACCATTCTTCTTTTTTCCTGTCTGTTGAACGACCTCTTGCAAGAAGCAAGTCACTGTTAGCTTCACTTGACAGGTCTTCACGGTCCATCTTCCTGAACTCCTCACTACGCAATGTTGTAGTGACCTCGGCGTATGTCATCTTATCCTTTCCGTGCATTAAAGCCTTGATCACGGGTTCATACCTTTCAGGAAGAGAGTTTATCAGACACAAAGCTTGTTCCTCGTCGTTGATCTTCTCATCGTAGTTAACCAACTCAGCAAAAAGTTTATTATATGAATCTAGGTGCTCGGTTAAGGTTGCACCTCTCTTCATGTTATAGCGATACAAATTCCTTTTAAGATGTATCCTATTTGCCACGTTCTTCACAAGGTATTCCTTCTCTAGCTTTTCCCGAGAGATCCTTAGTTGAAGTCTCGTGTCGATAGTTAACTCTTACTGCAGTTGCTAAACACCCTCGTATCAAGGCAAGACATAATTTATTCATCTTGTTCCACTGCTTTTCAGACATCTCCACTGGCTGACCTTCTAAAGCTTTTTCTAGGTCAAGATGAACAAGAGCATCCATTACGTCTGTTCTCCATAAACCAATGTTATTGGTTCCGGTGAACTTTCAACCTTCAGTTGTGATCTATGAGAATGCAGTATTTCTTCTTTTGTTTCTTTATCTTTATTTGTGGACTCCGAATGTTCTCCTCCAGGATCGTTCGGATAACCTGGTTTATCCCCGTCAACCATTATTCACAAAAAACCAAATATAGATAAAAACTAAACCTTGAGATTAGAATTACCTCAACCAACTTCAGGAAAAAATACCCCGCTTCAATATTATGAATACCAAAAAATCCAAGAACGTTACCCGAGCTCTTGATTCCAATTGTTGCGCTAAAACCCTGCGGAAGCGATATGCACAGCTACAAACGGTACTCCAAATATTGCCAAGAACACAAACTAAAGAAGAAAAGAGACGAGAATTTAACGAGGTTGAATCCTCGGGAAAAATAAGTGATTTATATATTATCGCAAGGGAGAATACATATAAACCCTAAGAGAGAAAGAAGAAATTTTGGTGTGTTTTCAAGGTTCTCTGCTAGGCTATTTATATACACACAGGTAGGGATTAGGGTTTCATAACTTAGCTAATAAGTCCCTAAACTTTAGGATTAAGAAACCAATAAGAGTTATCAAAACTCTGATTTTGGTTTATCCAAAAACCAACTCCACCGACCTAGCTACTCACACGGTTTTGGAGTTCCACTATATTTGGACTCTCCACAAAACCGTGTCTTCAATTCCGCCAGCGTCCAACATCTGCAATATTCAGTCCACATCTTACACCGCTGGATGGGAAATTCAACATTAACCACACATGCATCTTTAGTAGAAATCTTGACCTGGAGGATATTTACATATTAACTCAGTTGGATTAAAGAATTATTCCTCCCAGAATCATGCCTTACTGGTGTTCTTTGCTCAACTACTAATTTCAGAACATAATGCTCAGACACCAAAGAAGAACAGTGCACCGCCAAAAGAAATAGACCTCTACTATGTATATCTCCAAATTAAGTCCACTCGGTCACTCTTGATGTTCAAATCCCTCCTGCAAGACCCTTCAAATCGCTTGTTTACATGCATTTGACCCTGCTAGTTTGGTAATAATCTGGCCCCGTTTGTGGCTCTGCACATCATGCTGCAAACAAAACTACTATTTCATAAAATTCAGCTATTAACAAAATCAAAATTCAATATTAGAATATCAGTCTCTCCTCTTAATTATGCTTAAATTTTCTTTTGTAAGCTATAATACATGTCATATGATTTTAGTATCAAATAGAAGGTCTTTTAAGGACCTCCTTGAAAGGTTCATTAATTAAGTTTGAGAGGAGAAATCGTTGTGCTAAGTATGTAATTCTTGTTGTTGATGATCATCATGAACATCACAAGCCATAATCTATTGATCTGTGGTAGTGGTTTTAGGCGGCGTAGATCTGTAATGGTGGTGTGGCGGCTTAAAAACAGAGAGGAAGAGTGAAAGAGGCTATAAGAATGAATTTAAAGAGAAATGAACCCTAACGCAACTGCTTAAATAGGAGGATTGGCGGAGGTGGATGCGGGTCTCATTTTCTTTAACCCGGCCCATTACTAAGCCATAAGGGAGGTGGGTTGTCTTGAATCTTGATATATTGGCAACAGTTACAGTACAGTAGTGCACCGGAGTAGAGGTGTAAAACGTGCCGGCCCAGCACAGCACAGCCCATGAAATCACGTGCTTAGCGTGCTATGTGCCGTGCTGTGTTGTGCTGGAGATTATGACGTGTTGTGCTGTGCCGTGCTAGAAGCCGTGCGGGGATGGGCTGTGCCAGAAAAATAAACGTGTTGTGCCGTGCTTGCCAGGCACACATAATTTATATTTTCCAATATAAATGTTTTCCAAATATTTATGTATTATATATGTGTTATTATGGAAATAAGTTAACATAACGATAGTTAAATGTCAATAATTGGCTACAATAAATGGTTTTTTTTGAAATAGACACAAAGTGTGATGTATTATGCCATGTTTTGTAGTATTTTATTCATATTATGACGTGCTTTCTTAACGTTTGTGCTGAGTCGTGCCACGTGTTAATCCGTGCCGCGTGCTGTGCTGGGCTACTGTGCCAATTAGTCAAACCCAGCACGTCCCATTTAACTAACGTGTTGTGCCGTGCTGGGCTAAGTCACGTGTTGGGTCAAATTGTGCTCAACTTTTTAGCGTCTTTGGTAAAAATTGCTCGTGTCTTTCGGTTTGACCCAATTTACACCTCTACACCGGAGTGTATCTTTCTTTCCTAAAGTGTAACGCTCCTGGTTAGGCATAGACTAATGGCACGCAAAATCTCCAAATTCATGTTATGTTTTCGTTATTATGGAAGAAGAGAAATTGCTTCGGAGAGCTGCTCAAAAATGAAGGTCAAGAGGATAAATGAAAATTATATTTCTCATTAACTTGATATTAGAAAGATCACAAAGTTATGAGATCATTTTTGAAAAGGTGCTGCGGCCTATTATATGAAGTCATATGGTCCTTTTATGGGTATCATATTCTTTCGCTTCTGATCTCGAGGTCCCATAATGACTTTATGGAGCAATATCAAGGCAACAGAGATTGGGATTTCCAAATGCTGAAAGTTGTCATTGTAAGATTACGCATCGTTTTATGCTAATTACCTACCACTAAAGACTGCAATTACAGGGGCATTATTTCACAATTATTGACTGAAAGATATCACCCAAAAGAGATATTACACACTTAAAGTGGACGGAATAGTAACCGAAATAATTGTGTACGCGGAGTTCAAGTGTAATTTTACTTCTTTACTGCATGTTAATAACAGGGCCATATGTCACAATGTTGGTCAAGCAACAGAACGCACAATACTGTGTTGGTTCAGAGTGTGTATCGTTCAGTCCACATATTTTACACCATTGGACGGAAAATTCAACATTGATCTTTGAGGATTTTCAAAAGATTCACTCTTTCATTTGTACCTTAGTTGGACAAGCTCATTTGCTAGCACATTAACGACAACCAACCAAAAACTCATCTCGTTCTACATCTGATCTAACCGTCTACGCACCAAATTTAAAACTTAAAACAAATTTAGAGCAAAAAAAAAAAAAATTATTGTGGATTTAAAAGACTTCATCTGATTTGATATTTATCAATTGCTGGTGCTATGGGCATAGAATCATAGATCCAGAAAGAACAAAAAAGAATACAATTTGTGACATCAAGAAAAACTTCACAATTATAAGAATAAATAAATGGGTGGAATAAAATAAATTAATCTAATTTTTGCCAAGTTTTCTTGGTTTAATTGATTTGGGAAACTAAATGATGTAATCTTAACAGAAAACACAACGTACTGTTAAGATTTTTACAGTCCACATCTTACATCACTGGATGGGAATCCACACATGCATCTGGAGTAGAAATTTTGATCTCAGAGGATTTCTAATTCTCCCAAAGATTCAATCATTTCAACAGTATCTCAGTTGGATTAAACGATTAGTCATGTCAGAATCATGCCTTGCTAGTGTTCTTTACTCACAAGTTCACTAAGGTCTTTCTTGATCTTCAAATCCTTCCTGCAAGACCTTTCAAATAGCTAGTTTATAGGGTGATAGACCCTGCTAGTTTGGTAATAGTCTGGCTTCCATTATGGCTCCGCACAACATGCTGCAAACAGAACTACTACTTCTTAGTTGTCAACCTTAGTTGCCCTAAGTAGGTTGACTCCGACTTCTATATGCTTTTGCAAACAAGAGCTATCGTACCTGCATTAGATAAATATGAAATTCGGACATGTCTCTTAAATCCACAATTTTTTTTCATTCTGCTCTAAATTTTTTTCAAGTCTATAGGCATATCAAATGGAATCATCTATAAAAAAAATAATTGGTAAATTAAACATAGAAGACAAAGGTAAGCAGCACACTCATGAAACCATGTTTATCAATGATATTAACAAAGTCTACCAAATCTAATTGATTGCTTCAGAAACTCATTCTAAGAAAACTAAAATAAAAGATTTTACTCATTGTCCTTCATTTCCCAGTGAGAAAGGTATATACTGGAAAAAAAATATGAAAATCATCTAAGCATTGTTTGCCTGAGTCAAAAAAATGAACTTGTCATGTGTTTTTGCGGTTCTGTACAACAACTTGAACCCATCCTAGCAAGCAAGATAAATCAGTACGATGTCAGTTTGTAAAATTCATTTGACTTCTGACAACGGGACTTGATCTTTCATTAGTTGGTTGTTGACAGATCTGAGAACATGGGTTCAAAGCAAGTTCTCACATGAACAAACAAAGGAGTAATCAACAAATTACAGGATCAAAAGAATGTATTAACAAATGATTTATTGTTGTTTGGCTATGCACTCTACCATTGTTTAAATTTTACTTTACTTTGCTTGTCACTGTAAAATAAACATATAAACCCAACTGCTACAAGATATAAGTAACACAATGATTTCATCACAAGGATATATTCACGGTCTCATCTATACCTCTATACATGATTTACTTGCAAACAATTCATGGGTACTCCAGGTTTCATTGAAAAGTCAAGCAATGCATCGGCACCTTAAACTAGAGCATGGCTTGCATATGTTCTTAAACAAATGTACATAGATAGTAAACTGATTAGATTGCAACTCTACCAGGAATTACATGGTTGTTTTTGACAACAACACTGACTTCACTAACAAGGTCATCTAAGTATGTGTGAAACTCACCACTTGTGTGGCAAAACATGATTCCACATTTGTGTTTCTGATTCCAGGAACAGATTCCAGACACCTGCAATTGACAAATTCCAGGCTTCTACCTAAGGAAAAAGAAGACCTAAGATCTTTTTTTTTTTTGTCTGCTGTCACTTTAGGCGGCTGCAATTGACAAATATGAAATCAGATGAAGGCTTTTAAATCCACAATAAAATTTTTATTTTTCTCTAAGCTCATGAGAGATGATTTATCCTACAATTGAGGATCGGATCTAGAGACACGTCAAATGAAATCATTCATCTGATAATTATGTCCTATTAATCATAGAAGACAGTACATCTAATGGATCCAACGGAACAGGGAATTTGAACTTACTGTGAAGAAAACAAGAGGTTGCTCGGGAAGTCAACAAGGAACGAGTGTTTCTTTTACGACAAATCGATCCCTTGAAACAAGAAAAAGAAACAAGAAAGGATTTATGTTAATTCATACCAAAAATTGAAAATGAATCGTAAAAAAAAGCAAGATCTATATTAATTACCTTTGAGAAAAGATATCATTGTGCTTCTGAGTATATAATTGTTGTTGTGAGACCATGATTTGTGGTCATGGTGGTTGTTTTAGGGGCGCCGCCGTAAAACAGAAAGCGAGAGGCGGTAAGAATGAATCTAAAAGGGCGACAGGAACGAACCCTAAACACAATCGCTTCGCTTAAATAGGAGGACTAAAGGAGGAGAATACGGGTCTAATTTAATTTAACCCGGCCCATTAACAAACCATTACCCGAGAATCGGGTCCCTTCCCACCATCGGATCTAAACCCTACAATCTCTCAGTATTGTTTCCTTCTTTGTAGTGCTCCTAGTTAGGCAGAGATTGATGGCACACATACAAAAACTCCAAATATGAAGGCAACATTTTTGTCATTGTAGGATTACGCATTGTTTGATTGGCGAGTGCTTTTGCTTTTTATATGAGAGACACATCATTTCTCAATTACATCACTCTGAAATCACACGCCAATAGACTGAATGATACCATCACTTAAGAGATCATACACTTAAATTGGATGGAGTCATAATCCAAAGATTTGTGTACACAGTGCATGTATAAAGTTTCCTGCATTTTAACAGGTTCAAAATTCACAATCCATGGTGGTCTAGCAACATAACTCACAATGTATATATGCTGTGCTGGTTCAGCGTATGCATCGTTCATTCTACATATTAAACCACTGGATGGGAAACTCAAAACGGACCACTCATCTTAGATATAAATGTTGAACTTGGATGATTTCCGAAACTCAAAACTCAGAACTAGTGAAACTCATGGCAAAGGACCAAATTACAAAAAGGAAGTTTAGTGCTACTGGTGAATTCATGGCAATACGAACAGATGACTCTTCAAGAGGAACTCGTGCTCATTTTATTTCAAGAAATTTTTCTTTACACACTACACTCACTACACCACCAACATCTGTTGGATTTTGAAAGATATGAAATACTAAACATACCCATCAGAAAAACGAATAGACTTTTTATTTTTCACCGTGGGACCGTGTACAAACAGGAAACAAAAGGTAATGCACCTATTATTTTTCCTTCCTCATTCATTACACAGTTAGGAAAGTTTCAGGCTAGATTTCAAACTGTACCTTCAACTAATAATTTCGTAATAATGGGAATCAAATGCAGGAGAAAGAAATTACAACTTATTTTTGCTTACATTTGCTAATCTTTTGATTCCCATCCTTCAGAGTCGCCCGCGATCTTGTATAAGGCGACTCAACAAGTCTACATACTTAGTATACTGATAAGATTGCAACTCAAACAAGAATTACATAGTTGTTTTTGGCAACAGCACCGACTTCACTAACAAGATGATCTAAGGATCCGTGTATTCTGTGACTTCACTTGACTTGTTATAGAAAACCTTTCTTTTTCTATCAGTCAATATGCACCCTGCACAGGCCAACAACTAGTGAGTGGTGAATTCCGAAACAAGAACGGGATATAAAACACAAACCCAAGTGTTATAAACAAAACATTTGTATTGTCCTCACTGCAAGAAAGTTGACCAAAAACATCATTACAGAAAGGAATTTTAGTGCTACTAGTGAATTCATGGCAGTACGAACAGATGACTCTTCAAGAAGAACTCTTGCGCACTTTATTTCAAGAAATTTTTCTTTACACTCTACACTCATTAGACTACCAACATCCGTAGGATTTTGGAAGATATGAAATACTAAACATACCCATCAGAAAAGTAGCTAGACCTGCAAGATACATCTCAGGTTCTGAACACGTACTGATCTGGACAAACTCTGTTATGGCATATACATAGGATAAGTACTTCCGTAGTTGCATGTTGTTAAAATTGAGTCTCCTACAGTTTCGCATCCAAATAATATTTGCACTTCACTAGTATAGATTCTCTTATATGCAAAAACCTACAACAAAATGGTTGTTTGATTTTTTTTTCACTAGCTCTGTAAGATCGCTGTGACATCATGCAGGTCACCTAAATTAGACTCTCAAAATTTCACTTGCCCTATCAGTGTTCTAATTCGGCCCAAAATTTCACACTACTATAGTAAACGGAAAATGGGTCATTTGTCCAAAAAAAATTAAAACACAGTTCAAATGGACGAGTAAAAATTTTATGGGTGAAATGGACAAAGAAAAATAGCAAGGATGAAACTGGATTCATCCCGGCTTAAACTTAAAAATAGCAAGGATGAAACCTGGATGCATCCGTGTAAAATAAAAATAAGAAAAAAATATTTGAAAATGGACAGGATGAAACTGATTACATCCTGCCTATTTTTAAATTTTTGTCCATTTAAACAGTATCTAAATCTAACTGTCCTTTTCACCCAGGAAATTTTGATTTTGGTCTTTTTAACCAATTTTGTGTATAGTAAAGCATCAAAATCTTGAACAAGTGGTATATAAATACTGATTCCCATATGAATTAAAATATTTAGCTTTTCAATAACCAAAGTCTAAAGCAGCTACATAAAATCTTTTCCAATTTGCTATAGCCCCTTAGAATTGTTCTGAAAATTGTTCAATTAAAAAAGTAAAATAGACGGTGACAATGTGAGTCAAATCCAGATAAAATATCTGCCTGTGTCGATGAATCTAAACTTAAACTGTGCTGAATAACTAAGATGTTCTAAATTACACAACAAGACAGAAAATATGACTATCATACTTAGACTACCAGTGTTGGAGTATACCCCCTGACCAAGCTCAGTTCAACTATTCATCAGCTCATGTTGATTTGCATTTGACAAATATGAAATCAGGACAAGTATTTTAAATCAACATTATTACATTATTCTCCTCTAAATTTCCAAGTCTAGCTAAGAAAAGCTATATCCTACAATTGAAGATCTAAGACATATATATCAAACTGAATCATCTATCTAAAAATTATGTGGAGTTAAATATAGAAGACAGTAGATCTAATGGTTTGTCTACAGACGACTAGGAAATTAGTTAAACTTACCACGCATTCATATGATACGGAAAGAGAAATAGAAGTTCTTAAGGACCATTCAAGAGCTTGACAAACTGGAATTCACTACGTTATAAGATCTAGAAGATTAATTAGTTATGTTTGAGAAGAAAAATCATTATGCTGAGTATGTAGTTGTTGATTGATCATATACATCTGAGGCCATAATCTATTGATCTGTGGTCTGTGTTTTAGAGACGAAGTGAGTGAGAGGCGGCGGTAAAGAATGAATCTGAGTCTGAGGAGAGAAACGAACCCTAAACGCAATCGCTTAAATAGGAGTACTGAAGGGAGGGGGTGGATGCGGGTCTCATTTTTTTTTTAACCCGGCCCATTACTAATCTCTACGGCTACAAGAGGTGGTTGTCATCACTGTCTTGATATACTGGTAATATTACCAAGCAAGAAGTAATAAGAGTTTTCACAGATTCGAGTTTTGCTTCCTAGCTAAGAGCTCTGTACGAGCAACACAACGTATATCTCTGAAGTTTATATTAAAATTCCATCAAAGGGGAGATTGCTTTTGAGAGATCAAAAGTGAACATCCACGGGATGAAGGCTTTTTCTCCTTCACCAGATTTTAATGAGAGCAGAAAGTTACGAGTTCATTTCAAAAAGAAGGCTACGTCTCAAATGCTTGAATGCGACCAATTGAATCAAATGCTTAGAGTTTTGCTGTTGTAGGGATTACACATCGTTTTACTGGCGAGTGTTTTTGCTAAATACCCACTACAACAAGTCTGCAATTATGAGAGACGGGGGCATTATTTCCCAACTAATAATATGAAAGATATCCTTCTGAGTACACCTAAAGAGATGATACACCAGTAAAGTGAAGGGAATCAATTTGTGCACGTCAGATGTCACAATCCATGTTGGTCCAACAACAAAACAACCAATGGGTATATATATATACCGTGTTGGTTTAGTAGCGTATGCATTTATTCAATAAACGATTTTTTGGGCACCACTGTTTTTTTTTTTTTTTTTTGGACCATAATTTGATTAGACCACCTTCCCTATAGTTAGAAGGGGTGTCCTAAAAGGTGGAGATGACTAGTTTACCCTTTAACCTAATTAAAATTATAACTCCACAACTTCTTCTTCCTCTATTCTATAATTTTTCTTCTTCTCTTCTTCATCAATTTATGGTCATCTAAACCTGATCATATACAAATCTAATCAAAATCATCAAATTTTAATCGTCGTCGATTCATTGAATTTTTATCGTCGATTAATCAATCTTTTGTAAACAAACCCGTCCATAAGTATTTTCCCACAAACCCATTACTTCTAATTCATTTTTGATTGGAAATTTTGAGTAATAGTCATCAAAATAGGTTGAAATTGGAAGTTATAGTAGTAAGTTCGATTAGGAATTTTGTGGAAAAACTTTGTCGAACTAGCCGAACTTGCTGGAAATGAAGAACATGAAGAACCGGTTGGCTATTTCGCAAAAAATATTTCCTAACGAACTTTTAATTTCCTAACCGAACTTTTCTCTGAAATCCTACATATTGAGTTCAGTTACGTCGCATTTTTTTTCTCCTAACCGAATTCCCTATATATTTAGTTCGGTTACATCGCAAATTTTTTCTCCTAACCGAACATTTAATTTCCTAATCGAACTTTTCTCTGAAATCCTATATATTGAATTCGGTTACGTCGCAATTTTTTTTCTCCTAACTGAATTCCCTATATATTTAGTTCGGTTACATCGCAAATTTTTTCTCATAACCGAAGTTTTCTCTGAAAGCGAAAAACTCCAGTAAAACTAAGTTGGCTACCTGCGCTTTCATGAACATTAGCCGAACTACATTTTTTTTTTGATCGGTAAAGAAGAAATATATTGATCAAAAAAGAGAGGGTATAACAGGATTATACCACCCTGACAAAACTTACAAATGGAGAAAAGAAAGAAAAGAAATAAGCTGGTAACAAGCTACCATAACTTATCAAGAGTCAAAATAAATATTATACCTGTTTTTCATCACATCTGCAGAAGCAATGTTCTCAAAATCTGGAATGTCCAAAGCATATGTAAACAGACAGTAAATTGCTTTGTTCACAATAGCTGTTGAATTACAAACCTTGTCAGAAAATATTCTTGCATTCCTTTCTTTCCAAATACACCACATAACAAACCGCAGAACCAAATTCCAAACTGCATTTCTAGCTTTTTTACTTTGAGGAAGACCCCAGGCATGTAAGAGAGAGTGTATGTCAGCAGGCATAGAAAAATACCAATTCATTTGAGCTAAAATCTTCTCCCAAACTTGTCTAGCAAAATCACAGTGCATCAAAAGATGAGAGCATGTTTTAATCTTTTTGCAAAAAATACATGTACTGGAACATCAATTCTCCTTCTTATGAGTAAATCTCTTGTAGGGAGTCTTCTATGAGCAATTAACCAAATGAAAAAACCAGGTCTTTGAAGGGCATTTTGTGTTCCAAATAAGAGAAAAATTACACTACAGAAAAATATACATCTACAACCGGAGATTTACAACGCTTCGCTAAGTATTGTAGAAAGTCCTATGTTTTACAACCGGTTTCAAAGGAAGAGTTGTCGTATATCATCACTTTGCCAACCCTTAGGAAACAAGGGGTTGCGCTAAGAAAACAAACGTCAACTCCTTAAGCAAAACAGTTGCGACGACATTTAGCTATAACAACGTTGTTCCATACATGTAGTGACTTAGCCTATCACAATTCTCACAAGTGTTGTTGAAGAACACAAAAATATGATAATGAAAAATATGTTAGAGGGGAGATTCGAACATGAAACCTAGTGCATGGAAGTCTAGCTCATCAACCACCTTTCAGTTCACAAGTTTGGATTTTTTTCTTTTTTTTAAATAGAAACCTACAACAACACTTATAAGTGTTGTTGAAGTAAAATATATAATGTTGGAAAAATGAGGTTATAGGGGAGATTCGAACATGAATCTACCGCATGGACGTCTAGCTCATCAACCATCCTTCTTGTTCACAAGTTTTGGCTTTTTTTTTTTTTTTTAATAAAAATGTATAACAACACTTATAAGTGTTGTTGAAGTAAAAATATAGAACATTAGAAGAAATGAGGATGGGGGGATTTGATCCTCAACCTCCTGTATGGAAGTCTACACCACTAACCATACCTACACTATTACATGTTACTCACAAGTTTGTGGTTCTTTAATACACTAACTTTATGACATCCCTTCATAAGAGTTGTAAAACAAAATGTAATGCTCAAAAATAATGCTCAGGTGACTCGAGCATAAACAAAGAGAACTTCTCTCGTAAACAATCACATACACGCCTTCTCTGTAAATAATTACATACATTTTTCAAGATTCCGTAATATTTACTTTACTCACTTCAGATAAGGGTAGTTTGGTAATTTCACGTCTCTCCATAATATTTATTACCTTTATTTCTAGTCAGGTAACATGGTGATTTTAACAATTTATAATATTTAGTTTACTTATTTTCCGATAAGCATGGTCTGTCATTTTCATAGTCTTCATAATATTTATTACATTAATTTCCAAGAAGGGTAATATGGTCATTTTCACAAGCAGTAATATTTACTTTAATTTTTTTCGATAAGGGTAGTCAGGTCACTTTCACCATCTCCATAATATTTATGGCACAAATTTCCATGAAGGGTAATTTGATCATTTCACTATCTGTAATATTTACTTTACTTATTTCGTATAAGGATAGTTTAGTATTTTCACAATCTCCGTAATATTTATTACCTTTATTTCTAGTAAGGGTAATATGGTCATTTTAACTCTAGTAATCTTCGAACCTGGGATGTTCATTCTGATATATTTGTTACTTGTAAATGGATGGATTCGTCTGCTCTTACCAAGTTTTCGAGTTAGAAGTCAACTTTCGCTGACGGGCTTCGATCTCGGGCATGGTATGCATAAATAAGGGTTGTTTAAGGTTTCAGAGAATATCTCAAGAAATCTTACTCGTAAATGGATGGATTAAACAGTTTCTTACCAAGTTTCGACTTAGTAATCAACTCGCGGCGGTGTTTCGATCTTGGAGCCGGTGATGCATACAATATACTGAGAAATAAGGTTTGTTTAAGGTTTCGTAGAATATTTCGAAAAAGAATCTTACGTAAATGGATGGTTTCTTCGTTTCTTACCAAGTTCGACTTAGAGTAGTCAACTCATACGGTGTTTCGATTTAAGAGACTAGTATGCATACATTTATGCAGAAATAGGGTTTGTTTAAGGTATCGTAGAATATCTAGAAGAAATCTTACATGTAAATGGATGGATTCGTCGTTCTTACCGAATTTCTGAATTAGAGTAGTCAACTCCCGGCCAGGTTTCGATCTCGGATCCTGGTACGCATATAATATGCAGAAATAAGGTTTTTTTAAGGTTTCGTAGAATATCTCGAAGGAATCTTACCTGTAAATGGATGAATTCGTCGTTCTTACCAAGTTTCGAACTTAGAGAAGTCAACTCACGGCCGGTGTTTCGATCTCGGATCCTGGTACGCATACAATATGCGAAATAGGGTATTTTTAAGGTTTCGTAGAATATCTCGAAGAAATCTTACCTCTAAATGGATGAATTGTCGTTCTTACCAAGTTTCAAACTTAGAGTAGTCAACTCACGGCCAGGTTTCGATCTCGGATCCTGGTACGCATACAATATGCAGAAATAGGGTATTTTTTAAGGTTTCGTAGAATATCTCGAAGAAATCTTACCTCTAAATGGATGGTTTCTTCGTTTCTCTTCCAAGTTTCGACTTAGAGTAGTCAACTCACGGCCAGGTTTCGATCTCGGATCCTGGTACGCATACAATATGCATAAATAGGGTATTTTTTAAGGTTTCGTAGAATATCTCGAAGGAATCTTACTAGTAAATGGATGAATTCTGCTCTTACCAAGTTTCGACTTAGAGTAGTCAACTCACGGGCTGTGTTTCGATCTTGATCCCTGCACGCATACAATATACGTAAATAGGGTATTTTTAAGGTTTTGTAGAATATCTCAAGAAATCTTACCTCGTAAATGGATGGTTTGTTCGTTCTTACCATGTTTCGACTTCTAGAGTAGTCAACTCGCGGCTGTGTTTCGATCTCTGAGCCTCGGTATGCATATATATATGCTTAAATAAGGTTTATTTAAGGTTTCGTAGAATATCTCGAAGGAATCTTACTCAGAAATGGATGGATTCGTCATTCTTACCAAGTTTTTGACTTAGAGTAGTCAACTCGCGACCAGGTTTAGATATCGGATCCTGGTACGCATACAATATGCAGAAATATGGTTTGTTTAAGGTTTCGTAGAATATCTAGAAGAAATCTTACCGTAAATGGATGGTTTCGCTCGTTCTTACCAAATTTCCGACTTAGAGTAGTCAACTCGCGGCCGTGTTTCGATCTCGGATCCCAGTACACATACAATATGCAGAAATATGGGTTGTTTAAGGTTTCGTAGAATATCTAGAAGAAATCTTACTCAGAAATGGATGGTTTATGCTCTACCAAGTTTCTGACTTAGAGTAGTCAACTCGCGGCCAAGTTTCGATCTCGGAGCCTGGTATGCATACATATATGCATAAATATGGTTTGTTTAAGGTTTCGTAGAATATCTAGAAGAAATCTTACCTGTAAATGGATGGTTTGTTTAAGGTTTTGCAGAATATTCTATGGAAACTTACCTATGAATGGTTAGATTCATCGTTCCAACGAAGTTTTCGACTTATAGTAGTCAACTCCCTCAAAGTTTCGAAACCTGAGCAACTTTCTTTCTCGTAGTCGCTAGAAAAAGGTTTGTTTAAGGTTGAAGAGAATATTCCATGGAATCTAACCTATGAATGGTTAGATTCATCGTTCTTACCAAGTTGCCGACTAAGTTTGAAGTCGAAACCCTCACAGCTTCTTGGTTCATTGTTTGTTTGTCGTTATACCAATTTGAAGATCGAATCGACACCGAGCTTCATATTTATCGATTTCGATGATGTATCATGCTAAGTTTGAAGTCGAACCCTCCCTGAGCTTCTTGGTTCATTGTTTGTTTGTCGTTATACCGAATTTGAAGTTCAAATCGACACCAACTTCATATTTATCTATTTCGTTGATGTATCATGCTAAGTTTGAAGTCAGAACCCTCCGGATCTTCTTAGTTCATAGTTTCTATGTCGTTATACCATATTTGAAGTTCGAATCGACTGAGCTTCATATTTATCGATTTCGATGATATATCATGCTACCTTTGAAGTGTGAACTAAAGCTACTTCATGACTGTATGACTAGTCGAAATTACTTCATGACCTATGTTAATAGTTGAAATTTAAACCGAAAAAAAGAGAAAGCACAAAAACACAAAGAGAAAGCACAAAGAAAAAAAAAAAAAAGAAAATACAAAGAGCTTCATATTTATTGATTTCAATGGTGTATCCTGCTAACCCGAGTCTTGCAAAGTGTGAACTCAAGCTACTTCATGACCTGTATGACTAGTCGAAATTACTTCATAACCTATGTGACTAGTCTAAATTTAACCCGGAAGCACATAGAGAAAGCACAAAGAAAACACAAAGAAAACACACTTCCTTGATCCGTATGAGAGTCTTAAATCAAATCTCTACCGTCCAAAGAGATCCCTAATCTCGTATGACCATCCTTTAAATCCAATCTCTACTGCGTTCAAATATAGGTATATAGAAGATCAAAAGAAAATTTTCACACTTTCTTCACTTTCCTCTCTTATCTTCTTCTTAATCTCTACCCTCTCAAAAATTCCGCCTCCTCAGAAAAAAAAAAAAACCCTAATACAAAAACACGACTCCACCTTCATCCATTACTTTCGTTCTTCACTTACCACCCTAAACCCCTTCTCTCCAGACGAAAAGCGTGCAAGAACTCAGTTTCTTCCTTATTGTCCTTCTTTCTTCTTTTTCGTTCTTCTTTCTACTCTTCTTTCATTGAAAATCGAGAGGTGAAATTAAATCGTGATGATGTACAAAAGAAGAAGGATTTGGTGTTAATGCTAATTATGAAGAAGAAGATTGAGTTGCTTTTATGAATCGAGAACTAGGGTTTTCTCGGTGAATCGTTAATTGAGTTAGAAATTGAGAAATTAAAGATGGGTTTGGTGAACACGATATGATGAGGAAGAATTAGTGATTGATGTGAATTTTAATGAAGATTAGAGAAGCTAGGTTTTTGTTCTTTCCCAAAATAGATATTAGGGTTCTTTGATGTAATTGTATCAAGTGACTGAAATTGAAATTGAGGTTTTAGGGGAAGGATTAGAGATGGGAATGTTTGATTTGAAAAATTAGAGGTAAAGTGGGTGGTGGTAGAGGCGGAGGAGGCAACAAAGGAGGAGGGAGGTCGTGGTGGTGGTGGAATGAAAGGTGGTAGTAAAGTGATTGAGTATCGAGACTGGTGTTTGATTTGGTGATATGGAATTGCGGGTGGCTCAAGAGAAGGTAGTGAACCGGGGTGATCTTGCTTAATTTGAGTTTAACTTTGTGAACCCTAGAATCTCTGTTTTTAGTTTTAATGATATCTTTAAATTCAGCCGTTGGAATATGATGAAATTTTAGTATGTTGTGTTTCGTTAATTCCTAATGATACAGTAAAAGTTTCATGGCAATCAGGTACTTTTTTACCACTGCCAAGATTGCATAATCTATGACTACATTCTGCAGAATTTATATCCTGAACAGCCTATTTTCAATGGGTGCATCTCAATATCCATATATCGTATGAAGCTGAATATTTAACATGTTGTTTACCTATATGTAAAAAAACTTACTGTAAAAATTTCATGAAGTTCTGATAAGTTTAGGTACCCCAAATTTTGTTATAATCGTAACTGAATTCTTGTGTTATATGTCTGAAAGCAGCCATGTTGAAGTGTGTATATCTTTTTAATGAACCGTTAGAATCAAGTGAATTTTGTATATGTTATGTTGGACGTGTCAGACCTTTCTGTTAAATTTTCATGGAAATCAGCTTAGGGAAAGTGGTACAAAGTGTGGTAGTATGAGTACTTTTCCAATTTTGTTTCATAAAGTCCAAGTTGTTTGATAGAATGGGAGTTAAGAGTTTTTCGATTTTGTCCCTTTGTTTGACTTTGGATTTTGGTGAGATTTGAGATTTTGTATTTTTATCCTCGGTTATTTTAGATTACATTGGGAAGATGAAGGAACTCTTAGAAAGTTCAGGAGATTCAAAAAGTGGAGGAGGAAGATGAAAGCTATATGGATGGTAAAGTATACAGCCAAACCTAAGGTTCCATGGATGGCATCCAAACTCCAAGGCCAGTTTTTTGCAGCGGTTTAGAAATTAGAGGAATTCAAAGTAAGAACCTTGTTCAATATGTTGTTTTCTTGTGTTTAAGTATTTGACAGATGCATCCTATTGGTAGCATAATAGGTCTGTTTACATTTCATATTCCAAGAAAATTTTGCTTAATGTGGATCGAAAGTTACAAAAAATAACAACTTTGTTTCTTGTTTTATGCTGAGATGTTGAAGTTCATCCCAACAAGGGTTGTCAATGCTTTGGCTGAAGCTGAAAGCCAAGTTGAAGCCATCAATGGGAAGATTGCACAAGTTTTGTTGTGGGCTACCAATCAAACATACAACCATCGAAACTCGAGTAGACTGATGAATTTGAAGGTGTGGTAAGAACTTCAGTTTCATACACTTACTTTAAATTTTGTGTTCTGGTCATTTTATTCATTTGCAATCTACATTCTACTAACTTTGTTTTGATTTTTCTCATAGTTTTAATTAGTGGATATAATTTATTTTTACACAATCTTAGAGTACTACAAACCGTGTTTGGTCATATACATGGTCATTCCTTGTGGTGATTTTTTTCTACATATTAGTTACTTATACATGTCTTCGTCAGTAGGTGTCTCCGAGTCCGTATCGTTTCCTATTGCGCTATAATCATTTGAGTTGTTAAATTATATTTCATTATTACATGCCATTAGAGCAGAATAATCTGTGCTTCTTCATATAGAAAAACTGAATCAAGTAGGAAGTTTGTTCATTGTCACTAGCCTTCGAGGCTCCAATGCTTTATGAGTTTCTAAGAGCATTAACTTAGGGTTGGAACTTGAAATAGAGCAGTGTTGAGTTCAGTATATATTTTTCCCGTAAGTCATTGATGTGGAAAGTTTTTGTAAATTATCCTAATTTTTATGCTTACCCAATGTGTTTATTCCTGCTCTTTTCACTTTTGAATCTTTTTGTAACACGTTTATGAACTTACTGAATTTGTCGTTTGTATTTGTGGTGCGGGGAAGTGTTTATTTACCAAGATGAACGACCTCCCAACAATAAAAAAACATGTTTATGAACTTGTTTAATTTGTCCTTACTTGTATTTGAAGTTATTCTTTCGAGTCAGAAAAGAAACAAGTAAAGGAGAAATATTCAATTTCAAATAAGGTGAAAGCAACAAATCAAAGCCCATTTCAAAATGGTAAAACTCTTGATTTCAATTAGCCATCTAATATTTGACTTCAAAAGTCTAGGTGTTAGACTTTACTCTAGTACATACTCATCCACAATTCCATACTCGTTGAAAATTGTTACATTCCTTGGACGCGTGATAAGGATAAATTGTTTCCTTGCATTCCCGAAATATAAGAATATATGGGCCCTTTTGTGTTTGTTTAAGATGTAAAGCGATTATGACCTTGAGGTTGCAAAAATCCAATTTTGTTATTCTTTTTTTTTCAAGCACTCAAGTTTCTTGAATGGCTAAGACTACATTGAATGGTTGAGAATCTGGTGCTAAAGATCTTCGAGGGTTGCTAAGCCGCGCTTGTGTTATTTCTTTCACTTTAGTTTTAATTGATTTGCTGGGTTATAATGTCGATGAACAACCACAAATTCTTTGCTGAAATAATGGAATTCGCTTGCGGATGCATTATAGTTCTATAGTGCGATTTCATCGAAAGTGAGACTTATCAATGTCTTTTGGGTAGTAATTGATTGAATATGGGGTTTTGTGCTTTGTGCTTTGTGGGATTTAATCTAAATTTAATTTCTTGGTTCTTGTGTTTTGTGTTTGCAGTTGATTTACCAACTTGGTTTGGAAATGTTAAAGCTACATTTTTGCGAGATAACCCGGGAGTATTTTACATTGGATTTTGCCAAAATGGACCCAATTGCACCTGTATAAATCTTACATGCTTCTTGGTATGTTTATACTATTGGCTCTAAATTAGTTCCTTCTCGGTAAGTTTTGCATTTTGTGAGCTATGCTCATTATTTCTCAATGTGTTTTCTTTTCCCAGCAATATCGGTTTCCCGAATTGATTGGATGTCAAGCCTTCTGGAATAAGATTGGCAAGTCAGATGTGGCAAAGCTTGAGGATACTGGGAGGAGTGTGCTTGTATGATAGTGCTTGTCTGATTGTATGATAGATATATGATATTTTTAGTCATGTTCAAAGAATCTATCATTTTCTTTTCTTTCGTTACGCAACACTTTCATACAAGGTGATCTGAAGTTACCTAGGTAATGCCATTGGAGTGGCAAGTCTTGAATGAATGTAAACGTGTTACACTGGCAGGTTAATATGAAATTATGAACGTGAAATACTTTCGGGAATTCGGTTTCAGCTATAATTTTTTTTTCAAAATTGTTTATGCACACAACTTCTAATAAGAGTTGTGTTCCATATTTCAACTACAACCAGGTGTTGTCCAACATAGTTCTACAACTCTAACAAGTGTAGTGAAAATCTTATTCATAATAGTAATAAGAGTTGTTACATATTTCTACAATACATATCTTAGGTTGTCTAAGATAGTCCTTCAACTTATACAAGTGTTGTGTTACATATTTCTACGATACACATCCTTTGTTGTCCAAGATAGTCCTACAACACAAGCAAGAGTTGTGTTAGGCTTTCAAAAAATCGAAAGAGAAACACAACTTTTGGCAAAATATTGTGAACCATGAATCACATCACCCTTTACAACACTTAGTCAAGTATTGTAGAAAAGCTTGGACTTTCTACAATACCCCACCTACACAATACACAAAAAGCGTTGTAGTAGGGGTACTACAACCCTAATACTGAGTGTTGTAAATGATGATTTTTCCCGTAGTGTTAGATCAGCTGGAGTTGCATCATCATATAGAATTAACCTGTCATACATGGAGCTAACAGAAAAAATATTATGTTTAGTAAGAGACCATTGTAGCTCATTAGTTGCACCCATGTTTAGTTGAACTCATGTAAGTCTGCGGTAGGAAGTGCAAGTTCAGCTCTTGCAACATCATTTTGTCTTCTTGGAATGCGAAGATCCCAAACCACGGAGTTACCAAAAGTTGTCCCCATTTTTGCAACAGTAAACTTTTTAGCTTTAGAAATAGCATACAGGTTTGGATAGCAAGTCTTTAGAGGGATGTCATGGATCTAGTTATCATCCCAGAATCTGCACAGTGTCCCATTGTTGATCTTAAAATTTTGTGTACTTCAAAAAACTGGATTGGTGCTTCATAATGGCTCTCCAGAGTGATCTAACATAAGTGCAAGTTGGTACTTTAGAAATCCAGACTGTTTCTCCAGGCCCAAGTTGGTACCTCAAGAGAAAAAGACCATAGAGTGTAAATGAGTCTTTAGGAGGAAACGTAAGGTAGATGAAACTATGGAAATTATAAGGCTAGGTTGGTAGCTAAAGGCTATAAACTAAAAGAAGGTGTAGATTTTGTTTAATTCTTATTCACTTGTGATGAGAATTACTTCCGTTGAGATGTTAATTGCTTTGCTACCTTAAACAACTTATAGATACATCGGTGGATGTTAAGACAGATTTTGAAAACCGTGAATTAGATAAAGAAATATACTAAGACCAACCTGAGGACTTTGTGATGAAAGGTTGTGAATACAAAGTGTAACCTGAATAAAATTTTGTATTGTTTTAAATAAGCACATAAACAAGGAAATGAAAAATTTGATCATGTGATAAAGAGTAGTGGATTTAAGTTAATGAATCTGACAAGTGTATTTACAAGTAACTTGTTAAGGATGCTTGTGTGATTGTATGCTTGTATGTTGGTGATATGCTTATACTTGATACAAACATAGATTTGATAAATTCCACTAAAAGCATCTCTGTTGAATGAGAAAGTTGACTTGAAAAAACTTAGGACCTTTTGATGTAATCTTAGGGATGAGGATTAGAAAATAATCAAACTTTTATAGTCATTCTCATTATGTTGAATTTGTGCTTGTACTCCATACGATTCTTATTCAAAAGTCATAGGATGTCATGAATTTAATGAATGTAAGAGTCCAGACATTGCCTATATTGTGAGTAAGTTAATTAGATATACTTTAGTCAGAGCAAGAGCATTAGGATGCACTTAGTATAGTATTATGGTACCTAAAATTCGTTATTACCTTTTGTTTGATTTATGAAAGGTATCTTGTTGTCCTTAATGAATTTTGTGATGCAAACTGGATAGTGACTCAGAGGAGTCTAGGTCTACCCAGTGGATGTATTTCACTCTAGCATGAGGGTTTGTTTTGGAAGATTTCCAAACAAATATATTTCTCAATTCATAATGAATTATGAGAGTATTGTGTTAGATAAAGCATGAGAGGGGGCCGAGCGCCTTAGATACCTTTTAGAGGATATTCCTCTCTGGCATAGGTCTGTGCCATCTATATCTATACACTGTGTTAGCCTAGATGTAATAGCTAAAGCTAAAAACTAACTAACCATTGATTGGATAGAGTCCAAGGAGAATATCGCGTAACCTTTGACGAAAGGTTTGTTCAAGGAGATAGTTAGAATTACATCGCGAGGGATGGGGCTTAGGCTCATTAAATAAACTTTCCATGAAGGATACTCAACCTTGCTTACTGGAGATCCCAAGATCAAGGTTTTGAATGAGACAACTAATTTGTGGGGTCAAGGTAAACACTATCGAGAATTTCATTCTCTCCGCCCCTTCCCTATGGTGTAGATTTGATGTGTATTGCATGTGAAGGATGACTTCTAACTAAGTCTTAATGAGTTCTATAGTTTCAATTTAAGATTGAAGTGGGGTGTAGCAGTAAACACTCTTGATGGAACTCACATATCTGAATGTGGAAGTGGGTCGCTTCCTATGAGAATAGAGATGATTCTCCAAAGCATTATGATAAACGGGATTTGTCCAGGGCCAAAAAGGACATAACGGCACAAAATTGACAGCACCTAGAGAGATATCACGTGTGGTTATTATCCCGGATTACACCAAACGATGGCAGTTCAAGACATCGCGTTCACTGTCCATCAAGTAGTCGAGCAATTTCTCACTAAGCAAAGGTTCAAGACCTCATGGACACCTCTTGCCTAAGTGGTATTTCTCGCTTTGCGTATTCTGATTTTATCGATATTTCATTCATGTGGGGGATTGTTGTAGAAAATGATTTTTATTGTTTCGGTTTTGTAGTCTTGGTGGGAATGGAACTTAGGACCTTTGAGTCTCTAAGGGCACTTGCTCATTTTCTTATGAGTGAATGAAATATGACCTTTAGTTCCATATAGAGTCTAACTAAAGAGGAGTTCCACTATTTAACTAATCCATTATGAATAGTTAGACAAACAATGTGGGTGGAACGAGCGGGGCAAAATATATTTGTTTATACAAAGGCTTGGGCTTATGTCTCGGGCTCGTGCTTAAGCCATGGACGTATGTCAACCAAGACTTATCTTTTTGGCAATTTTTCTTTTGAAATATTTCTTTAAATATTCTAATATCAAATAAATTTTGTATTTAATGTGGTAAGACTTGGAGAGGATTTATTTATTTCCGTTTTTATTTTTATGTCGACATAATGTGCAGTTAATTGCGTAACTGTTTTTTTACCGTTTTGGAAATCTTGAATTAATGAAAATTTATTTTGGTTTTATTAAAAAAATATATTCTCTTCAATTCACACTATATGCACATTATTCTAAACAATCTCTCTTCTACACTTTTTTTTTTATTCTAATTTGTGTCCAGAAGAAGAAACGATCCTTCTTTTTTTCTTCTTTCTCCCTCTGTGTGGTTTTTATATTCCGTGCCATTGTTGTTGAGTTCGTAAGAGTGGGCAAGTATTATAGTGCTTATAGTATTTACAACGGGAAGTTTTATCCTAGATACAACTTCACCACGGGGTACAGGCATCACTCATTTTGAGGCGTACCGATGAACTATCGTGTTAAGGACATCGTGTTGCACACGTGACTCTGTCCTCTGTTTGTTGTCTCCCATTAAGTTTTTATTTAAGCTTTTTCAGAAATTTGTTTCTAACTTTCTAACATCATTCTTTCAGTATTTTATTTAGGGGTATACAAATCCCTGATAAGTTATCTAATCGAAAAATTATAGACGTCGTGATTTGCCTCTCCAATTCTCGGTTTTCTGACTCGATTACCACCCATTATCTTCTCTAGAATACTCGGAAATCTCTATACCACCCAATTCTCAAAGCATTATTTTTTACATCTACCTTGAATGTATACCAAAGTTGGCTGGTGTCAATCTACATGAGGCTAATGCAGCATATTCACAAGAGAATTTTGCTGAACCAATCTCTTTTCCATTAATTTACAACCTCACCAGAGTACGATCTCTGGACCTATCTGATAACAGCATAACAATTCCTTCTTCCATTTCAAATTTAAACCATCTTAAATTCCTCAACTTGTCTAAAAATAATATTCAAGGACACATTACAAAGTCAATCTGCAAGATACATTGCCTTAGAGATTTTTCTTTAGCTTCAAACAATTTAACAAGAACTATGGTTGTAATCTAAACATAGTGGACAGTTTAGATTTTTCTTTACTTGCCTGAACCAATTGAATCAAATTCAAATCAAAAATTAAGTCTCTTTTGATCTCCAATATGAATCTCCAAAGTTATAAGTTCACTCAGTCACTCTTGAGCATCAAATTCTTCCTACAAAACCCTTCAAATCGCTTGTTTTCATGGCATTAGACCCTGCTAGTTTGGTAATTGTCTGACTTCTTCCGTTATGGCTCCACAGCATGCTGCAAACAAAGAATTATCTGTAAAAATTCAGCAAATAACAGAGTCAAATCTGCAAATTACATCTAGGGTTCTCACTTCTCAACATGTATTCATCGGGATAAATTCCGTTACAAAGGACCAGACAACCTCAAGTGCGATGCACTACTTTTCAGGGCATCCACAATAATATGTATTACTCACTTTTGAGAGGAAATACCACTATATATGCTGAGTATGTAGTTGTTGTTGTGGATATGAATATCACTTTTGAGGGGGCGTAAAAAAAAAGAGGAAGGAGAAACTAAACTAAGGAATAAGGAGAAAAACCTTAACCCTGATAATACATTACCGTGCACTAAGATACAAAGGGATCCAAGTCCAACAATGTGAAGTAGTAAGGAAAGTATACTGAATTACTCTCACACGAACCAATGACTACTAGGTTTAAGAGAAGGAATATAAAGAGAATGTAGTCCAAGCCGTTGTTAGTCTTATGAAAGTTCAGTCATATTACAACAGGATTTCCAATGCTCCCAAAGATGTACCTCAGTTGTTGTTCATTGCTTCACTATGTAATTTCAGAACATAATGCTCAGACGCGTACACACACCAAAGAAGAAAAATACACAACCAAAAAATAGACATTCACTATGCATGTATCTCCGAGTTAAGTTCACTCAGTCACTCTTGGGCTTCTGCAACAGCCTTCAAACTGCTTGTTTTCTAGGCAATTGACCCTGCTAGTTTGGTAATAATCTAGCTTCCTTTATGGCTCCACAAAATATGCTTCAATCACAACTACAACTTCTTAAAATTCAGCAATGAACAAATCAAAATCTGAATTATTATTAAAATCATGAAGCAAAAAGAAGATAAAATAAGAGATAATTCAAGATTTATGAGGATTTTTTGAGAGAAGAAACCATTATGCTTATTATTGTTAATGATCATCTACATCTACATCTGAGGCCATGATCTATTGATCTGTGGTGGTTGTTTTAGAGATGGCAAAGAATACAGACGAACTGAGTGAGAGGCGGCGGTAATGAATCTGATTCTTAGAGAGAAACGAACCCTAAATGCAATCTCTTAAATAGGAGAACTTTAGGAGGGGTGGATGCGGGTCTCATGTTCTTTAACCCGGCCCATTACTAATCTCTACGGCTACAAGAGGTGGTTTTCATCACTGTCTCGATATATTGGTAACATTACAGTGCGGAGGCCGCCGAATTATTATTGTTTCTTCTAGCATAATTCTCCTAGTTCGAAAGAGATGGCACGCAAAACCTCCAGATTGTTTTCGTTTTTGTTATGGAAGAAGATGTTCGAAATTGTAGGTGTAGACATTTCTACACAGTGAAAGTTTTAAAGAGTTAGCTAGTTGGTCAGTAAATGTGCTGGTCGGTTGAAGTGTAACCATTGTTACCAAGCAAGAAGTAAAAACATTAAGAGTTTTGACCATCATTGTGCTCGTATATCTCCAAAGTTTACATTAAAATTCCAACAGAGGAGAGATTTCTTTTGAGAGCTCAAAAGTGAAGATAAAATTTCTCTAACTTCAAAACATAATGCTGGCACACACCAAAAAAGAAAAAGACCCAGCTAAAAGGAAAAAGAAGATCTACATTATGCATCTCCAAGTTGTAAGTTCATTCCGTCACTCTTGAGATTTAAATCCTTGGTGCAAAACCCTTCAAATCGCTTGTTTTCATGAAATTTGACCCTGCTAATTTGGTAACAATCTGACTTATGTGTATGATCGGCTGTTTTATGACCTCAAAACCAGTGAGCCTAGCAAGATGTCTTAGTAGCTGTGGATGAACATTGAGAATACTAATAACATGTCCTTGAGGTGGGCTCTAGCCGAGAATGGTATTTTAATCTACTTTCTCGTAGGCTATTACAGGGCATAACACAGTCTTGTAAGAATGATGAACCACGAGAAATCCTTCCAGAAAATTTTGGAAATAATGAAGAGGCTTGCAATACTCCCCAACAAATCAGATTCAAGGGTGCGAGTTGTAGAAAAGTCCGGCCAAATGGATGCGTAAAACTCTTTTTACTGACACTGGAGGAGCAAGAGAAGGATACACAGTATATCATAAATGTAAATTATACAAATACTGGTTCTCGGGAAAGGTATTATTCACTTTTACCTCTAGCTCAGGTGAAAATTATTAAAAGAAACACAAAATTGGTCAAAAAGACCAAAATCAACAATTCCGGGTGAAAAGACACTTAGGTTTTGATACTTTGTTTAAATAGCCAAAAATTAAAAAGATCTTTGTTTAAATGGACAAAAATTTAAAAATAAAGGTTGTGTAGTTTCATCCTGTCCATTTTCAAATATTTTTTTCTTATTTTTATTTTACACAAGGATGCATCCAGTTTCATCCTTGCTATTTATTTTTTTAAGTATAAGCCAGGATGAATCGAGTTTCATCCTTGCTATGTTTTTTTTTGGCTATTTCACCCATTTTTTTTACTCGTCCATTTGAACCGTGTTTTAAATTTTTTGGACAAATGACCCATTTTCTCTAAAAGAAAAGCTTCATCCTATATTTCACCATGCGACTGTGTACAAACAGGAAACAAACGGTAATACACAGTATAATTCTTCCTTTCTCATTCATTACATAGTTAGGAAAGTTTCAGGCTAGATTTTGTAATAACGGAATCAAATGCAAGAGAAAGAAAATACAACTTATTTCCGCTTACATTTGCTCATCTTTGGATTCCAATCCTTCAGGGTCGCCCTTTTTCCTCTCTTTGAGTCGCCTTCAGGGTCGCCCTTATCGTTACGTGACTTTGCTGATATTCCTAAGAAATTCTACATACATAGTATGCTTATAAGATGCAACTCTCAAGAATTACATGGTTGTTTTTGGAAATAGTACCGACTTCACTAACAAGGTGATCTACGTATCTGTGTATTCGGTGACTTCACTGACTTGTATTTTTCTATCAGTGAAGATGCACCCTGCAAAGGCCAACAACTAGTGAGTGCTGAGCTCCAAAACAAAAAGGGTAAACAAAAAATAAAAAAAAACAAGACCAAAACATCATTAGAGGAATGAAAATTAGTGCTAGTAGTGAGTTCATGGTTATATCAACAGATGACCCTTCAAGAAGAATTCGTGCCTACTTTATTTCAATAATTTTTTCTTTGAACTTCATTGATCTCTCATCATCATGAGTTCCTTCTCATATTTTTATGAATGTGGATATCGATAATAGTAAGCATTTACCTCATGGAGTGGTAGAGGTGTTATTATAGTTTTCTTAAGGTATATATTTACTTCGTCGTATATACGTTTATATGTTCAGGGATTATGGACAAGTGAATCAGCAGCAGTATGGAGTGAACTAATCCAAAGTATTTTTATTTATCAAAATCTATATCTCCTCTAAAGAAGAAGTATACGAGTGTTCACCTAAACAAAAATGGGTTCCACCAGCTCCAACTGTTTTAATCCCTTTCTTTGCACGTATATGAATGAAAAATTATTTAGTATGGTAATTAGATTTTAGCATTTGATCGGCTGTGAAAATAAATAGTTGTACACCGCGATGAAAAGTTATTAGTGGGGTATATCTCGAGTCACCACAAAAATTTGGCTTGCATAGGCTGCAACTTTTGGATTGCAGTAGCTAGAGAGCTTTTTAGTAAGCAGACTAGTTATGCTATAAAAGTAACCAAGATCAGATGAGGGGTCGTGATCGGAGTGTTGATTTCATGTTGGAACCTTTACACATACCTTGGAAATCAGAATTAGAGTCACATCATCAAAATGGATATAATGACTTATCCTCTCAAATTTAAGATGTTTTTCTTCAAAGAATCCGTGTAAGATCCGTGTAAAATAATTGTAGTGGTAGTCTTTGATGATAGTTGCACTAAATCTATCAGATTTAGTTAAAAGATCATTTCTATGTGTCTGAAGTATGAGGCAGCTCTCCTTTATTTTCAAGTAATGATCTAATTGAGAAGAAGATTATATTATTTTCTTGGCACATTATTTTTGTATTGGTTGCAGGATTTGAAACCTCTCTTTGATCCAGCTCAAGTCCATGGTAGCGATCAAGAAACGCTCCATTGTGAAGCCATCGAACCGTAAATACATTCTTGAAGAGACAATATCAAGATTTTTATAGTTGTTTTTTTCCCCGTAAGATCTGTAAACTAGTTAAGCAATAGGATTTGGACAATGTATTTAATTTGTTTTAGTTGGAAAAAATGCATTTTTATGTAGTGTTTGAGTTGCTGGATAGAATTTTCTTTATGGACTTTGTGTTGTTAGTGATGGTGTTTGATGATAGTTAGGAAAACACCTCTAATAACGCCTCCTCAAAAACTAAACCAATTTACCAAACTCAAAATAACCAGAGATTATACTATGCATAATTGTAGTTCCGGAATGGTAGTCCTGATCCATGTAACTCTTCCATTAGACGATCAAGTTGTTCGACCTTTGTAAGTCTCAAATAATTCTTGCAATGGAAAAGAAGGATTGTCGAAGCTCAAAACCTCTGAGGTCAGGGATGAAAAGGTAATCAAAGCCCCAACCTTTTGCTTGAACATGCACTCATATTATTATGCGTTTTATACACGCCATTATGATTATCTTCTCAAAATCTTGACTCATTTAAGAATTTCGTCCAAGTAAGCAAAAGCAAGAGAAACATCGCAAGAAATCGAGGAGAAGGAAAGAGAGCTTGCAAAAGAGAGGAAAACAAGAGGAGAGAATTGGGTTCCAAAGTATTTCTACTTTTCGAAATCTAACTCGTCAAAGGAAGAAGTATACGAGTGATCACCTAAACATAAATGGGTTCCAGCTCCGACTGTTTGTAATCCTTTTCTTTGAACAGTTTTGAAAACTTATTTAGTAATCCAATTTGTTTTGATGGACTCATGGGTAAAAGTAGAGTAATCAATATTGGTTGCCAGTGTCATTAAACCAATTTTAGTAAAAGTAGAGTAAAAGTAGAGTAATCAATTTGTTTTAGAAACACATTCGAGGTGTCACGACTCAAATTTTAGTCCACAGAGCAAATGCAGTGTTAGATTTATGGTCGTGCATTTGAGTCACATGACAGATTTTGAGACTACTCAATCTAAATTGCTCACCCATGACAAAATTACGGATTAAACGCGACATCTTTATCTATATCCAAGTCTACTCAATCTAAATTGCTCACCCACGATAAATTTTTGTCTCTCATTAACCAGATTTTTTAACTCAACCTTGTTTCGGATCGCAAGGCAGAACATGGTGTACAATGCCCATTTCAGATAATGGGTATTCGTAGCCACCACAAAAATTTGGGGCGGCTGTATCATTGGAATGAGTCTAAGGGCTATTTAGTAAATTAGACAGACTTTTTTCTTACTATAAATTAACAATCCCTTGCGATTTTCAGTAGAGGTGTTAAACAGAGATTGAGAGGGTAGAGACTTTCAAGTTACCAGTGCGAGGGAGGCGGCGCTGAGGGAAATAACCAGTTGTTTGAGTTGTGATGGTAGTTTATGATCAGAGTGTTGGTATAATGTGGGAATCATTAAACATACATATGAGATCAAAGAGACACAGATGTTCCAAATTGTCAATCATAATGACTTCTCCTCTCAAATCTAAGTACTAGCCAGAGAATTAGAAAGTAGAGACAACCAGTGCAAGAGAGGCGGTGCTCAGGGAAAAACTAGTGAATAAGAAACTAGTTAGAAAGAAAGTAAGAACATGCGAAAGTTTCAGACTGGCCTCCAACAGACAAAGTCAGGGATGCAGTTACCGGTCAAATTTTTAGTGATCTCTGTTCACACAGTCTGCTCATGCAACTATATCTTTAGATCTTAACAGAGGTCGTCTGGTTGCTCGTGTAATTGAAGTGGATGCTTTCATTGCTGTTGGTACGAGTGCTGGAACAAAGGCAGACAGAATAAGTGAGAATATGCTTGATTGGGCTAAAACAAAGGCAGGATTGTTGGATGCAGATAAGTGGAATGATGTTTAGCTGAATTCAAGATGTTTTTTTTTAAGTACCTCTCTCTCTATCTTTAATGTAAGATCTTTTGTTTAGTTCAGGGATTCAACTTGTAAGTACACTTATTTATCTCCCTCGCCACGTGTACTAGCAGAACCCACGTGGAGGCTACGTCATAAAGATGGATGACACGTAGGGGCATCCATGGTATCTAGACGACGTGCCATCTGTCAAGACCAACGGTCGAAGATGAGGGAGCATCCAAGGTGGGTAATCCCGCGCAACACCAAAGAGTTACTTTATCCCATCACGAGGCGAAATGTAATCAACGGCTGGGGATAGTCCAACTGACACGGACGTGACAAGGGAGGACTGACACCGCCTGGCGCGGATTGGACCTCCCCAACCACTAACATTTAATGCTGCTCAGAGGGCACGTGTCGGATGACCAACGAAGAAGACGAGGGTTGATCAGCGTAATGAACTTGGGTATTGTAAAAGCCGCGGAGTGACAGGGAAGTCCGTGGACCAGGCACAGAGCACAAGAAGATAAGATCTCAACATCTCTTTGTCAGTGGACCCACTCGATTTAGCTATATATATGTACATCCCTTCTACTGAGAAGGGGATCGAGAGTAGAATCAAGGAATAGGAGAGAGAATAGTGAGAATGAACATCAACCTATGAGGTTGATGAACACCAAAGATCTTGTGATTGCTTTTGTAACCGTTAACTTTATAGTGAATATCCCCAGATCCGTGGACGTAGGCCTTAGTGCTGAACCACGTAAATCATCGTCTCCTTTACTTTTAGCATTCGTATAGTTTTATTTATGTGTTTACGTCTTAGATCTATTATTTTTGGGATGCTGAGGAGATCATGAAAAACCCGCGGGGTTTGGAATCAGTGAATCATCATCTACCTAGGCATATTATACTTTACTCACACTTTAATGCGTGTATTCAATTCATGTTGAGATTGTTTTTGAACACGTGGGTGCTCACTTGATTTCCGTGTTCACAATATGGCGCTAGAAACAGGGACTTTGTCCCGGTAAAAAGATTTATCTTTTCCTGTGACTTTATAGCCTCTGCCTCAAATATTTTACTTAAAACACAAACAAATCTATATTTAAACTCATTTTTAGCACACATCTGTATCTTTTGTACTTTCTACCTGCAGATCTGGGTCTTTTACAAACACATCATAATTCTTCCACTGCAACAAGGACATCCCGTATATTTTGATGTGCTCTCCCGCATCACCCGTGCCGTCAAACCTAGACGGGAAGATTGGTAACGTGCACTTGGGCGGGAATGGAGTCCGATCCAATTCCTTAGTAAACGGCGTCTTCTGGGCTTCACTGATTACTTCTGCTAGCTTGTCGTCCTCGCTGTTCCCTGTCAGTTTTTTGACCATTTGCTCGAGTTGCTCGATCTTTTGTTTGGTTGTCGCATCCGTACTCTCATTGGTTGTTTCTTCCTCGGTCGAAGAATCCTCGGCTAGCCCATACCCTCCTCTTGGCCGATTAGGGTCGGGTATGCGTTCTCGGCTTGGGGAGGGGGGTGGGGTGTTCCTCGATGGAGTGTGGTTGCTAGAAGCACCTCGGCTCAATGATCCTCTCGACCCCGTTCTCCTGTTACGGAGTTGGTAGTTTTCATGTTCTAAAGCTAGGTTTCTCCTTTGCAGTTCTCTCATTAGGTCTTCTTGCCTTCTTTGGCTCGCCAATATAGCGAGTAACATTGGGTCGGTGCTTTCATGGCTAGAGTGGCCATTCACTTGGGGTCCTGTCATATTAGGGGGTGCAGTTGGAGGCCTCGTCGAGAGAACGACAGGGGGGACGATCGGAGCTGCGGGATAGGTGGCCGCTGTCGGGGGGATATCTCGGTTGTGGTCGCCCCTTGCCAAGTGTACTCGCCTAAGCCTCTCGCCCTCTAGCTCTAGCTGGTGTTCTGTCGGTTGTCTTTATCTCCCTCGTTCCTCCTGTATCGTCTGCACTTCCTCTTCCTCCTAGGTATCCGATGTAGTTCTTCCGTCTTCCATGTTGTCCTCATTCCCTTGCCCCACCTGGCCCGGGTTAATCCTCGGCATCCCAGGTGGGAGATCATCGTCTCGGCCCAAATCGACCTCCTCGTCGACAGTAGTCATGCCTTTGATTAATGCCCGAGTCTCGCCCTGGTTGTTTGGCCGATGATATTCGTGTCGAGAATCCGTGAGTCCTTCTTGCACACTAGATCCCGCTGTGACTCGGTTTCTCAGGATTATGCTCATCTTGGAGGTGCTCGCCATTACCTTCGATATCGTCCTCGGCTCGCCCGCCCGCTTGTACCTACGCCAGCAAAGTATACAGCACTTACTTCGAACTGCTTTCGAAAAGGTTAAGGATAAAGTACAGCAGTTCTGCAGTGCAAGGTGGGAAAAGTTCTTATAGTACACTTCCATTTATGCTAGCGTGTTGGTCTCAACAGTCAAGTTGTTTTGGCCGTAAAGGACAATCTTTGAAAAGCTGACTCGACACATCGCTATCGGTACTTTCCCTATGCATTAATCATTATTTGTCCTAACATTCCTAGCGCCAGAAGTCATTAATCACCCGTACATTAAATCGGAAGATTTCTTTCTTGGCGATGATGGATGGTAATGACGACCCTCAACAGCTGCTGTGCTGATGGCCTTCCTATACAGGTGTTTATGGGTAAAAATCGTTTCTGCCGATTTCGGTAAATTCGGTAGGTGAGTGAGAAACTGGTTCAAACCCTAAACAAATGTGCTGCACGTGAGCACTTTATAGATTCGAGAGATCAATGTACAAGTCCGGCCTAAACCAAGAAATGGCCGTTCCAGACTTGCTTCGGTCACAAAGTGGAGGAGAAGGGTTGATTTGGGGAGGGAAGCAAAGAAAGGTGTTGAGGATAGTAGTATCTCGACTTGTATCAGAAAGTGAAAGCTTAGGAAGCTTGCAAGAGATGAAAGCTTTTTGGGAGAGCTTGCAAAGTTGCCTTTCTGAGAGTGTAAGTGTAGTATATTTCTCCTGACCGAGACTTGTTGTCCGGTGGAAATAGGTAAGACCTATTTATACAAGTCGAGATTGAAACGTACCACGACCTCATGAAGGAAGAGAGTAAAGGGTGAAATAATGGGAGGAGGTGGTAACCGCATGGTTTAATGGGTGAAAACGTTTTTCACCATTATTTCCTCTTTTATTTGACCGCTTTATTCCTTTCCACGCTTTCTTAATGTGAGCGTAGTGTACGTGCATCATTGTGACCGCCAAACCAAAACCCTAAAGAAGCATCCCCGGTTTGTGTTGATGTCTCGAGTGTTGGTTGCATCTTGAGTGCAAGTGGTCTTTGCTAGTGGCGCGTGTGGCATGTGCCAATGGCATGTGCGGAATGCCTTGGTGGTAGGTTACACGGTTTGCAAGTTTTGGCTACCAGCGTGTGCGTTTGGCATGTGCCAATGGCATGTGCGGAATGCCTTGGTGGTAGGTTGCACGGTTTGCAAGTTAGGCTACCAGCGTGTGCGTTTGGCATGTGCCAATGGCATGTGCGGAATGCCTTGGTGGTAGGTTACACGGTTTGCAAGTTAGGCTACCAGCGTATGCGTTTGGCATGTGCCAATGGCATGCGTGGCCATTAGGGCCGTGACCTTGATAGGGAAACTAGCTAGCGAGTATGTTGGCATGTGCCAATGGCATGCGTGGCCGTTAGGGCCGTGATAAGGAAACTAGCTAGCAAACATGTTGGCATGTGCCAATGGCGTGCGGGGCCATTAGGGCCGTGACCTTGATAGGGAAGCTAGCTAGCGAGCATGTTGGCATGTGCCAATGGCATGCGTGGCCGTTAGGGCCGTGATAAGGAAACTAGCTAGCAAACATGTTGGCATGTGCCAATGGCGTGCGGGGCCATTAGGGCTGTGACCTTGATAGGGAAGCTAGCTAGCGAGCATGTTGGCATGTGCCAATGGCATGCGGGGCCGTTAGGGCCGTAACCTTGATAGGGAAGCTAGCTAGCGAGCATGTTGGCATGTTCCAATGGCATGCGGAGCCGTTAGGGCCGTGACCTTGATGGGGAAGCTAGCTAGCGAGCATGTTGGCATGTGCCAATGGCATGCGGGGCCGTTAGGGCCGTGACCTTGATGGGGAAGCTAGCTAGCGAGCATGTTGGCATGTGCCATTGGCACGTATGGCCATGTTGACCTAGTTGCAAGTCTTGCAAGCCTA
This sequence comes from Papaver armeniacum, assembly GCA_023531295.1. Lineage (NCBI taxonomy): Eukaryota > Viridiplantae > Streptophyta > Magnoliopsida > Ranunculales > Papaveraceae > Papaver > Papaver armeniacum. The sequence continues at coordinate 61,064 of JAJJWW010011192.1, forward strand.
GGGCGCTATGTTTGGCGTGGGCCAAAGGCATAGCGGCTTAGAAATATGGCTTGCGGCACGTGCTGGCAAGTGCCAATGGCACGTGCGGCCATGTTGACCTAGTTGCAAGTCTTGCAAGCCTAGGGCGCTATGTTTGGCGTGGGCCAAAGGCATAGCGGCTTAGAAATATGGCTTGCGGCATGTGTTGGCATGTGCCAATGGCACGTGCGGCCATGTTGACCTAGTTGCAAGTCTTGCAAGCCTAGGGCGCTATGTTTGGCGTGGGCCAAAGGCATAGCGGCTTAGAAATATGGCTTGCGGCACGTGTTGGCATGTGCCAATGGCACGTGCGGCCATGTTGACCTAGTTGCAAGTCTTGCAAGCCTAGGGCGCTATGTTTGGCGTGGGCCAAAGGCATAGCGGCTTGGAATTTGGCGTTGTAGCCATGGTGCGCAGGGTGCGGCTTGGAAATATGGCTTGCCATGGTGCGCAGTAAGCGACTTGGTTTGGCATGGTTGCCATGGTGCACACTATGCGGCTTGGTTTGGCATGGTTGCCATGATGCGCAGTATGCGGCTTGGTTTGGCATGGTTGCCATGGTGCGTGATATGCGGATTGGTTTGGCATGGTTGCCATGGTGCTAAAGTATGCGGCTTGGTTTGGCATGGTTGCCATGGTGCGCAATATGCGGCTTGGTTTGGCATGGTTGCCATGGTGCGCGGTGAGATGCGGCTTGGTTTGGCATTGTTGCCATGGTGTGCTTGATATGCGGCTTGGTTTGGCATGGTTGCCATGGTGCGTGATATGCGGCTTGGTTTGGCGGGGTTGCCATGGTGCGTGATATGCGGCTTGGTTTGGCATTGTTGCCATGGTGCGCGATATGCGGCTTGGTTTGGCATTGTTGCCATGGTGCTAAAGATATGCGGCTTGGTTTTGCATGGTTGCCATGGTGCGCAAAGTATGCGGCTTGGTTTGGCATGGTTGCCATGGTGCGCGAGATGCGGCTTGGTTTGGCATGATTGCCATGGTGCGCGAGATGCGGCTTGGTTTGGCATGATTGCCATGGTCGCGATATGCGGCTTGGTTTTGGAATTAGGGTTACGTGTTGAAAACCCTAATCGGTATTTTGAAAAATACCCTTATTAATTATTTACACCTGAAGTTAAATGCTCTTATTCAATGTGTTGCGGGTAACACTAGGTCATGGGGTTTTACGATTTTACCCCTTGTCTAAAAACCACCATCAACATTAAGTCCCCTGCTTAGCTCGGAACAGGGCTTTGTTGCGAGGTAAGCATAAGATGGTGACGAACTATTAACAGCAAACCGTAAAGAAAATTGAAGGAGGCTTGTCTGACCTTTTATAAATAGGATTTGGAATCCTTGCCTCTGGTAGTTTTGCACAAATCAGGAGGCTGGCACAATTGGTGGGGCCGGTCCAACTTGGAAAACATGCTTGCAGGCGTGACTTGGGCGGCATTGAGAAGTCGCAATTGGCGGGGCCGGTCCAAACTTGGAAACCATGCTTGCAGGCGTGTCTTGGGCGGCATTGAGAAGTCGGTCTAATCTTGGAAACCATGCTTGCAGGCGTGACTTGGGCGGCATTGGGAAGTCGGTCTAATCTTGGAAACCATGCTTGCAAGCGTGACTTGGGCGGCATTGGGAAGTCGCAATTTGTGGGCCCGTTTCTTACACACGTGATTTTGGTGAAAGGGGAATCCTTCCCTATTTCAAAGTCTTTCACGCCTATATATGTATATATATATAAAGCCCCTTTCTCCCCATATTGCGCTTTATTCTTTCCTCTTTTTATACTAGCGGCAAGGAGAAACCAGCTTCCAGGTATGTCTTCGAGTACTCTTCTTTCTCTCTTTTTTTTTTTTTATATATAGGTATATACACCTTAAAAGTAGGCGCTTCCACAATCCTTGCATATGATTCCTTGGCGTGCCTCTGAGGAAAATACTGCGTGTGTATTTCGAACCCGTAGAGAACCCTGTATGAATCCCGAAGAAGAATACTGTGTATATGCTTCATATGACTTCGAACCCGCAGGAAATATTGTATATATGATTTTGCTTTTGAAAGAAGTATCACGCGCGTAGTTTTGGACCAATAGAAAAATGCTCCATATATATTTTTGAACCCGAAGAAGGATACTGTAGACACACTTGTACCCGTATAGAATGCCGCGTATATAGTTTCGAACCCGGAAAAATACTGCGTATATACTCTTGAACCCGAATAAAATACCGTGTATATAGTCTTGAAACCGAATTTGTTGGGTACGATTATGTGTCAGGGAGATAACTTCGTCTTTCTCCATTTGTTTTGTGCAGATATCTTATTACCAAATTGTTATGAAGGAATTCGATAAGATGTTACCTGAACCACATTTCACTTCGTCGAAGGATGCTCATAATTCCAAACCGAACACAGATGATGAATTCTTCACTAGAGCCCTCGCCCCTGCTCGGAAGAATCACCCAGGTTTCGTGCCAATTTTGCTAACCGATGGTGAGGATGACAGGAAGACACGCTCGGTTCGCCCAGAGAGCACCATTCGGTTTTGTCTTCATAAAGGGGTATATTCCTCTTCCAACATTGACTTTAGGATGTGTCAAAGTCCATTGCGTTCTTTTGACAAATGGGTTGAGTTCATGGTGAGCGAGAGCGCATAAATACCATCTTGACTCAAGCGCAGTCGTTGATCTTGTCAAGACTTCGGTAAATCTTGATTAGGAAGGACATCCCAGGCTTAGTTGCTTTCATCTCCGGATGGTGTTCGGACACCCATACAATCATATGTAGATGGGGTGAGATAACTTTCTCCTTGGAGAGTGTGGCTCTCTTCTTGAATCTTTCAGAATCGGGAATCTCTAATCCAATTATCTCGAAAGTGAGGCGAAGATGCGGGATGACCTGGCCGCTAAGTTGGGGATTTCGCTCGGAAAGACTCCATTGCGAAGTCGAAGGACTCTGCCCGGAAAGAGGATGAAAGGTGCCCTTACAGGTTGGTGGATATCTCAATGGTTTAGGACGAGTTGGAGCCTCGAAGAAAAGGTGATCTTCATGTCGCAAACATTTTTGGCTCTCTGGTTGTCTAGAGACATTTTTGATGACGGTTCGGCAAGAAGGGAATAAGACCGAGTTGTTGGCGATTCTTTGTGAAATTGGCAAAGGGTGAAGTTCTTCCCATTGGCAAGCTGTTCCTTGGTTCCCCGTATGTGCATCCGGATCACCTGGTTGCGAACATGCGAGTTTCGAATGGTTTCATGAAAGTGGATTCATATGTGCACGTTGCTTTTCTGCAAGTCAGGCTATGGGAGCACTTTGAGAAGTATGCTCCGAAACCGTTGCCTTCGCTTCCCGTGAGTTGGGGTGGCTCCCGAATTCTTCGATGGGTGAATAGACGTCCAAGAGTTGGCGTGAGCTTGGTTAGTTTTCTTGATAAGTTGCATGAAATCAATTTTCGTCCATGGGGCCAGTCCATAATTCAGTGACTCAAATTGGCACTTTTGCTTCTGCTCCGCTCATGTCTTTGTCTTCTGATAACGACTTGAGCGTTGGTGAAAACCTGTTCATTCAAAGCTGCTTGCCCGGTTATATGCCGTCTTTCTTCGTGGGGTCTTTCCAGATAGCTGCTTACAATATTGACCGTGCTGCTCGTCACATGGGTTTCGATCAAGGGGTGCCTCTCGTTTACCAGCCGGTGATCCCTAAGGATTCGTTGCGTGTCGCCCTTGACGCCAGTGTCCTTAAGCCGGGTATCCGTCTTTCCTTTTTTCATATGGGAAGAGTAACTTCGGCGACCTTCGGCTATAATGAGTTTTGGCGCGACGAGTTTACTATGATCCGCGATTTTGTGAATAATACGGTGGAAAACGTTCATTGCAAACCTTCTCCAGCAGTTCTGAAGGAGTATCCAATGTTGAGAGATCCCAAGCGAAAGTTGCCTAGCAATTCGGAAAGCCCCTAGGCCAAGGAACGGAGAACGAAGAATCGTGCTGGCGGGTTCCGGACGGTTTCACAAGATCCTCCCACGACTCTTGTGTCTTTCAGTTCTTCCAATAACCAGGTATGTGTCGCCTCTTCATGGGTTTGTCTCAAAACACATGTAAATTTCGGCTAAGAGTATGTGTCTTGTTTCCTTCAGGGCTTCGGTAGTGTTAACGCTTTCGCTGCCCTTGCACGTTGCCAGGAGACGGCAGTTTCTTCAAGGAATTCCGGCGGCACTGAGCCTACTCATAGCGGTGATGAGTCAGAGAAAGAAGAAAGTTCAACAAGCGAGAGTGATTCCTCTGGCAGCACTGGTTCTTCTTCGGGAAGCGGTTCGGTGAGTTTCGCGTTTCTTTCTTTCTTCTTCTTCTTGTTTCTTCTTTTGAAAAATGTCTAAATCAAGTTTGCGGGGAGGAATCCGGTTCGGAGGATGATTCTCGGGATGGAGTCACACGAAAACTTGCCTTTGGTGACCACCGCCGGTGACTTGGAGATGGGAGTTAGCCAATTGCCGTGCATGAACGTGGTTCAGACGGTGGATGATTCTCTGATGGTTGTTGCCGTAGACATGGAAGAAAATCCTTCATGAGTCGTGAGGCCACTTGCAGGCGCCATTTTGATCCCCGTACTTGGTTCCTTATCCAGGTCATGTGCTTTGGTTGGCGGTTTTAGCGCGTGCGGCTAAGCATGAGGCGTTGTACACCGTAATACGGGAGAAGCACGGACATATGGCTACAACCAAGAAAGTCACTAGTCGATTTGCGCTGGTTAAGCGTGTGGAAGAGGCTTTGTCTTCCATCGAGGATATGCGTGAGGTGACTGGTCACACCGTTTCTGAAGACGTTATTGCCGACTGGGAGCACCATCGCGACGTGTGCGTGGAAAAGGAGTTCAACACTTCGTGGTTTGTCGAAGGCCTTGCTGAGATCCAAAAGTTGAAAGATGCAGTAATCGAAAGCCTTTCCGCCGAGGAGATCGCTCGACAAGAGATGGAACTCGAAAAACTTTCCACACTACAAGAAAATGGGGATTTAGTGTCAAAAAAAATTGTCAGGAAATCTCCCTTTTTTGTCTCGAAATATTTTCTGAGATGGATTTTTGTTTGTCACGGAGTTGTCCCAAATACCCCGTCTGGGAAAGTATATCGCGACAAAATTATGAACGGTCACGAGAAAAGTTAATTAACAACTAAAAATTTATTGTCCACAAAAGTTTCTTTCACCGGCGAAATAAAATTGTCTGTGAAAATTATTTTAATGACGAAAAAATTCGACACCAAAAGGCATTTTTTTGCGAGCAAGATTTTTGTCGCAAAAATGTAAATTCCAGGACAAACTAATTTGTCTTTAATGATAACTATTTAAGACCAATAAAATTGTCTCAAAAACGAAAATTTTGTGTCAATTGATTGTCTTTAATAATAGTTTTCTGAAACAAAAAGAAATCGTCTCTAGTTTGTTTTATCAAAGACAAAATTAGTAGTCCTTGAAGATCAAATTTTGGAGACAAACTTTTTCGTCTCTAACTATTTTATTAATGACCGAATTTTTGGTGTTAAAAAGAATTTTTAAAGACAAAATTCCTCCTCTCTAAAAGCTTTGTCTCTAATCTTTTTCTATCAAAAACAATTCATTTTGCCTTTAAAACGCATTTCCAAAGACAAGTTTTGTCTCTAAACATCATATCGATGACAACTTATTTTGCCTCAATTTTGTGATTTTATTTTTCAAAGACAAATATCTTAATCAATGACAACAAGTATGTTGCCTTAAAAAAAAAAAAATTCTTAGACAATTTTCTACTGCATCTAAATAATTATAAAAGAATTTATTAGATTTTATTAAATCATATATTTAAATTTTTGAGTGTCATTCAAAGACAAAACAAATATAAGAAAACTTGCGCAAAAATGCATTACAGTATATCTACTATCGACTCATCCAAACCCATTTAATGCAACGTCTTTTTCCCAAAATTGTTTTCTTGTAGCTTCTGAATCTGTGATGGCTTCGAACTAGCCTTCAAACCAATAATTCAATGTCTTCTGGCATCTTCCAGCCTTGCTTTTACACAAATGGCAGGTCATGTTTTTTCTTACTCTCAACCTTCTCCTAGCAAAATATTTAGAAAAATGTCAAAAACCAGTGGGTTTTCAGAAAAACAATAGCATTAGAAACTTGAAATTCCACTTTTGAGAAAAAATAATAGCAATAGAAACTTGTAATTCCACTTATCACCTGAAGCATTAAACCAGTACATGAATCGTATATCAAAAATGTATTACTCCACAGTGAGGCAGGCTGCTCTCGATAAAGCTGATGAAACACAATCCGCCTGAGTCCCTGATCAAGGTTCAATAACTGAATAAAATTTAGAGAACTTGAATTAAACAGCCTTAAGGAAAATGCTTTTTCCTACCAGCAGTCGGCACCACTGATCTCCAGAAAGCTAATCGAGATGGTCACTCAAACCGTCACGAGTGCTGCAAAACAGATCGATACATAATTCGAAATCTATACTAGAAACTTAATCAAAATTCATCTAAAAAACAGATAGAAGAGAACAATATTGTGATCCGAACAACATAATCATCACCAATTAACTTTGATTCGAAAAACCTAAACTAAGATTCAACAAAGAAACAAAATAAAAAGACCAAACAACTAACTTGCCTACTATCTAACCTAATTAAGGAACACAATTATGTTATCTTTGATATCATAGACACTGAATTGTTTAATTACATATCAAGGATCCTCCCATTTCTAATCTTTTATCAAATAAAGTAAATCATGCTTCAAAAAAAAATAAAAAAATAAAAAAGTAAATCTAATGCTCTACTGCTCTTGAATGATGAATTATATTATACTTACAACAAACAGATTAGTATTAGTAAGATGAATACTTAAAATTAAAAATTATTTTTTCTCCATCAAATGGTTTTTCCTTCCGGTAATGGATACCATTGATCTTCATATTGCTAATCGCGATGGTCTCTCAAACCGTTTGCGATCGCCCTGAAACAGAAATACACCAAAAGTAAAATCCAATCATAACCGATTAACATTGATTCAAAAAAACCTAAATTAAGATTCAGATCGAAAAAAATTACCTTGTTTTTTAACCCGTAACTTTCATATATGTACTCCCCATCTTCAAAAACTTGAAACGCATGAGGCGGCGAAAGAGAGTAAAGTAGGGTTAGTGATTTACATGTTCGACGGCGTTATCCAATCTTCTTCAATTTTCTGAAGAGAGCGGAAGACTTGACAAGGAGGCTAGTGAACAACGGAAGAGAAAGGGAAAGAGAAAGATACGAATAGGGTTAATGTTTATTTACATAAACGGGTTTCCACTTACATCGGTGAAAATGTCATCGACCGGCAATATATACTCAGACTTGATGTATGGATCTGCTCACAAAATGACGCGTATTTTTTGTTTTGCCAAGGTAAAGTCTTAGTGTTCCAGAACCTGGCTAGTTTAGGGGCCAGGAACATTATTTGGGGCCATGACTACTGAACATAAAGAATTATTATGAGGTGAAATTATCATTTTCCTTCTATCAAATATTAATACTACCAATTTATCCTCATTCAATCCTAATAATAAAACTAGAAACTAAAATCAAAATTATAAAATCAAAATCAAAACCAAATTCATTTCCATCTCCATCTCCATCTCCATCTCCATTTCCACTTCAACTTATTCTTATTCGCTTCTTCTCCCCAAAGACGAACTGAAATGGCGCGAATCAAGTAATTTTCTAGCAACCCAATCCCCTAAATTAGGTTTTACCAACATGCAATCAATTCAAAATTTGATTTTTTTTTTTTAAAATCAAAGTGTTCTGTGTTTATTGGAATCGATTGTGTCAATGTACTCATGAACCGATTTCATTTAGAAACAGATTTTGTTCATGCCCACAAAGACCGATTGTACTGAATGTGTATTCTGGTTGGAGAAAATTGAAGGGTCCCCATCGGATTATTAAAGGGTCCCCATAAACCGATTGTTATTGATTTTCCCCAAAATCGGTAGATATGGTACACCTACAGATCAACCAAGAATCGGTTAATGCTAATGCACACATCAACAGATTCACTAACCATGTTTTAATTAGTGCACAAATCTCGAAATTTTTATCTTTATATTATAGAGCATGTAATTATGAATAGAACGCAAAAAGAATGAGGTCATTCAGACATCAGACGAAGACAATCGAAGAAATGCCCAAATTTACAATCGGTTTATATGGGCATTAACATAAACCGATTCTGGCGAAAAAAATCACTGAAAAACTCATGAATTTTACAATCGGTTTATGTTCTAAGCCTCATAACGTTCCTAGGACCCAAACTAGCCAGGTTCCAGAACTGTATTAAAGTCATTTAGTATTTTTTTTTTCGAGCCGCATCTGGTACGTTTAGTAAATCTTGTACAACAGACTCATTTGTTTTTTTAAGAAAAGGTAAGGATATACTAGATGACTGCTGCAGCAGTAGGGCCGACCAAAAAAACAATCCCGAATACCTTTCTAAAAGTCCCATATTGATTTGTTGTGGTTGCAAATATAATGGGATATAATGAATCTATTTGGGTTTACTCGAGAAATACTACAGCAAGTTTGCGAGGGGAAGGCAGCATTTACATTTAGTTGTGGTTAGATAATACATTTACGAGACTGTTGGACAAAACCAACTTATTGCTCGACCGCGTGTAAATGCATTTTCGACAGGTGGCGGACAAATAAATGGGTAGTTTAGTCAAATAAATAACTTATTTGTTCCAGAAGGATGCCATATTCTTTTGGATTTCACCCGTCTATAAACTTCTCGTCCGCGGTTCCTGCTGGTTTTTTCTTCTCTTTCTTGTTTGATAGTAATTGAAGAGAAGTTTCCGAGAAAATTAGAAGATCAATTTGTTGAAGTCTTAAAGATGTAGTTAGAAAAAGAAAAAGTAAGTAGCAAATCCTCCATATATCTTCTCTTTTTCTTTTTAGAATTTCTCGTTTTTTTCTAATAATTTTGTGATGTAATTTCTTCCTTTTATAATTGTAACATGAATATCAGAATTTGAATTGATATTATATAACTTGGATCCGTTATTTTATTTTATTTTCAGTGTTCTTTGGTTCAATTCTGATTGTGTAAAACGATTTAAAACTTTATATTCAATGGAACCTTAAAATTGAAAGGAAAAAGATCTCGTATATGGGCCGTTTCTGAGTATGGGCCCGGACCGACCCAGATCCTCATCTTCTTCTCCGATCTGGAAGAACTCTGTTTTGATGTTTTTCCTTTGAATTTTGCTTCTCAGAAAAATTCCGTTACGATCAAATCCAACTAAATTCCTTTCAATCCCATATAAAATATAATTATTATAAACTATCTGTGTAACAACTTTGAAGAAAAACAACCTAAATCGACCAAAATTGAAAAATTAAGATTTTAAGAAAACATTTCTTCTGAAATTTCAATCTGGAAATTCTTTAATCAGGGATGATATTTCTAGAATTTTGTTTCAATTTGTGATTTATATAATGATTATGAGTTGTATACTGCAAAAAATTTGAAGGAAAATAACGGAGAACCGATCAATTTAGAGAAATTAAATTTTATTTTGAAACTCAATTTAGAGGACCATGAAAGTGTGACGGACAAAATCCAAAGGAGTCACCCTATAGAAGGCCTCCTTCGCAGTCGGCCAATAAAAAGAAAAGGAAATATACAATATACAAACATCTCTTAACTTCAAAAAATCTATACGCCGATTCAGATGAAAAAAAAATGATATTAACTCTTTATAAAGCGATTAGCTATTTAATCAAAATACATAAAATCTCTAGAAAAAAAAAGCATTAACACATCCTACTGTTACAAACTATTAACAAAATGATCACACTTCCGTTAAAAAGAATATTAAGTGGTGACTCACAGTTAAATATGTTAACCAAATTACATATGTGTCCTCCCTACTTATCCCTCCATATACTATTTTAAATTTTGCCTTCTTTGTAATTGTTTTGACGGTGGTGCTATTTGTAGGTGGTGGTGCGCCACTTACACACCATTACACCGCATTCAGGATCGTTACACCACATTCAGGCTCGTTACATCGCATTCAGGTTCGTTACACCACATTCACCCAAAGGGTTCACCGCTTCTCCTCTGAGGTTTAGTGAAGATTCTTAAGCTTCTACCACCACCATCGCTTCATCACCACCACTTCAACTAATTAGCTAAATGGGAAGGGTATTTTAGGAAAAGATAACACCGTTTTATTCAACAGTGTTAAATCGGATGGAAGTATGACTATTTTGTGAACGAATTACAAAAGTGTGACCATTTTGTAACCCAATTACAAAAAATATAACCATTATGTAAATGACCCTTTTTTTTTTTAATTACAAAAGCATCGTCTGAAGGATCATTACATAAGCATTGTATATATATATGATCGGGAGGGGTCCAAGAAAACTAAACGTGGTTCGTGTCATATCCTTCACTGACAAACACGTAATGAAAGAAAGGTCTCTCGTTTTCTTTCTTCCGGACCTCCCCATTCCATCTCCCCAATCAATGCTCCAGAAAAAAATCTCTTCCCTAATGCGAAGATATTCTCCAAATCTTTTATATCGCATCTTCCTCAGAAAAATAAGGAAAATCAAACCACCTTTCGCCAGATGGAGTAACCAATTCTGGCTAAAATTGAGCAAAAAATTTTCTTTCCCGCTGCTGATTTTCATACTCCCTCCAAAATAAATTTAGATAAAGATTCTCCTAAATCAAGCAACTAATTTCCGAATAAAAGTGGGGTTTTAGTTTTTTTGGCGGGATGTTCCCCGCTAATCTCTTTTGGATTTCGGGTTTTATCCAAAATTCATTCGGCTATATAAACCCTAAGTCATCGATGCAACTTTTACATTTATCAGAACGTCTTCTAAAACGCAATTCTTAAAAATATTCAAGATGCTTAGTTTATCCTTGATTTGCTTAATTTTGTTTATTTTATTTTCTCTGTATGTGTTTTAATCTTTGGAGATTTTAATTGAAGTACGGTTGTGATGGGAATCAATTCATTGCCAAATACAATGAGTTTTCCTTGATTTTGATTTTAAAACCCTTATTACTTTTTCAATAGTGTTGTGATTGCTTGATGGGTTCTTCTTCAATGAATCTATTCAAGCTTCCCTAATGGTTTAGAGTTCCACCTCCCTCTTTACTTGGTGACGTAAATATGATGTTTTTACATCTGTGAGTCTTTGTGAAGACATGAAATTTTCTCACTTAAAATTTTGCAAATCTTTTGCGTTATAATTTTTTTTTTGGAGTATGGTTGTTGATGGGTTCCTCTTCAATGGAATCAAGGCAGGCCAATATTACTTTAAATGGGGTTTTGATTGATTTCCGTTTTAAGTGAGGGAATAAGGTATATGACCCCATCCATGGATTCCATCCACTGTCTCTACTCCGTGTTCTAGTATATGTTTGTGTATGTTGTTAGGCAGGAATGAATTGATTCCATTAAAAAAGTAATGGTATCATCTGTTTAGATGAAGATTGATAGTTTCACGTTTGAAGTGTACTGATACCAAAAAATCTGGACTCCTTGCCTGCTCCACTTTACCTTATCCATATCTATTGTTGTTTTTCACCATTTTGAACTCTGTCGCTACAGTTTTATCGCCCGCTATTCTTTTTATTCATGAAATTCTTTTTTTATTTCTGCTGTATACGACTCAGGGAGAAAAGCAGTAGTCTATAAATCATGCCCATGTAATGTACCCAGAATCATAATTTTACAAACCAACAGTTAATAAATTGTTTTCTAATTCTTATTGTCATTAGTTTATTATAGTTCTTGTGATGTATAATGTATTCTTTTTTAAATTTACCGACTTACTGTTTTATTTTTCCTTGATAGGAAAAAGACTCCACTGAGATTGTTCCCAAAGCCACGGGAAGGGCAATAACAAGACTGTAATGAACTGATTAAGGTGATTTTTTGGTGAACTATGCTCACATCAGGAATATATGGTCGCTTTGTTTTTCTGCTGCGTTCGTTCCTTTGAGCATGGCATGGTTATATTTCAAGATATCTAACTTGTTGTATAATTTCGTGATGCAATCATGCAGAGAAGATTGCTGATCTTCACAGAATACAACAATTAGATCGACCGATATAACTGACACGTGGGAGTCATTTGAAGAAGACCTTGTCCCGTAAGAATTACAAACCCTCGGCTCTTCTATGCTTTTTTGCGCTGTAAAAGCTGGTATTTTAGCATGCAGAGCTGATGTCTAGTTTTTGTTCATGCAGCTTGGAGACTACCTGCCATGATCACAATTGTGTTGTTCCAAAAAGTAGCTGGATACATCCTCCTCCGGTAGGTAAATGACACATTGATTCTATGCTGTTGTGGTGAATAATGTGCAATATTGAATGCTTGGTCTTCACTCTGACAAGTGATTGTAGACGTATTTTTATTAATGTTTGCATACTCATGCTGCTTTATCTAGAGCCATGTAGTACACATAATAGTTGGAAGTATTAGGTACCTACTGTGGGTGCGTTTTGAAGTATCTAAAATTTGGAAGTAGGAAAAGATAATATCTTTGCATAGAATAGTAGAGCTGGTAGTGGCTGCAAAAGTAGTAAATAAGAATGTTAGTCTACCAAATGACACCCTTTTATTAATACTCTGAAAAATAAAATGTGAACATAAGAATGAGATTTTCTAGTTGCACTATTGTAAACAGTGAAATAGGGTTCTAACAATCATACATCTCGTCTCTCTATGTCACCATGATCATAATGCAAACAATTCTAGTTGTCTAGCTTTAGAACTCATGCGATGTTGCTAATCAGTTTTTTTTTTTTTTTTTTTTTTTTCTATAGCTTCATTTTCTTCATCGGCCGCCACTGCTCCAGCAGTCATGAAGACTATTTAACCATCAGTACTAGTGGTTCAGATGATTTTTTTCTTTTTCATGTAGTTCTTGGTAGTTTTGACAATCGGAGCTGGAAATTGATTGAAACTGACATCAAGTCTGATTTTAATTCTATAGTATCTCTCCTTCCCTCTTTTCAGTGAATGATTGAAATTACCAGTAGTCAATATTCGGATTTGGTGACTGCAAAGTCTGCAATTTGCTTTGCCGCTAGCAAAGTTTTAACGGCGAACTTTTAGGTTCGCTTCGCATTTATTTTGGTGACCAATCAATTTTGTCAGTATATAAATAGATATAATAACAAAAGTTACACGTTGTCAATAATAATATTTTTAGGAACCACAATTTGTACGGATACTAATAGTTCTAACGGCAAAATCCTCATTTGACATGTAATCATTTCGGAAACAAACTAGTTTTGTCAGCATAAGATACATTCAGGGACAAAAGTTTCGAATTGTTGGCAATAAGATATTTGGAGACTGTATTTTACCTATGTCGCTAGAAACTAATTCTGTGACCGAAATAATTCGTCACAAAGAAATATTTAGAGACGGAGACAGGATTGGTCACTATATTTTGTCACAAAAAAATAGTTTAGGGACAGAGACAGGATTGGTCACTATATTTGGTCACAAAAATTTTCAGTGACAACTTTAAAGACAAAATTTACCGTTTGTCGCCAAAAAAATATATATGGTGACCAAAAAAATATTCCTCCCTAAACACTAGATTTGTAGACAAAGTTTTATTGGTCACATAAAATTTTGTCACTAAACGTGCGTTTTGTTGTAGTGCCAAGATGTTGACTATGAAGAGAGCGGCTCTTGAAGACGCAAAGCTGACTTTCTCCAAGAAGAGCAGACTTCTGTTGGACGATTTTCCTTGAACGTTTCTCTGTTAAACTTTCATTTAGGTTCTTTTTTTTTTTGAAAGACATATTGGATGTCTGGTTCAAAACTTAACCTTTGATAGATAGCTGGTAGCTTTTTAGGGTGTTGGATTATTTCTGGGATGAATGGTTTTGATAATATAACTCTGGTTATGTTTTGGGTAAGGAATATTGCTTTTATGAAAGTGTGTGCTAGCAATAGGCACAAGGCGCAATAGTATGGCGGTTTTATTAAGAACCTAAAAAACAGATCGTATATCTTGCCCAATCTAAATTTACTCACTTGCAAACACGCCTCTTTCCAAGTAAAAGGCGGCTTTCTTTGTAGCAAGGCGGTTTTCTGGTAGCATCGCTTGGTTAATCCCCAATTCTTTGGTAGCGTCTTCAGCGAGTCCCAGTTTTTACGGTGTCGATAACCGGGTTGGCCGTCATCGAGAGTGACCGAGTCGCAAGTCCCCAATCGCTGGTGGTATCTTCAACGAGTCCCCAGTTTTCTCGTGTAGTTTTTTGCAACTGGTAACCGAGTCGCCTGGTAGTTGAGTCGGATCGAGTTGCCTTCCCCTACCATCTTGACATCTGGGTCGAGAAACGAGATCGACAATCGACATTATAGCCGATAGATCAATCCTCCCTTTGTGGTCGCCAATTGTTTATGGGTAAAAATCGTTTCGCGATTTCGGTAAATTCGGTAGGTGAGTGAGAAACTGGTTCAAACCCTAAACAAATGTGTTGCACGTGAGCACTTTATAGATTCGAGAGATCAATCCGTACAAGTCCGGCCTAAACCAAGAAATGGCCGTTCCGGACTTGTTTCGGTCACAAAGTGGAGGAGAAAGGTTGATTTGGGAAGGGAAGCAAAGAAAGGTGTTGAGGAGAGTAGTATCTCGACTTGTATCGAGAAAGTGAAAGCTTAGGAAGCTTGCAAGAGATGAAAGCTTTTGGGAGAGCTTGCAAAGTTGCCTTTACGAGAGTGTAAGTGTAGTATATTTCTCCCGACCGAGACTTGTTGTCCGGTGGAAATAGGTAAGACCTATTTATACAAGTCGAGATTGAAACGCCCTGGCCTCATGAAGGAAGAGAGTAAAGGGTGAAATAATGGGAGGAGGTGGTAACCGCATGGTTTAATGGGTGAAAACGTTTTCACCATTATTTCCTCTTTTATTTGACCGCTTTATTCCTTTTCACGCTTTCTTAATGTGAGCGTAGTGTACGCTGCATGCTGTGACCGCCAAACCAAAACCCTAAAAAAGCATCCCCCCGTTTGTGTTGATGTCTCGAGTGTTGGTTGCATCTTGAGTGCAAGTGGTGCTGCTAGTGGCGCGTGTGGCATGTGCCAATGGCATGTGCGGAATGCCTTGGTGGTAGGTTGCACGGTTTGCAAGTTTTGGCTACCAGCGTGTGCGTTTGGCATGTGCGGAATGCCTTGGTGGTAGGTTGCACGGTTTGCAAGTTAGGCTACCAGCGTGTGCGTTTGGCATGTGCCAATGGCATGTGCGGAATGCCTTGGTGGTAGGTTGCACGGTTTGCAAGTTAGGCTACCAGCGTGTGCGTTTGGCATGTGCCAATGGCATGTGCGGAATGCCTTGGTGGTAGGTTGCACGGTTTGCAAGTTAGGCTACCAGCGTGTGTGTTTGGCATGTGCCAATGGCATGCGTGGCCATTAGGGCCGTGACCTTGATAGGGAAACTAGCTAGCGAGTATGTTGGCATGTGCCAATGGCATGCGTGGCCGTTAGGGCCGTGATAAGGAAACTAGCTAGCAAACATGTTGGCATGTGCCAATGGCGTGTGGGGCCATTAGGGCCGTGACCTTGATAGGGAAGCTAGCTAGCGAGCATGTTGGCATGTGCCAATGGCATGCGTGGCCGTTAGGGCCGTGATAAGGAAACTAGCTAGCAAACATGTTGGCATGTGCCAATGGCGTGCGGGGCCATTAGGGCCGTGACCTTGATAGGGAAGCTAGCTAGCGAGCATGTTGGCATGTGCCAATGGCATGCGAGGCCGTTAGGGCCGTGACCTTGATGGGGAAGCTAGCTAGCGAGCATGTTGGCATGTGCCAATGGCACGTATGGCCATGTTGACCTAGTTGCAAGTCTTCTGGCGTGGGCCAAAGGCAAGTCCTGGGCGCTATGTTTGCACTAGCGTGGGCCAAAGGCATAGCGGCCTTGGAAATATGGAAAATCAATTTTGTACAAGTTTTCCCAAAAACTTGTCATCGTTGCACGCCGTCATTAGTGCGCATTCTAGATAGGCATGTGCCAATGGCACGTAGGGAACTTTGGCCATGTTGACCTAGTAAGTTGAAATAGTTGCAAGTCTTGCAAGCCTAGGGCGCTATGTTTGGCGTGGGCCAAAGGCATAGCATGAAAGGCTAGTTAGAAATATGGCTTGTACTATTCAGTTTTAGCTTCCCTTCTATGCGCATTGCATAAAACGTGTTGGCATGTGCCAGGCATGGCTGGATGAAAATGAAAATAAGTTTAAGTAGATACGAAGGCACTTAATCAGAATACAAAATTAGTATGTCAATATATTTATCTTGCTGCCTCCTTGCGAATCCAACCACCATAGACTTTGAATACTCAAATTTACAACCATTAAGACCCAATGATTGTTGTAATGTACAATACAAAACAACCGAAGTTAATACTGTCTTCCAGTAACAAAGAAAATATCTGGGGCTTCATAATTCATTTTTCGACATCCCCTTCTTCAACAGATGAAAACAGAGGACATTCTCAAACCAAATATAAGTGTGCAAAGTCCTACTATTGAAACATACAACAAACGCCAAGACTTACTTCTTCACATAGGGTACAAAAGAACATTCGCAAACCAAATATAAGAGAGGACATTCGCAACAACACACGAGTTTTTATATTAAAAGAACAATGAATATCATTAAACAAATTTAGAAGGAAAAGTTTGCAGTAAACAAGAAAATTAAAAACTTAAAATTACTAATACGACTCGTACCTTTCCACAAACTCCTAACCATACATTCTAGATTAAACACCATCTCTCTCTAAAACTACATCAGAATTTACATTTTTAATACTTCATATCCCAGAATATAAACAGCACGTGATCCATGAATCCAAAAATCTAACGCAAACCTTATACTACAAAGAGTCCAGTGATGCTGCCAAAAGAAATTACCTCCATTAAGGAGTCAGCCTCAGATTCCTTCCTCTATTGAATCACTTCAGCCCACATGTTCTTAGTTTATTCAATGTCAAACTTCCTTGCCTTATAAAATCTGCAATTAGATGTTTCACTTGTTAAATTCAGAGTCATAGATGACCCAAGCATGAATCTCACAACTAAAGAAAAAAATATAATTATCAAATTTTTTTTTTCGAAACCAGCATGTGGAAAGAAAGGTGGTAGAGCCGTGAGTTGCGAAGAAGTATTAGTGAGTGATAACAGGGGGGTCCACCTAAGCCTATGATACCAATAACTCCCCTAGGTGTCCCAGAGGATGAACTCCAGGAGATAATCTCAATTCAACAGCTTACTAATAATGCTCCGTATTTAGACCTCACAAAGAAAAAGGCTAATAAACTGACAGAGCAATAGGATATCAACACCATACAAATTTCTGAAAACGAAGAAGCCATAGACTACCTTAGCATCATATGATAGTCATCATATCTAGTTGGTAATAAAAGTTCATCTGATATTATAGCTTGTCGAAAAGCATCAACAGGGGAGCCTTCAAATCCTGTAACAGCAGTCCACAATGTAAGAAATTACAATAAAATCAAACCAAAAGGACTAAACCAAATTCTGCATTGACAATCACTAAAATCAAACCAAACGAATAGTTGTAAATTCAATCAAACAGGACACGTTCATTAAAAAAAAAAAAAAAAAAAAAAAAAGCAGGAACTTTTCCTGAAAAATCAAAATTTTTCATCAAAATCCAATTAGAAACCCCAATATTACTGATCAATAGAGTCGTTCCCAGAATCAAGAAAAAGGAGAAATTGTGAAAATCAACCACATGTAACTGATTTATCTATAACCCAAACAGTAATTTTAACAGATGATAATCTTTACAACTTAATCTGTACCCTAATTTGAAAATCCCAAAACTGGAAAATCTAAATCAACATAAAATAATAATAATTACCCCAAAACCCTGTGAGACATGCAATTATGGTATGCCAATGTTAACAAATAATAATCTTTCGCCAAAAAAATTTAAAATTTATACATTGACTTTAGAATCTAGTTGCAAGCAATTCATTACCAGAATTTTTCTTCGAGAAGCGAAAGATATAAAGATGGATAAAAAGCAATGAAGATAGAGAGAGAGAGCTTGATGTCTTCACACAAGCAAAGTGGAAAAATTTTCGAGCATGATAGGTAGATAGAAACCCTTTGAGATCCCGATTTGGGCGAGAGATAGAAAAGGCTAAAGAGATATGGATCGTTGAGAGAGATGGGAGATGGCTTGAGAGTTTTTCTTATGGGATTATCGAGAGACACCGAATTAAACAGACCCACTACTACTAATATAGGGGCGCAAACTGACAACATCACGTAGTTGGTTTTGGATGTGCTGTAAATGGAAGTGGTAGTAATTGGCACGATATTTTAACACTTCGGTAACTGTTTTGACGTGGAACAGTTACAATAGCCATGTTGAAACTGTCATTATACATCATTTTATGGTATCAGTTTTCTTTAAAAAATGTCATCGTATAATTATTCAGTGACAGTTGAAAACTGCCACAATTTTCAAGACTATGGTGACTTTGATATTGAACTGTCACCAAAGGGCATATTTGTACTAGTGAAGTCTTGCAAGCCTAGGGCGCTATGTTTGGCGTGGGCCAAAGGCATATTTGGCTTGCGGCACGTGTTGGTGCCAATGGCACGTGCGGCCATGTTGACCTAGTTGCAAAAGGTTTGGCGTGGGCCAAAGGCATAGCGGTTTGGAATTTGGCGTTGTAACCATGGTGCGCGGCTTGGAAATATGGCTTGCCATGGTGCGACAGCGACTTGGTTTGGCATGGTTGCCATGGTGCGCACGTATCGGCTTGGTTTGGCATGGTTGCCATGATGCAAGATATGCGGCTTGGTTTGGCATGGTTGCCATGGTGCGCAGTATGCGGCTTGGTTTTGGCATGGTTGCAATGGTGCGATATGCGGCTTGGTTTGGCATGGTTGCCATGGTGCGATGTATGCGGCTTGGTTTGGCATGGTTGCCATGGTGCGTGATATGCAAGGCTTGGTTTGGCATTGTTGCCATGGTTCGCGATATGCGGCCAAAGGCATGGTTGCCATGGTGCGCGATATGCGGCTTGGTTTTGGCATGGTTGCCATGGTGCGCGATATGCGGCTTGGTTTGGCATTGTTGCCATGGTGCGCGATATGCGGCTTGGTTTGGCATTGTTGCCATGGTGCGCGATATGCGGCTTGGTTTGGCATGGTTGCCATGTTGCGCGATATGCGGCTTGGTTTGGCATGGTTGCCATGGTGCGTGATATGCGGCTTGGTTTGGCATGATTGCCATGGTGCGCGATATGCGGCTTGGTTTGGCATGATTGCCATGGTGCGCGATATGCGGCTTGGTTTTGGAATTAGGGTTACGTGTTGAAAACCTAATGCTGGTATTTTGAAAAAATACCCCTATTAATTATTTACACCTGAGTTAAATGCTCTTATTCAATGTGTTGCGGGTAACACTAGGTCATGGGGTTTTACGATTTTACCCCTTGTCTAAAAACCACCATCAACAACAGGTTGCCGGAACTCCCTGGAGACGATTGAACCGTAGGATTCCTACAGTTTTCTACCCATGCTGTGAGGCTCTTAGTGTAGGATCAAAGTGAGATTCACTTAACGAACCGCTCACTATAATCCTCCAAGCCATAGTTTCCGAAAACTAGACTCAATGTTTCTGAGCTAGTCTTGCTTCCACCATTATTGTGCCTCGTTTAACTTGCTAAAATGAAGACAAATGTAAGACGAAGACAAATGTAACGATAATTATCCTTAAATCATGGAGGTGATCTTTAGATGATAAATCTAGCAACCTATGCGCTACGACCGTTAGAGTCTTTCACTTAGCATCAACTATCCTCAATAGATGTTGATAGGAGCTGTTGAATTTCTCTTTTAACGAGGTTTGAAACAATAGATCACGGCCAGCGAGATGGGATTTCCTTCTAGCTTCTACCAACATCGAAATATGGTATTTCGGGATCTCACGGATCTTCCAATAACTCACTGAGGTGTCTTAAGCAAACAGCCTAGCTTAATAAAACAATCCCGACGACTTTGTCTAAGCGAAAGACATGTTTTGCTAGGAAAACAAAGATAATTATCAAGAACACAAAGCGAACTTATATCGAACCCAACAAAATTTTGCTAAGAAAACAAAGATAATAAGCAAGAACACAAAGCGAACTTATATCGAACCCAACAAGGTTTTGCTAAGAAAACAAAGATAACAAGCAAGAACACAAAGCGAACTTATATCGAACCCAATGAGGTTTTGCTAAGAAAACAAAGATAGAAAACCAAAAGAGTTTCTCTCTTAGCGTCAACTAGCACGCAAGGTGGCTTAGGAGCTTGGATTTCCTCTTTTGGTGACCGATTTCAAGGTATCCGAAGATGTTATACGGTCCCCTTAGTCGGCGCCAGAATGTAGATGTAGAAAATCCTACTACTACATCCGAATGAAGTATAACAAGAAGTAAATAAACAAAGGCATCAAAGAACACAAGGTTTACGTTGTTCGGTATGATTACCTACGTCCACGGGGGTTAAGGGATGATCTTATTACTTCACACAAGATTACAAGGATCAACTCACACAACAATGCTCACAAATGTCTAATACTACTCTCCTTTTTTCTCTCTCTCCTTTTTTTCAAAGACCCCCCTCTACCTTCCTACACGATCTCTATTTATATCTACAGGCGGTGATACATCAATATTACAGTGTTGAGCCTGGTATAGCTTCCTGGATGCTCTCCTCGGGCGACTTGCTGGTGCTTCAATCGATCTCTGCTTTTCCTCGGGCGGAACCATCTAGCCGAGTGGTGTCATCGCCAGATGTCGTCCGTTGGGTGGATGTGATCGGCGTTGCCCTTCAAATGCTTGGCCGAGTCTCGTCTTGGCCGAGCTTCTCTCATCTCCTTACCAACCCTGTCAGTGCATTAATTGTCCTCGAACTCGACGGGCATCACATCAAAGCTTTTTCTCCTTTATGTCGACTTCTCGAGCTATCTCTTCTCCTCTTTCCTCGTGCCCAGGCCTGATGAGGTGATTCAGTACTTATAGTGCTCATTTCGCCCGGTGCGCCCTTAGTCAGGATGGTTCCACCTAGCTCCGTGGATTATTTGCACCTACAATCCTAATTCTAATTCAAAAGTAATCTTCCATATAATATGCATGTCGAGTATATAAGAAAATGCAATGTTAGATTTAGGGTCGTGCATTTGGGAATCATTAAGCATACCTTGGAGATCAGAGAGAGAAACAGACAGATGTTTGAAATTGTCACTTATAATGACTTCTCCTCTCAAATCTAAGTTACGATTTCTCCATCATAGCGAGATATAAGTGTTAGCAACCTTTCTCTGGATATTTGGTGCGGGAATATCTGTAAAATATTGTTGTTTTGATTTGTTAGATAAGGGTGTTTGAATTTCAAGTGTTTGTATTTCAAGTGCGCAACGTACATGCTGCAACATCTTAGATCTTATGTATCGTTAGTCTGTGGATTAGAAAAGTTTTTTAAGTTTTGTTTGTTTGTTTTAATATCAATTCATATATATCTAAGCAACATGATTGGGACAAATTGTTTAATTGAATTTAGTTGGAAAATATTCATACATCTGATTTGGGGAGTGATTGTAATTGGTTTTACTATGGATCCTACAAATATTTTTGTTTAGATTTACTTCAATTTATAAATGTTGTTAGCCACAGTGTTTGATGCAGATCAGTTTGAGGCTACATATCAAAATAAACTAAGCCAAGTTATGGTGGTCTGTTTGTGTATCATTTTAGTGAGATGGTACCAAAACCTATCAAGACAAAAGAGCAATTTTTACATAGCTTAGATCATATTCTAGAAATCCGAACTCATTTTAAGTTTCTTTTGACGAATCAGGTCACGAGAAATGTTAAAATGGGTTTCTAGAATATGACCAAGCTCTGTATGACTATATAAATTAGCCACAAGGAAAATTTCAAGGAAAATTTCAGTCTACAAAGTAGTTAAAGGGAAAGTAAGATTCTACAAAGTACAAATTTTGATGAGGTCACGAGAGATTTTAAAGTGAGTTTCTAGAATATGATCAAGTTTTGTAAAATTGGTGAAGTGGCAAATATTAATCTACGTAGGAATTTCTGTATTACGGAGCAAGTTAATTAGACTCAGTAACTTGTACAAATTTTGAGACCTAACGTAATATTTGAGTTGCGGAGTGAAGAATTGCGTTACATTGGTATATTTCGGTTCACAAAACAAATTTTGAGTCACCGAATCATTTGGAACTACCGAGTAATTTTGAGCCACGGGGTAGGTTTCAGGTCACTTGACAATAACTTTGGATCGCAGTGATTGATTTCGAGTGATGGTGTACATATCTCTTGATTCTTGAGTGAACTACACAAATTTGGGCTTGTACACTGGGCTCCAACATTTGGCTAAAACATAAAACCCTAAATTACACAAATTTTCTTATAAATTGAAGAAACAAGAGAATTTCAGAGAGTGGAATACTGCCAGTGCGATTCAGGCGACACCGATGGAAAAAACAGTGACTGGAGTTCAGCTTAGTTATGATCGGAGTGACTGGAAGATATTTGAAATTATTAAGTCATAATGACTTATCCTCTCAAATCTAGGTTGTTTGTTACCGGTCAAATTGTTAGTGATCTCTGTTCACATAGTCTGCTAATGCAACGATATCATCTAGATCCTTGATCTTAACAGAGGTCGTCTGGTTGCTCGTGTAATTGAAGTGGATGCTTTCATTGCTGCTGGTACGAGTGCTGGAACGGCTACGGAAATTCTTAGATTCTACACGGACAGAATACGTGAGAATATGCTTGATTGGGCTAAAACAGTGACTGGAGTACAGCTTAGTTATGATCGGAGTGTTGTTTTATGTGGGAATAAAAGAGGAAGATATTTGAAATTGTTAAGTCATAATGACTTATCCTCTCAAATCTAGGTTGTTTGTTTCGACTAATTCACATATGAAGTGGCAGCATCTAT
Organism: Papaver armeniacum; assembly: GCA_023531295.1. Lineage (NCBI taxonomy): Eukaryota > Viridiplantae > Streptophyta > Magnoliopsida > Ranunculales > Papaveraceae > Papaver > Papaver armeniacum. The sequence continues at coordinate 84,133 of JAJJWW010011192.1, forward strand.
GCTAAAATAAAGGTGTTTCATATGGGGATTGTAGGTTTTTCTTCAAACAGAGAGTCTCTAGGTGAAGTAGATTAGGTTTTCAGAACTTTGAACAAAAATTGTTGCTACAAATGCAGTTACCAGTCAAATTGTTAGTGATCTCTGTTCACACAGTCTGCTCATGCAACGATATCATCTAGCTCCTTTAGATCTTAACAGAGGTCATATGGTTGCTCCTGTAATTGAAGTAGATTTATGGTCGTGCATTTGAGTCACATGACAGATTTTGAGACTACTCAATCTAAATTGCTCACCCATGACAAAATTTTGGATTAAAGGCGACATATTTATCTATCCAAGTCTACTCAATCTAAACTGCTCACCCATGACGAAATTTTTTCTCTCATTAACCAGATTTTTTAGCTCTGCCTTGTTTCGGATCGCAAGGCTGTACAATGCCCATTCCAGATCATGGGTATTCGTAGCCACCATAACAATTTGGGGCGGCTGTAACATTGGAATGAGTCTAAGGGTTTTTTAGTAAATTAGACAGACTTTCTTATAAATTAACGAAACCCTTACGATTTTCAGTAGACGTGTTAAACGGAGAGTGAGAGGGTAGAGACTTTCAAGTTACCAGTGCGAGGGAGGCGGCGCTGAGGGAAATAACCAGTTATTTGAGTTGTGATGGTGGTTTATGATCAGAGTGTTGGTATAATTAATGTGGGAATCATTAGTCATACATATGAGATCAAAGAGAAAAAGAGACACAGATGTTCCAAATTGTCAATCATAATGACTTCTCCTCTCAAATCTAAGTTATATGTTTTTCTTTCAGCTTGATTTGCATGGTGCATCCCTTTGCTCGTGTAATTGAAGTGGATGCTTTCATTGCTGCTGGTACGAGTGCTGGAACGGCTACGGAAATTCTTAGATTCTACACGGACAGAATACGTGAGAATATGCTTGATTGGGCTAAAACAAAGGCAGGATTGTTGGATGCAGATAAGTGGAGTGATGTTTAGCTGAATTCAAGATGTTTTTTTTTTTAAGTATCTCTCTCTCTATCTTTAATGTAAGATCTTTTGTTTAGTTCAGGAATTCTACTTGTTATGGAAGATCTTCAGTTTAAATCTATAAGTGATCTTCAGTTTATGAATGTTGTTAGTGGACAGTGATCTTCAGGAATTCTACTCGTTATGGATAGGTTCTACACCGCCTTTCTACTTCTTCTTCTTGTTTTGATTTGATATCCCATACAAGGGCCTTTTTTTCCTTCAATTGTTTGCTTTGTAGTTTATACCTCATAATCTCAATGAAAATCTCTTTCTGGTTAACGGTGTAAACAGAGTTTGAAGACATTGAGTGGGAATGATGATCTGGCGAACGCTATGAACTCCATTGTGGGTTATCTGGCGCGACATATATATGGTTGCTTCTTTTTTATTATATTAGCCTGTGTCAAATTCTGCATCTCTCCCTTGTTTTGTTCTTACGGATGGTATGAGCACCAAGGCCTCGGTGCCTTTAGTGGTTGAAAACAACACTTCTACTACTAACACCTCACTTTCCGAGTCTGACACCAGTAGTTTTACAACTACCAAGGATGTTAAAATGCTCCATCACCTCCTAGGCCTGATGTATTTCCTGCAGGCATTGTTTATATGCCTCTACTAACACCTCACTCAAATATGCCGTTAAGCACATGACATGCCTAATGCCAATGGCAACCGAAGTACAAAATGAAACAAAAGACTTAACCAATGACCAGGAACTTATTTGAATCTCATATTTGAGTTCATTCTCTAGATTCTTCATTGTTAGACCACCATCAAAATCAAAAGATAAAATAAAAAATCCAAATAAAAAAAAATAAAAAAATCATGAACAACATGAAATTACCCGATATATATAAGGATAAGTGGAACACACAATAACATAGATAGATGCAGAACATTCTAAACATGAATAAACAAGAAAAGCAGTACATTCCATTTCAAAATGAAGGTAATTGCCCACAGTCATTTATGAAAAGGAGCTACAAGTTGATTAATCCAAAACGCCCACAAACACAAAGCAAACTGAAAGAAGTCTAACATGTAAGGATAGAGTAAACAACAACACTGCCGTAACTCATAGAACTTTAGATAAACGGTACAGATAAATAAACTAATAACAGATAGCACTCAAAGATATGCCCCAAACATACCCTGCGCAAGGGCATAATTTGGTTTAGACATAAGTTGGTTTAGAAGAGTGATACAACACTACAAGAATATGGGTCTATTGCCTCACTACCTTGCCACACATCTATAAATAATGTGGCAATAAAGGGGTTTTAGCCTCATACAATAATATGTGTGGCATTAAGTTATACTTTTTGCTACACATGCGAACAGATGAGGCAAAAGGTACTTTTTTGCCTCATATTATTTGAAGATGTGGCAATAACTGAAGTTTTAGCCACATAGGCGTGGCAACAATTATGCATAATACCAAATATTATAATTATTATTTTTTGACTCCATTTTGTGTCATACATGAGGCTTAAATATTAATAAAATTATTTTTATTTCCTTTTGCCGTACCAAGGTTTAATGTGCAAAAATATTTAATACAATACTTCAAAGGAAGTAAGTTTTGGTAAATTGGATTCCATATTCAAAGGAAGAAAATAAAAAAATTAAATATATATTTATTATAGTTTTGGAAAAGTCAAACTCCATCACCCTTTTTTTCCCCTTTCTCACGTATTCCCCTCTTTGTAACCTCTCTTGTTCTCTCTCCCTCTTTATCTTCCTTTCAGATCTAAGAAAGGTTATACATTTTCTGTTAATAATTGATGGTAATCAAATTGCTAGTAATTTTTGAAGCATTGATCTCTTCAAGTTTTGATCTTTTAGGGCTTGAAAACTTAGGTTATTCAATCGTGCATAAAGAAGGTTTGTTTGTGCTTAAAGAGGGTTTGTTTGGTTTGGAAAATTTCGGGATCAAGTTTCTTAATGTTTGATGATATTCAAAGAATCTATTGTCTCGGCAAATGTAGATCATAGTTTGTAAAATAATCTATTGTCTCTGCAATAAGCAAAAGAGTTCTTTGATTGAGATTTAATTTAGGGGTTTGTTACTTTACATAAACATTTTCGGTGGTTCTTTTGATCAATAATGTTTTAACCTTGTGCGTGTTTTTTTTTCCCTTCATTTTTGTTCATTAACCAGGGAAGTCCAGTTAATGCAATTTGTTGATTTTCACAGCATAAGTACATGCTTTTAATCAGTTGGGAATATTTTAAGGGTTATTTTGTTTTTGGTACTCAGGTTTTGTCCAACTTTGCTGTTTGGTCTAACATTTGTCCAGGTTGGTGTTTGGTACTTGAAAAAAACGTTGACTTCCATTGACCAGGATAAATCTTGACTTCTGTTTATAAATTATTATAAAAAATATATATAATCAAATTGTAAAATCAAATTACAAGCATACCCTTCACTTTATTAACATTTACATTACATCTCATCTTCTCTTCTTTCTCTAACCACATCACTGCCGCAGCCACCACCGAGAATCATATTCAATAACAACACCTCTCCAACTCTAATGGCAGTACCGGCTATTATCAAAGTCTCTCGATCTTCAGACTACACATCGAAGTTGCTCTTCTGCTCATTCACGCATCGCTGATTCAAACTCATACCAGTTCTCCTTATCTCGCCGATTCAAACTCATACCAGTTCTCTTTATCTGTTTCTGGGCATCAAAATCAATCAAAAACCCTTCATTAATCTCTCCCATTTACCACCTCAATCGACAGCAGCAACAATTCTTCCATCACCTCAATCAAAACCCATCTCCAATTCCTTTTCTTCTTTGCTTCAAATCTTCTCAAATGAGCAACAGTCACAATTCAATCAATACCCATTTTTAATAAAACCCTAACACATCAAATTAGGCATAAACCCCATGAAATACTACACATGAAACCAAATCTTTAACTGTTACAAATACAATCCAAAGATACCAACCTTCTCCCAATTGATTTGTTGAATCAATTTCACTAAATCAGATTCTTCTCAACCTTTTCAAACTAAACGGACATCAATTCTTCACTGTTATAAACACCAAATTCTTTCATTGATGTAAAACCTAATTCCAAGACCAATTCACAGTAAACACAGATAATCACCAACCCTTCACAATTTCAGGAACTGCTAATCAGACCCAATCTGAAATTCTCATAGAGACCCAACTTCAATCCAGAAACCCCAACCCTAATTTCAATTGAAACAAAAATAAATCAAATTCAAACTTAAATTTCTGAAGAAAAAAAAATATCTAAAATTGAAATGGGTTTCATGCACTCACGGCTTTCACGACCCACAGATGCGATTCATCGATGGATATCTTCAATAATTCTTCGATATCTGTCTGTGGTTTCTTCTTCGATCTTATCTCACGATCTAATAAGCTCAAGTAAAAACACAAAGCGTATATATTAATCGAACATGACGATGAAGAGATTTGTATTACTGAAGAATCTTAATTATCACTCTGAGTTTTTTATGGGAAGATGAAGAGAAGATGATGATTTTTTTCTGGTCATTTTTTCTTCTGTGTTTGGGAAGATGAAGAGAAGATGAAGATAGACCCGTGAAAAGAATACGAGGATAGATCTATAGCCATAGGTTTATAGCGAAATCATAACCGTTAGATGCTAAGCCCACAAGGGATATATTTGTAAATTCTATTATTTATTTTATAAAATAAAATAAATTAAAATTTAAAATAAATTAATTAAAATCTGGTCAGTAACAGTCAACTATGGCCAACGTCTTTTTCAAGTACCAAACACCAACCTGGACAAATGTTAGACCAAACAGCAAAGTTGGACAAAACCTGAGTACCAAAAACAAAATAACCCATATTTTAATCGGAAGGTAATTTTCATATATTGCATACATATAGTTATCATGTATATATGTTTTCTTTGATGGTTGTATTATCCGTAGATATTTAGAACGATTCCTGATTATGAAAATGATTATTTTCCTTGAACATTGATTTTGCAGGAGTATTTCATCATTCAGGAAAGAAAAGGAAGAATAAGTTTTCGCACAAGTTCAGAACAAGATTGGGATGGATTTGGTTTCCGCATTTCTTTTCTCTTAAACAAGATTTGGATGGATTTAGTTTCCGCCTTTCTTTCTAAGAAGCGACGATTGTTTTTTCTTTTCCTTGTACTATCATTTACAATATGTATCTATTCTACTGTATTGACCATGGAATAAATATAACTAATGTAATAAATTTGTATATGAAATGATAACTAATACAACGAATGAGAATTTTGCACGTATCTTATATCCATCAAGCAAACTTCTATATCACACTGTAAAGATCAATATGAAACGAATTTTTTTTTGGAAACAATCACATAAAATATTGTATCACGTTGTAAAGATCAATATGAAACGAAAAAAGAAAAATTGAAACAATCACGTAAAATAAGATGCCATAAACATAATACTGCCACACTTATTGGTGTGGCAAAAGGTTTATTAAAGTAAATAAATTTTATAAAAAATTAAATAAAAAAAAAATTCCCTTATTTTATTGCCTCACCATTTGGTGTGGCAAAAAACCCATCTATTGCCACAACACAGTAAAGGTGTTGCAATAATTTCTTGCCACCCAGGCTGTTGCCACAGGGGTGGCAAAAGGTTTTGGCATGGCAAGAGGCTTTTGCCACAGTAAACATGAGTTCTTGCCACACATTTAATATGTAGCAATACACCAATTTTCTTGTAGTGCAAGTTAATACATACGAGAAATAACAAACTACAGAGATTACTTTATAAGATTTCGTCGAAGGCCACTAGACTGCGAGAGAACAGATATACCCTTAAGGCCACTCGACTGTGAGAACGCGACCCTTAAAAAGAGAACCGTTGAGCTTGTCAACTGCCTTCACTGCATCTTCCTTGTTCTCAAAGGCCACCAGCAAACTCAGATTTTCCGGGCCCTCATAATACAATCCAGGCTCGAAAACACAAAAAACTGGCCCAATAGTCCCGCATAGTGTGGCTATGTCTGACCTGTCAGCCTCTCCTGAGAAGTTTCTAACACGGATAGCGTTATGGACATACTTACCCAACGTCTTACGAGCTATCAAATCCGAGTCGGTCTTTAAACAATGCCTGCATGAGTTTATCTGGAGGTCTGGTTTATAAGACCACTCGACTGTGATAACGCGACCCTTATAAGTGGAACCATTGAGCTTCTCAATTGCCATTTGTGCATCTTCCCTGTTCTCAAAGGATACCAGACCGTGGTCTCCCATTTCCTCAATTTCAGGACCGGCAACACGAACAACCGGGCCATAGTCAAGGCAGAGCCATTTCAAGTTACGGTTGAGGATATCTGCTGGGAGGTTTTTAAAAAGGATAGTGTTTCGTTCATACTTTCTTAGCCTACCATATGTTCCAGAACCACAATCTTTTGTCCAGTGATCACCAATAATCCCACAATTGCCGCAGGTATGTCCCTCGAGGTTCTTGGTATCGTCACCTGTGGTTTTAATCAACCATAGAGAATCTTAAGATATGAAACCCTAATAAAATTTCATATTAGGGTTAAGAAAAAAGAAAAAGAAAATAGTCTAACAAAATTAAGATCAATAGAAGGACGTCTGTATTAGTTATCAACCAAGTGGATTAAGATAACCCTAATAATGTTATTGGAAAATAAACCATGGCAAAATTTCAGAACAACAAATTCGATAATCTAATTACTATAAATTGAATTAATATGTATATATATGAGACGGAGAAAAAAGAAAACGAACCAAAACCTTCGGTTCCATGGTCCATCTTTTGTTTTTTTTCTTGATGAAAGCAGCTGGTGGATATCGACATGACTGAATAATCAAAAGGAGAGAGATGAGAGGTCGGAGATCTTTTTTTTTTCTTTTTTTCGGACAAGTTAGACAGGGATCTTGGTATTATTATAGGGTTTCGCCAGAAAACAGAAGTCGGTGGGATATCGGAGGACATGTACCCGCCAATATTACTTCCCTTTTTAGTTGTTCTAATTTTAACCGTCCATCTATCAAAGTGGATGAGATCTTTATATCTTAAGAAAGCAGAATCCAAACAGAAATAGTTTTGCTCAATACATACTCTAGGTATTTCTCTTCTTCCCTTAAGAAAGCAGCAATTGGCACTACATCAAGATGAATTTAAGCAATAGGAAAAATAGCCAAAATGCCATTAATACAATAAAGGTTAAACCAATAAAAGAGCTTTACCAATCATATCAAACATTAATACATCGTGTGAATTTACTTCTCTATTAGGTCACGGGTTCTAGGCATGGTGCTGAGAGAAGAAGAAGAAAACAAATGAGGTATTTCAAAATACCGTTTTTTTTTTAATTTGTATAATTGTGAATATTCATTCTTAAATACAAGGTCCAGAAAAAGTTGATTAATTGTTCATGATTTGTCCAGTCATTTATGAAAAGAGCTACAAGTTGATTAATCTAAAAAACCCACAAGCACAAAGCCATAACTCCAAGACCTTTGTGCGACACTACTGTGTGTTTACTAACTACATTGTAATTAAAAGTGCTAAAAAAATAAACATTGTAATTACAAGTAGCAAATCTTCGGTCAATCGACTAGTTTTTACTCCAAAATGTGATCGCCACCATCTTTGATGGTAAACGGTACAGTGCAGCTCATAAACCCCTTCCAAAAAGACAGTACTCTTTAGAGTACTCAATCAGTTGATTCTATCGAACACAAATCCCAAAAGCATTCTCAACAGAAGTAAGATTAAGATGGCATGATTTTGCTGAGAGTGACGTTCTTAGAATCAAGAATCCACTGCATAGCATCTTCATCTGAAATATTTACCTAAATGCATTAAGAGAAGCTTTCAAAGCATTAAGATGCAACCTGCTTTGAGCATTCATACATCTAGAGAGAAGAAAATATTGTCTTGCAGAAACTACTTGAGCTTGATATTGCACCCTAGACTAATTCTGCAGATGAGTACATGGAAAGCTAAAATTGGCAGTGCACCAGCTATATTAGCTGCGAAGTCTTTGATCTGTTTCGAACTAATCGTCAAAGTTTATGTATAACCAAACCAAGCTTGTATAAAGAATTATTTCTGAAGATTAATTATGTTAGTTATATATTCACTCTCATTACGACTATCAACGCTATTCAAGTGAAAGTTTCTCTTTTGTATACCATGACAAGGTTCTGCGTAAAAGTATTCAAAATTCTTATGAAATTTACCAACTAAGAATTTCCTGTAATTTCTTATCCAGAGCACTGTATATATATTTCTTTTATTAAACCACATCAGCAACTTATACTAAATCTTAAAGTGGCACCCTTATAATATTAAGCTGGGACATATAAAACCAAATAGATATCTCTGAAAGCTAAAACCACCAGGAGAGGTTTCCATGCTATTACCTGCATACACTTTCTCATGCTTTGTTTTAATACACGAAGAAGTTTATCATTGTACTCATCACATATCTTTATCATTGTAAATAAATAACAGATTACGAAATTATAAGCATGGCTTATTAACAGGCTACAAGAGCATTTCACAGATATTATAATATCATTACAATCTAATGAGACTCAAATACTGCCGCATGTTACCTAATTTCAAAAAGCTTATCATCTCAATGAAGGGATCAGTTTATGCTTACCTAGATTTAGGATACTTCACATCCGTGCTTCTTTCGATCACCTCCCTTGAACTTGCCCTCACACCAAATACCATTGTTTTCGTACCTTGCTCTCCAAGTGCTTTTAATGAAACTAAAGTATTCTTACGAGGAATTGCGTCAGAAATAGACATGTCAAAACTCACATCCACTTTGACAGATGGGCTTTTGGATCATACCTATAAAATTGGGTATGCCTATAGCATAGAAGCCTACGACTCTTCGGAAACTCAAACGACAACCGTATATAACCATCAAACCAAAACTGTTTACTCCAGCTCAAGTCAGCATTATCTTTATTCTTTGTCAATAACCATTTCACTACAGTTGGCATCGTGGAAATATGTAGCGCTAAGAGAATCACTTAAAACCCATAAAGTGGGTAACGGTACGGTTGATGATGGCAAAGGTCAATGCTCATAACCAAAGGGTGCCGGATTTGGTAGCGAAGCTAGTAGTATATCAATATCCAAATCTTTAAGATTCTATTAAAAATTTGTTCGTGATAAAGTGCTAAATCTAGTATATTACTGTGTTTATGAGCGCTGCTCACTTACCGTCGGCTATCTGGTGCTACATTCGTATTCAATTTTTTCTTGTATTCTTCCATGGTCTTCAGACCTTGTCATTTGCATATAAAGAAAACGTTACCGAGTACCAACCAGGGTGTAATGCAGTATGCATGGTATTCATGTTTGCACTCAATAGTTCCAATAATATGCTTGTTCTGAAACTGATCCTGACCGGAACCAAAGTAGCTTTCATGCCCATACCCAAGATTAAATCTCTTATGCTTCCTGTAATTTGCAGCAGACATTATGGCATTAGCATTGGCGGCAACGTCGATTTTAAGCGATAGTTTTATCTTGACTATACTACACAGATTTGGGCCTGTACGCTGGGCTTCAACATTCCACAAAACCTAGAATTCCACAAATTTTCTTATAAGAGAGAAGACCTAGAACAAACCCTAGATTTTTAGAGAGTGAGAGATAAGAGAGAAGAGAATGCCGGTGCAAGTGAGGCGGCGCCGATGGAAAAACCAGTGACTGGAGTTCAGCTGATGAGAAATTTCTGTTTCGAAGATCACACGAGTGGTTGTGATTGGGGTATTGGTTTTATGTGGGAATCAAAGAGGGAGATATTTGAAATTGTCCGTCATAATGAATTATCCTCTCAAATTGAAGTTGTTTGTTTACAACCAACTCATATATCTTCAAACATCTGTAGTAGAATGATGGTGTTTCAAATGGGGACCGCAAGTTTTGCTTCAAACAGAGAGTCTCAAGGTGAAGTAGATTAGTTTTTCAGAACTAGCAACAAAAATTGGGTATCAATGGTTGCTACAACTGTGAAAACGGTGGATGAGCAGAAATCTTAAGATCTTGTGTATTGGTATTCTCTGTATTTTGGTGCTTTCATATTTAATTGTTAAATTTTTTTGCTTCACATCGTAATTTGTAATGCCAAGAATATTTGGAAACTATTCTAAATCTTGTCATTTTCGTTCACTTCAAAATTCTGAAACTCCACCGCGGAACAACTCTAAATCGCCTCAAATGGCAGAGAGATTTTCTTTTTTGTGTTTGATAGCGGATGCGTACTCTTAGTATTTCCCCCGGGCAATGTCCTCATTTGGTTGATAAAATGCCATGTACAGATGAGGGAGAATTTTTCGTTTCCAAGATCAGATGAGGGGTCGTGATCGGGAGTGTTGATTTCATGTTGGAACCTTTACACATACCTTGGAAATCAGAAATAGAGTCTGTCTTCAAAATGGATTTATGACTTATCCTCTCAAATTTCAGATGTTTTTCTTCAAAGAATCGTGATATATGTGGCAATCTCTGGATTTAGAAGAATATTCATACCTGATTGCCGTTAGGTATATGTGGCAATCTCTGGATGTTTTTCTTCAAAGAAATAGAGTCCGTCTCAAGATGAAATGGATGATTTATCCAGACCTTACGACCACAATTGGGTATCATTTGTTTGAAGTTTAAGATCTTATGTATTGGCAATCTCTGGATTTAGAAGAATATTCATATCTGATTGGGTTGTGTTGTATTTTGAAGTTACAGAATTTTATCTTTTGTGAACATAGAAAGATCAGTTTGAAGATTTCATTGTTAGGCGAAATTTTTTCATTGTATATGTTGTGTAGTGGTAGTCTTTGATGATAGTTCTAGTAAATCTATCAGATTTAGTTAAAAGATCATTTCAATGTGTCTGAAGTATGAGGGAGCTGTCCTTTATTTTCAAGTAATGATCTAATTGAGAAGAAAATTATATTATTTTCTTGACACATTATTTTTGTATTGGTTGCAGGATTTGAAACCTCTCTTTGATCCAGCTCAAGTCCATGGTAGAGATCAAGAAACGCTCCATTGTGAAGCCATCGAACCGTAAATACATTCTTGAAGAGACAATATCAAGATTTTTATAGTTGTTTTTTTCCCGGTAAGATCTGTAAACTAGTTAAGCAATAGGATTTGGACAATGTATTTAATTTGTTTTAGTTGGAAAAAATGCATTTTTATGTAGTGTTTGAGTTGCTGGACAAAATTTTCTTTATGGACTTTGTGTTGTTGGTGATGGTGTTTGATGATAGTTAGGAAAACACCTCTAATAACGCCTCCTCAAAAACTAAACCAATTTACCAAACTCAAAATAACAAGAGATTATACTATGCATAATTGTAGTTCCGGAATGGTAGTCCTGATCCATGTAACTCTTCCATTAGACGATCAAGTTGTTCGACCTTTGTAAGTCTCAAATAATTCTTGCAATGGAAAAGAAGGATTGTCGAAGCTCAAAACCTCTGAGGTCAGGGATGAAAAGGTAATCAAAGCCCCAACCTTTTGCTTGAACATGCACTCATATTATTATGCGTTTTATACACGCCATTATGATTATCTTCTCAAAATCTTGACTCATTTAAGAATTTCGTCCAAGTAAGCAAAAGCAAGAGAAACATCGCAAGAAATCGAGGAGAAGGAAAGAGAGCTTGCAAAAGAGAGGAAAACAAGAGGAGAGAATTGGGTTCCAAAGTATTTCTACTTTTCGAAATCTAACTCGTCAAAGGAAGAAGTATAAGAGTGATCACCTAAACATAAATGGGTTCCAGCTCCGACTGTTTGTAATCCTTTTCTTTGAACAGTTTTGAAAACTTATTTAGTAATCCAATTTGTTTTGATGGACTCATGGGTAAAACTAGAGTAATCAATATTGGTTGCCAGTGTCATTAAACCAATCATGAGTCCTGGCAGTTTGAGTGCTAATTTTTATACAACTTGGTCATATTTTAGAAACCCATTCGAGGTGTCACGACTCAAATGTTAGTCCACAAAGCAAATGCAATGTTAGATTTAGGGTTATGCATTTGAGTAGCATGACAGGTTTTGAGACTACTCAATCTAAATTGCTCACCCATGAGAAAATCATGGATTCAACGCAACATCTTTATCAATATCCAAGTCTAGCAATCTAAATTGCTCACCCATGAAATTTTTTTGTCTCTCATTAACCAGATTTTTTTAGCTCATTTCACATCATGGGTATTCGAAGCCACCACAAAAATTTGGGGTGGCTGTAACATTGCAATGAGTCTAAGGGCTTTTTAGTAAATTAGATAGACTTTCTTATAAATTAACGAAACCCTTAAGATTTTCAGTAGAAGTGTTAAAGAGGGAGTAAGAGGGAAGAGACTTTCAAGATACTAGTGCGAAGGGAGGCGGCGCTCTGAGGGAAATATCCAGTAATTTGAGTTGTGATGGTGGTTTATGATCGAGTGTTGGTATAATGTGGGAATCATTAAACATCCCTATGAGATCAAAGAGAGAAGAGACACAGATGTTTGAAATTGTCAATCATAATGACTTCTCCTCTCAAATGTAAATTATATTTTTTTCTTTAAGCTTGATTCTCCTTGTGCAACCCTTTGTTTATAGTTTCCGTTGGGTAAGATCCGTAAGATAATGGTGTTTGAAGATATCAACTCTTGGTAGTTTTTGCCAGGTACATGCTACAACTGTTGAAATGGTAAATCTGAAGAAATCTTAGATCTTATGTATCGTTGATCTCTGGATTAGAGATGCTTTTAAATTTTGTTTGTTTGTTCAATTGTCAATTCCTACATCTATTTAAGCAATATGATTGGGACAAAATTATGTAATTTTGGTTTTAGTTGGAGAAATATTTATACATCTGATTTAGGGAATATTGTACTTGTAACTTTGGCTTATCTTAGATCAGTTGGGAGCTTTCATTTGAATAGTTAAGACAATTTTCCCTTATGGATCGTACACATATTCATTTAGATTTACCTCATTTATAAATGTTGTTAGTGGGTGCAGACTAGTTTGGTGATTGATAGACCATATAACATCTTATATCAAAATAAATTAAGCCAGAATGTAGATCACATACATGAAGTTTTGGATGAACAAATAATCTTCTGTAAGAATACAAACTAAAGGTCTCCTCTTATATTGCAAACTTGGGTCATAAGATTATTCTAGTGGATAGTCGATCTTGGAAGACTTGCGTACTACTGAAAAGTGGAAACTATTCTTTTATATGGGGTTTGCTAGAAGTCAATTGAATCCGCGGTTATCCTAATTCTAATTTAAAAGTAATCTTCCATATAATATGCATGTCCAGTCACAAGCCTTAACACAAGTAAATCTACTAGTTCATTTTGTAATTCCTACTTTGGATAATCTCCATATAAAAACTGAATTTTGTGAATCAAAAATGAGACAAGATTCGATGTCTTCAGACTTCAAGCAGTAATTCGACAATAAACTTTGCCAAACTCAAGTACTTGACACATCAACATAACCGATTCAAAAACCTTTGCTCCAATGTCAACCAACTCAACAACAATACTCTTTAATTAGGAGGCTAATACTTCTCCCGCTCGAGGTCACACGGAAAACTTTGGTCCATAAAACAAATTTTGAGACTTAGGGTAGCATCTGAGTCGTGCAGTGAACATTGGATCACAGCGGTAGTGATGGTGTATATTTTGAGTCACATACCAGTAATAGACAAATTTACCTGAAAGGGTATTTTAGTAAATCAGTTTTTAAAATAAAGTAAACCCTAGAATCTAAGTATAAGTTTTAGCCAGAGAATGAGAAAGTAGAGACAACCAGTGCAAGGGAGGCGGTGCTGTGGGGAAAAAATGAGTAACCGGAGATTTGTGGACGAGAGATTGCCGTTTTCAAAGATCAGATGAGGGGTTATGTTCAGAGTGTTGGTTTTATGTGGGAACCATTACACATACCTTGGAGATCAAAGGGAGATGCTAGAGATCCAAAGTTTTAAAATTGTCATAATGATTTATCCTCTCAAATTCGAGTTGTCTCTCCTATTCACATCCTGATTTTGTGGCTTCTCGTCATGTTTGATGTGCCAGATTTGAGGATTTTCATAACTAGAGACTCTAAAGATATAGATGATTTATCCAGACCTTTCAACCAATATTGGGTATCATTTCTCTGAAGTTTTAGCAATTTCAAATCCTACACCCGTTGAAATGGTAGATCAACGAAATCTTCGAGATCTTGTGTTTTGGCAATCTCTCGGATTTGATATGTTTTAAGTTTTGTTTGTTTTTTTTTTTTTACATTGAAAGATCTAATATAAGCTTTCATTTTGAATTGTTAGGCAAAATTTTCTTTATGGATCTTGTGTTGTTAATGAGAGTGTGTGATGATAGCTACACTAAATTTTAGCAGATTTAGTTAAAGACCATTTCAATGTGAAGAACCGATTGGACTGGTAATCTTACCATTCAATGTAAAGAATCGGGTCTTTTAGTAGATTTATGTTTTACGGGGAAGTCTTTTCCAGATTAATTAAAGGGAGAATTATTGAAACTTAGACATCGAAAACAATCTATGAGGTTGACGGGCAGTGGTGTTCGGTGATTTCAGTTGTTGGTAGTGTGCCAGCCACATCCTACACCTGTTGAAATGGTAGATCATAAGAAATCTTAAGATCTTATGCATTGGACAAACCATGTAATTTGTTTTAGTTCGGAAAATATTCATATTTGGCTTAGTTATCGTATTTACTTAATATATCTTTTCTAATGCGCTTAATATTTTTGGATGGACAACATACTAATAAAATCATAATATTTTTGGATAATAAATATCTAAGCCGACCTCCTATATTTTTTTCCATTTTTTGATAGCCATATTTACTTGTTTCCATATTTTGTCCGGATAATATTGAACACCTCTCCCTATATAGAAATTTTTTTTTTTTTTTCCTATTGTTTCATTTTCTTTTATGGGTGACCATAATTAAGAAAAACAATATTGAAGCCATGATTATCTATTTGACTTTTTGACGAACATATTTTTTAATTCTCAAAATTTCGCTACTATATATCATGTTCTCCCTCCGTTCTTAAATAATAGGCTGGTTTCATGTAAAAAATACACATGAAACCAGCCTATTATTTAAGAACGGAAGGAGTATTTTTTTATCACGATTTTACAGTAACATTTCTGCATTTCGATTATTGGGCAGGTAAATTTTAATTATTGATCGATTGTTTTGCGAGAAGAAGAAGTTTACATCTACGGGTATATGTGTCCATTACTTTATATATTTTTAATTTAATTTTAATTATTGATCTAAATGTGATTAAAGTTTTGTAAATTTGGGCCTGTACACTGGGCTCCAACATTTGGCTAAAACACAAAACCCTAAATTACACAAATTTTCTTATAAATTGAAGAAACGCTAGAATTTCGGAGAGTGAGAGACTTCCAGTGTGAGTGAGGCGCCGATGGAAAAACCGGCTCACAAAGTGACTGGAGTTCGAGCTTAGTTATGATCGGAGTGTTGTTTTATGTGGGAATCAAAGAGGAGGATATTTGAAATTACTAAGTCATAATGATTTATCCTCTCAAATCTAAGTTGTTTGTTTTATCAAATTCACATATGCTATGTTGTTGGTTTCTTTTTTGCTAACATCCGTAAAATAATGGTGTTTCATATGTTGGATCGATATCATCCGTATATTAGTACAACTTCATTAACGTAATTATCCTTTCTTATGTTGGATCGATATCAATTATTTTCATGTTACAAAGGTAGAGGATGGTGATAGGTTTGATTACCCACGTATCAATTAGGTTAATCAATAATTAGGGTTGCATTTAGTTACCACCTTTAACAATAATCTAAACGTAATTTGAATCTAATTAAACAAACCATGTTGAGTTCAGTTAAACAAGAAGACACCCCACAGAGACAAAATAGAACAGATCTCAAAATAGATAAACCATGTTGAGTTCAGTTAGAGTCCAATACTCCGGTCCAAAGCTAATTAACAAACAGATCTCAAAATAGAACATCTAGACGTGAGAATCAAATTACAAACCTTAGAAATAACATAGAATTTTGCAATCGAGAATTAAAATCAAGAAAATGAAATTTCCTCACTTTTTAACAAATTCAAGCATTTTCTCACTGATCAGCATCGAGTAAAATCGAAGAATCTCGGTACCATCAGTTAAATTAACACCACCAGCAGCAACAAAAGCTTGTTCTTCGATATCACGAGCAGTTAAAGCAGCTTTATCCTCATTCGTGTAACCATAGCGTCTCGAAAGAATTGATGGTGTAGATAAGTTTTTAAATATATTAAGAACCACTGCCTCTCTTGCGCTTTGTGTTAGTGGCCAATCACTAACTGGATTTCCCGTTTTCTGTTCTTCTTTGACTGCATCTACATTTTCTTCTTCCGCCATTTTGCCGTCTCTTGCGTTTATGATGAGGAAGGTCATTATATCGTTTATATATAGTAAGTAAACCCTAGGCTAAGCTAGCCCCGCCCTTATCAATTGAACCGGGGCTGCTTTGGCAAACCTTGTTCGTCCAACTTTTTTGAGGGCCCATTTGCCATTTGCTAGTAGTGGTCCTAATGAAAGTCATGTTCGTGAATTTGATGGCAACTAGTGCCTAATTTGAGCAATTTTGTACCGTGGGTATTTTAAAGGGATGATGCTAGGTTGACAACCAAAAATACCGGGTGAAATCCCGTGGACAGATCGTGCGGCAGAGAGGGTAAAGGCTTATCTGGTTCCCGTCACTCTCCCACCTCTCCTCGCATGGTTTTATCTACGGGATTTACTCCCGGTACAACAATCATTACTGATTCTAAATTGTAAGAGCGTCTCCAATGAGACTTTGAAAATGTCATAAATATAAGGCCATATAAGATTCGTGAAAGGAGAAAGTAAAGATGATGTGTTTGGTAGTTATGTAGACATCCTCATTCATTGCCCAAATCAGTGAGAGACTAATTTGAATGAGGGACTTTGTGACTATGGTGAGCAAATTTTATGGTCTAAGCGGTTGATTTTCAACCGTTTTTTTTTATTTATTTATTAAAAAAACACAACGGCTAAACATTAGCCGTTTCCCCTTATTTTAATATTAAAACTTGTAAAGGGCCCACTTTAAAGACTTTTAAATTAATAAAACTCTTAAAATATCCCTAGGAGGCATATCTTCAGCCGCTCCCTGTGTTTTTTTCCCGAATGGCTGATTTTTAGCCGCCTAGTGAAGACTTTAACACTCACTCGTCTCAATGAGTGTACGAGTGATTTTGGGGGGAAAGTGGACTCATTCACTGCCCGTAGCAGCATCTAATTAGACCAAAATGAGTGAGACTCTCATCGGTTGCTGCTATTATTTTCTTATTCTGCATAACTATAGTAACAATGACTTCTCATTCTACGTGTGGCGTTACAAATTATTCATCCACACATCAATATTGGTACTCATCTATAGCCGTGACTAATGGGAATTCATTAAGTCATAAGATATGCACATTCTTTTTGGTTATTTCTTCAAGGTCTTTTTTCCAGAAGTCTTTCCTTTTATCAAGATTATTCGAAATACAAATTCAGTTCTGAATATATTCTTTGATATCCAAATATATTTGTTTCTTTCCGAAACTCTTTATTACCTAAATATATTTCCCAACTTCCGAGAAGTTAATTCAATCCAAACATTTAGATAATAATTTCCTACTGTTTGATGCGCAAATTTGGTTCATTTTCTGAACTTCATTGATCTCTCATCATCACGAGTTCCTTCTCATACTTTAATGACTATGGATATCGATAATAGTAATCATTTACCACATGGAGCGGTAGAGGTGTTATTATTGTTTTCTTAAGGTATATATTTACTTCGTCATATATACGTTTATATGTTCAGGGATTATGGACAAGTGAATCAGCAGCAGTGTGGAGTGAAGTAATCCAAAGTATACTCAACAAAGATTGTGCAAAAGCAAGAGAAGGAAAGCAGGAAATCGAGGAGAAAGAAAGAGAACTTGCAAAAGAGAGAAAATCAATAGGAGAGAATTGAGTTCCAATGTATTTCTACTTGTCAAAAATCTAACTCCTCTAAAGAACAAATATACGAGTGTTCACCTAAACAAAAATGGGTTCCACCAGCTCCAACTGTTTTAATCCCTTTGTTTGCATGTATACGAATGAAAAATTATTTAGTATGGTAATTAGATTTTAGCATTTGATCGGCTTTGAAAATAAATATTTTTTAATGAGTTTTTAATGTTTTGATTTTATGGTCTTGGTGGGAATGGAACTTAGGACCTTTGGGTCTCTAAGAGCTCTTACTCATTTTCTATGAGTGAATGAAATACAAATATGGGTGGCCATGAAATATTTGTCATGCCTAATGCATGTATGCACATGCATAAGTGAACCAAGATTAAAATTAAAACAAGTTTTAAATTTCTAAAAGGATTATTTAAACAAGTTTTAAAATATTCAATGACCCTAAACGGAATAACTAAAACAAGATTTTAAGTCCTACTGTTTTGTTAAAATTAAAACAAGGTTTTAATTCCTTAGATGTTTTTATATTCAATGGGGAAGTTACCAAATTGTTGATGGTGGTTTTTAGACAAGGGGTAAAATCGTAAAAATCCATGACCTAGTGTTACCCGCAACACATTAACTAAGAGCATTTAACTCAGGTGTAAATAATTAATAGGGGTATTTTTTTCAAAATACCAGATTAGGGTTTTCAACACAGAACCCTAATTCCAAAACCAAGCCGCACTCTGCGCACCATGGCAACCATGCCAAACCAAGCCGCACTCTGCGCACCATGGCAACCATGCCAAACCAAGCCGCACTCTGCGCACCATGGCAACCATGCCAAACCAAGCCGAACTCTGCGCACCATGGCAACCATGCCAAACCAAGCCGCACTCTGCGCACCATGGCAACCATGCCAAACCAAGCCGCACTCTGTGCACCATGGCAACCATGCCAAACCAAGCCGCACTCTGCGCACCATGGCAACCATGCCAAACCAAGCCGCACTCTGCGCACCATGGCAACCATGCCGAACCAAGCCGCACTCTGCGCACCATGGCAACCATGCCAAACATGCTCGCTAGCGCCTTTTTCTACCAAAGCCACGGCCCTAACGGCCCCGCATGCCATTGGCACATGCCAAACATGCTCGCTAGCGGCTTTTTCTACCAAAGCCACGGCCCTAACGGCCTCGCATGACATTGGCACATGCCAAACATGCTCGCTAGCGGCTTTTTCTACCAAACCCACGGCCCTAACGGCCCCGCATGCCATTGGCACATGCCAAACGTGCTCGCTAGCGGCTTTTTCTACCAAAGACACGGCCCTAACGGCCCCGCATGCCATTGGCACATGCCAACATGCTCGCTAGCTAGCTTCCCTATCAAGGTCACGGCCCTAATGGCCACGCATGCCATTGGCACATGCCAACATGCTCGCTAGCTAGTTTCCCTATCACGGCCCTAACGGCCACACATGGCATTAGCACATGCCAACATGCTCGCTAGCTAGTTTCCCTATCATGGCCCTAACGGCCACACATGGCATTGGCACATGCTAACATGCTCGCTAGCTAGTTTTCCTATCACGGCCCTAACGGCCACGCATGGCATTGGCACATGCCAACATGCTCGCTAGCTAGTTTTCCTATCACGGCCCTAACGGCCACGCATGCCATTGGCACATGCCAGCATGCTCGCTAGCTAGTTTCCCTATCAAAATCACGGCCCTAACGGCCACGCATGCCATTGGCACATGCCAACATGCTCGCTAGCTAGTTTCCCTATCACGGCCCTAACGGCCACGCATGCCATTGGCACATGCCAACATGCTCGCTAGCTAGTTTCCCTATCAAGGTCACGGCCCTAATGGCCACGCATGCCATTGGCATATGCCAAACACACACGCTGGTAGCCTAACTTGCAAACCGTGCAACCTACCACCAAGGCATTTCGCACATACCATTGGCACATGCCAAACACACACGCTGGTAGCCTAACTTGCAAACCGTGCAACCTACCACCAAGGCATTTTGCACATGCCATTGACACATGCAACACGCGCCACTAGCGGCGCCACTTGCACTCAAGATGCAACCAACACTCGAGACATCAACACAAACCGGGGATGCTTCTTTAGGGTTTTGGTTTGGCGGTCCAAAGATGCGGCGTACACTACGCTCACATTAAGAAAGCGTGAAAAGGAATAAAGCGGT
The DNA here is from genome assembly GCA_023531295.1 of Papaver armeniacum. Taxonomy (NCBI): domain Eukaryota; kingdom Viridiplantae; phylum Streptophyta; class Magnoliopsida; order Ranunculales; family Papaveraceae; genus Papaver; species Papaver armeniacum. The sequence continues at coordinate 104,456 of JAJJWW010011192.1, forward strand.
CAAATAAAAGAGGAAATAATGGTGAAAAACGTTTTCACCCATTAAACCATGCGGTTACCACCTCCTCCCATTATTTCACCCTTTACTCTCTTCCTTCATGAGGCCGGTGCGTTTCAATCTCGACTTGTATAAATAGGTTTTACCTATTATTGATGGTGGATTTTAGACAAGGGGTAAAATCGTAAAACCCCATGACCTAGTGTTACCCACAACACATTAACTAAGAGCATTTAACTCAGGTGTAAATAATTAATAGGGGTATTTTTTCAAAATACCAGATTAGGGTTTTCAACACGTAACCCTAATTCCAAACCAAGCCGCATCTCTGCGCACCATGGCAACAATGCCAAACCAAGCCGCATCTGCGCACCATGGGAACAATGCCAAACCAAGCCGCATACTGCACACCATGGCAACAATGCCAAATCAAGCCGCACCCTGCGCACCATGGCAACAATGCCAAACCAAGCCGCATACTGCGCACCATGGCAACAATGCCAAATCAAGCCGCACCCTGCGCACCATGGCCACAATGCAAAACCAAGCCGCATACTGCGCACCATGGCAACAATGCCAAACCAAGCCGCATACTGCGCACCATGGCAACAATGCCAAACCAAGCCGCACCCTGCGCACCATGGCAACAATGCCAAATTCCAAGCCGCTATGCCTTTGGCTCACGCCCAACATAGCGCCCTAGGTTTGCAAGACTTGCAACTAGGTCAACATGGCCGCACGTGCCATTGGCACATGCCAACGCGTGTCGCAAGCCATATTTCCAAGACGCTATGCCTTTGGCCCACGCCCAAAATAGCGCCCTAGGTTTGCAAGACTTGCAACTAGGTCAACATGGCCGCACGTGCCATTGGCACATGCCAACGCGCGTGCCGCAAGCCATATTTCCAAGCCGCTATGCCTTTGGCCCACGCCAAACATAGCGCCCTAGGTTTGCAAGACTTGCAACTAGGTCAACATGGACACACGTGCCATTGGCACATGCCAACGCGTGTCGCAAGCCATATTTCCAAGCCGCTATGCCTTTGGCCCATGCCAACATAGCGCCCTAGGTTTGCAAGTCTTGCAAACCTAGGTCAACAGGCCACGACGTGCCATTGGCACATGCCAACGCGTGCCACAAGCCATATTTCCAAGCCGCTATGCCTTTGGCCCACGCCCAACATAGCGCCCTAGGTTTGCAAGACTTGCAACTAGGTCAACATGGCCGCACGTGCCATTGGCACATGCCAACGCGTGCCGCAAGCCATATTTCCAAGCCGCTATGCCTTTGGCCCACGCCAAACATAGCGCCCTAGGTTTGCAAGACTTGCAACTAGGTAAACATGGCCGCACGTGCCATTGGCACATGCCAACACGTGCCGCAAGCCATATTTCCGAGCCGCTATACCTTTGGCCCACGCCAAACATAGCGCCCTAGGTTTGCAATACTTGCAACTAGGTCAACATGGCCGCACGTGCCATTGGCACATGCCAACACGTGCCGCAAGCCATATTTCTAAGCCTCTATGCCTTGGGACCACGCCCAACATAGCGCCCTAGGTTTGCAAGACTTGCAACTAGGTCAACATGGCCGCACGTGCCATTGGCACATGCCAACGCGTCGCAAGCCATATTTCCAAGCCTCTATGCCTTTGGCCCACGCCAAACATAGCGCCCTAGGTTTGCAAGACTTGCAACTAGGTCAACATGGCCGCACGTGCCATTGGCACATGCCAACACGTGCCGCAAGCCATATTTCCGAGCCGCTATGCCTTTGGCCCACGCCAAACATAGCGCCCTAGGTTTGCAAGACTTGCAACTAGGCAACATGGCCGCACGTGCCATTGGCACATGCCAACACCTGCCGCAAGCCATATTTCTAAGCCGCTATGCCTTGGGCCCACGCCAAACATAGCGCCCTAGGTTTGCAAGACTTGCAACTAGGTCAACATGGACGCACGTGCCATTGGCACATGCCAACACGTGCCGCAAGCCATATTTCCGAGCCGCTATTCCTTTGGCCCACGCAAAACATAGCGCCCTAGGTTTGCAACACTTGTAACTAGGTCAACATGGCCGCACGTGCCATTGGCACATGCCAACACGTGCCACAAGCCATATTTCTAAGCCGCTATGCCTTTGGCCCACGCCAAACATAGCGCCCTAGGTTTGCAAGACTTGCAACTAGGTCAACATGGCAAAGCACGCGCCATTGGCACATGCCAAACACACACGCTGGTAGCCTAACTTGCAAACTGTGCAACCTACCACCAAGGCATTCCGCACATGCCAAACACACACGTTGGTAGCCTAACTTGCAAACCGTGCAACCTATCACCAAGGCATTCCGCACATGCCATTGGCACATGCCAAACACACACGCTGGTAGCCTAACTTGTAAACCGTGCAACCTACCACCAAGGCATTCCGCACATGCCATTGGCACATGCCAAACACACACGTTGGTAACCTAACTTGCAAACGTGCAACCTACCACCAAGGCATTCCGCACATGCCATTGGCACATGCCACACGCGCCTACTAGCGGCGCCACTTGCACCCAATATGCAACCAACACTCGAGACATCGACACAACGGGGGATGCTTCTTTAGGGTTTTTGTTTGGCGTTCACAGCATGCAGCGTACACTACGCTCACATTAAGAAAGCGTGAAAAGGAATAAAGCGGTCAAATAAAAGAGGAAATAATGGTGAAAACGTTTTTGCCCATTAAACCATGCGGTTACCACCTCCTCCCATTATTTCACCCTTTACTCTCTTCCTTCATGAGGCCAGGGTACGTTTCAATCTCGACTTGTATAAATAGGTCTTACCTATTTCCACCAGACAACAAGTCTCGGTCGGAGAAATATACTACACTTACACTCTCAGAATGGCAACTTTGCAAGCTCTCCTAAAAGCTTATATCTCTTGCAAGATTCCTAAGCTTTCACTTTCTGATACAAGTCGAGATACTACTCTCCTCAACACCTTTCTTTGCTTCCCTCCCCAAATCAACCCTTCTCCTCCACTTTGTGACCGAAGCAAGTCTGGAACGGCCATTTCTTGGTTTATGCCGGACTTGTACAGATCGATCTCTCGAATCAACAAAGTGCTCACGTGCAAAGCACATTTGTTTAGGGTTTGAATCAATTTCTCACTCACCCACCAAATTACCGAAATCGGCAGAAACGATTTTCACCCATAAACAATTGGCGACCACGGCGGGAGGATTGATCTATCGGCTACAATGTCGATTTGTCGATCTCGTTCTTCGACCGAGATGTCAAGATAGTAGGGGAAGGCGACTTAATCCGACTCAATCGCCAGACGACCGGTTACCGGTTGTAAAACTACACGAAAACCGGGGACTCGTTGAAGATGCTACCAGCGATTGGGGACTTGCGACTCGGTCGACTCAAGCTGCCAGACAACCCGGTTATCGGTTGTTAAAACTACACCAGAAAAACGGGGACTCGCTGAAGACGCTACCAAAGCAATTGGGGACTAATGGCGATACTACCAGCAAAGCCGCCTTTTACTTGGAGAGAGGCGTGTTTGCAAGTGAGTAAATTTAGATTGGGCAAGATATACGGTCTGTTTTTAGGCTCTTAGTAAAACCGTCATACTACTGAGTCTTGTGCCTATTGCTAGCACACACTTTCATAAAAGCAATATTCCTTTCCCAAAACATAATCGAGTCATATTATCAAAACCATTCATCCCGAAATAATCCAATATCCTCAAAAGCTACCAGTGTCTATCAAAACTAGTCGAACTTTGAACAAGAAATCCAAGAAGACAAAAACCATAAACCGGGAGTTTTGTTTGCCTTTCAAAAAAAAAAAAAAAAGTCACCTACATCGTACGTACCTACTTTGCACAATAATAATTACCTGTCACTATTAGAAGACGTTACTACAGTGACATTTGAAGAATTATTTATGATGAAGTATTTTCACAAGTTTATGAAAGGCATACCTATGGCTATATATGGTTTGCACCAGACAAGAATAAAACAAATTGAAAGAGAAACATTTGGAGTACATAGTTGGAATATGATTGCCCACTTTATCACTACCCGCTACCGCTAACACCGTGACGTGATAACAAAGATACGAGGTAAATAGGGGAGCCAATCCGTTTCATAAGCATAACACTTTTTGGAATTTGAATAAGGAAAGGATTCCCTGTTTGAGCTACGTATGGGAAGGGGCAACTGGGCCCGCAGGAACAAGTCCGAGCCACACCAAGCCAGCACCGTTCCAAGCCAATGGTCCACACCATACCGAAATCCAAGCCAGCGTCCATGCATAACCAGCGTCCACACCAAGTCAGTGCCCATTCCAAGACGATCCAGCGCCTACCAGGCGCGCTCCCGAATGCACTTACGATGCGCTTGCGACGCACATACCGAGCGCGCTTGCCAGACGCGCTTTCCAGACGTACATACCAGAAGCGCTTGCCAGACGCGCTTTCCAGACGCGCTTACCAGACGTGCTTACCAGACACGTTTACTAGGCGCACATGCCGCACGCGCATGCCAGCCGCAATACCACACTCTGTGCTAACAGTTTGCATCCTTCCAGCGCTAACATCTTGCGCCCTTCCAGCACCATCCTTGCCCTTCGAAACAGCGCCTTGGCTCCAGCACTTCGTGATCAAAACCGTGTCATCTCTGCACGATACACTTACGATCACCAGAACTAGAGCCGCTTCCGCCACCCCAACGGTCCTTCAAGCATGGCAGCTTTAACCGTCACCGTCAGACGCTACTCCACCATCAGGGCAAGATACTGGAAGATCCGGAAGAAGCCAACCTCCTTTTAGCACTGTTGACTTGATGAAAAGACAAAAGATACTTCAGCAGGACGTGCGTTTATAGATGAAGAGGCTCGCGTTTCTCTTGGACGCCCAATAAAATGGGATAAGCAATCCAATTTCGTCACACATGAAGATCAGGAAAGACTTCTCAAAAATCGAAAGCAAGGGAAATCAACAATTCTCCCGAGTTCACTGGGAGACCCTTCTCCCGTCAGGACCCGCACAATGGGAACTTCGCCCACAAAGTCGTACAGTCTATGATGAAACAGATTATGTGAGATTCTATGTTTTTCCAAGGCGTAGTCCGTTTATGGGTAAAAATCGTTTGCCGATTTCGGTAAATTCGGTAGGTGAGTGAGAAACTTGGTTCAAACCCTAAACAAATGTCTTTGCACGTGAGCACTTTATAGATTCGAGAGATTAATCTGTACAAGTCCGGCCTAAACCAAAAAATGGCCGTTCCGGACTTGCTTCGGTCACAAAGTGGAGGAGAAGGGTTGATTTGGAGAGGGAAGCAAAGAAAGGTGTTGAGGAGAGTAGTATCTCGACTTGTATCGAAAGTGAAAGCTTAGGAAGCTTGCAAGAGATGAAAGCTTTTGGGAGAGCTTGCAAAGTTGCCTTTCGAGAGTGTAAGTGTAGTATATTTCTCGACCGAGACTTGTCGTCCGGGTGGAAATAGGTAAGACCTATTTATACAAATCGAGATTGAAACGTACCCTGGCCTCATGAAGGAAGAGAGTAAAGGGTGAAATAATGGGAGGAGGTGGTAACCGCATGGTTTAATGGGTGAAAACGTTTTTCACCTTTATTTCCTCTTTTATTTGACCGCTTTATTCCTTTTCACGCTTTCTTAATGTGAGCGTAGTGTACGCTGCATCTTTGTGACCGCCAAACCAAAACCCTAAAGAAGCATCCCCGGTTTGTGTTGATGTCTCGAGTGTTGGTTGCATGTTGAGTGCAAGTGGCGCTGCTAGTGGCGCGTATGGCATGTGCCAATGGCATGTGCGAAATGCCTTGGTGGTAGGTTGCACGGTTTGCAAGTTTTGGCTACCAGCGTGTGTGTTTGGCATGTGCCAATGGCATGTGCGGAATGCCTTGGTGGTAGGTTGCACGGTTTGCAAGTTAGGCTACCAGCGTGTGCGTTTGGCATGTGCCAATGGCATGTGCGGAATGCCTTGGTGGTAGGTTGCACGGTTTGCAAGTTAGGCTACCAGCGTGTGCGTTTGGCATGTGCCAATGGCATGTGCGGAATGCCTTGGTGGTAGGTTGCACGGTTTGCAAGTTAGGCTACCAGCGTGTGCGTTTGGCATGTGCCAATGGCATGCGTGGCCATTAGGGCCGTGACCTTGATAGGGAAACCAGCTAGCGAGCATGTTGGCATGTGCCAATGGCATACGTGGCCGTTAGGGCCGTGATAGGGAAACTAGCTAGCAAGCATGTTGGCATGTGCCAATGGCATGCGTGGCCGTTAGGGCCGTGATAGGGAAACTAGCTAGCTAGCATGTGCCAATGGCATGCTGGCAATGGCATGCTGGCCATTAGGGCCGTGACCTTGATAGGGAAGCTAGCTAGCGAGCATGTTGGCATGCGCCAATGGCATGCGTGGCCATTAGGGCCGTGACCTTGATAGGGAAGCTAGCTAGCGAGCATGTTGGCATGTGCCAATGGCATGCGGGGCCGTTAGCAAAGTGACCTTGATAGGGAAGCTAGCTAGCGAGCATGTTGGCATGTGCCAATGGCATGCGTGGCCATTAGGGCCGTGACCTTGATAGGGAAGCTAGCTAGCGAGCATGTTGGCATGTGCCAATGGCATGCGGGGCCGTTAGGGCCGTGACCTTGATAGGGAAGCTAGCTAGCGAATGCGTGGCCGTTATGGCCGTGATAGGGAAACTAGCTAGCGAGCATGCTAGCATGTGCCAATGGCATGCGTGGCCATTAGGGTCGTGACCTTGATAGGGAAGCTAGCTAGCGAGCATGTTGGCATGTTCCAATGGCATGCGGGGCCATTAGGGCCGTGGCTTTGGTAGAAAAAGCCGCTAGCGAGCATGTTTGGCATGTGCCAATGGCATGCGGGGCCGTTAGGGCCGTGGCTTTGGTAGAAAAAGCCGCTAGCGAGCATGTTTGGCATGGTTGCCATGGTGCGCAGAGTGCGGCTTGGTTTGGCATGGTTGCCATGGTGCGCAGAGTGCGGCATGGTTTGGCATGGTTGCTATGGTGCGCAGAGTGCGGCTTGGTTTGGCATGGTTGCCATGGTGCGCAGAGTGCGGCTTGGTTTGGCATGGTTGCCATGGTGCGCAGAGTGCGGCTTGGTTTGGCATGGTTGCCATGGTGCGCGAGATGCGGCTTGGTTTGGCATGGTTGCCATGGTGCGATTATGCGGATTGGTTTGGCATGGTTGCCATGGTGCTAAAGATATGCGGCTTGGATTGGCATGGTTGCCATGGTGCGCGATATGCGGCTTGGTTTGGCATGGTTGCCATGGTGCGCAGATATGCGGGTTGGTTAGGCATGGTTGCCATGGTGCGCAGAGTGCGGCTTGGTTAAGCATGGTTGCCATGGTGCGCAGTATGCGGCTTGGTTTGGCATGGTTGCCATGGTGCGCGAGTGCGGCTTGGTTTGGCATTGTTGCCATGGCGCGCGTGAGATGCGGCTTGGTTTGGCATGGTTGCCATGGTGCGCAGAGTGCGGCTTGGTTTTGGAATTAGGGTTACGTGTCGAAAACCCTATCCGGGTATTTTGAAAAAATACCCCTATTAATTATTTACACGAGTTAAATGCTCTTAGTTAATGTGTTGCGAGTAACACTAGGTCATGGGGTTTTACGATTTTACCCCTTGTCTAAAAACCACCATCAACATTAAGTCCCCTGCTTAGCTTGGAACAGGGGCTTTGTTGCGAGGTAAGCATAAGATGGTGACAAACTATTAACAGCGAAACGTAAAAAGAATTGAGGAGGCTTGTCTGACCTTTTATAAATAGGATTTGGAACCCTTGCCTCTCGGTAGTTTTGCACAAATCGGGGAGGTTTGGCACAATTGGTGGGGCGGTGCGGCTTGGGCGACATTTGGAAGTCGGCGTGAGTTGGGGAACTGAGTGTGCTAGCTGGTGGGACCGGCGCAAGGTTTAGAAGTCGTGAGTGCTTGCGGGCGTGACTTGGGAAACCGAGCGTGCTATTTGGTGGGGACCGGCGTAAGGTGTGGAAGGTGTGAGTGCTTGCGGCGTGACTTGGGAACCGAGCGTGCTAATTTGGTGGGACCGGCGCAAGGTGTGGAAGTTGTGCGTGCTTGCAGGAGTGACTTGGGCGGTCATTGGGAAGTCGGTGCAATTGGTGGGGCCGGTGCAACTTGGGCGACATTTGGAAGTCGGAGTGAGTTGGGGAACTGAGTGTGCTAGCTGGTGGGACCGACGCAAGGTGTAGAAGTCGTGAGTGCTTGCAGGCGTGACTTGGGAAGCGAGCGTGCTAGGCAATGGTGGGGACCGGCGCAAGGTGTGTAAGCTGTGAGTGCTTGCAGGCGTGACTTGGGAAACTGAGCGTGCTAGCTGGTGGGACCGACGCAAGGTGTGGAAGCTGTGCGTGCTTGCAGGCGTGACTTGGGCGGTCATTGGGAAGTCGGTGCAATTGGTGGGGCCGGTGAAACTTGGGAGACATTGGGAAGTTGGGCGCCCTTGTGGGCCCGTTTCTTACACGCACGATTTTGGTAAAGGGAAATCCTTCCCTATTTCAGAATCTTCACGCCTATATATATAAAGTCCCTTTCTCCCATCTTGCACTTTCATCTTTTCATACCAGCGGCAGAGTCACAAAGAGGAACCGGCTTCCAAGTATGTCTGCTTTTGTTGTTTCCCTTTCGCGTAGGTGTAAACCCTAAGAGTAGGCGCTTGCAATGATATTGCGCATGTGATTTCTTGGCGTGCTTCTTGTAGAAAATATTGTATATATATGCACCCAAGGGAAATACTGCATATATGATTTGGACCGCAGAAAGTGCTCCATAAATAATTTTGAACCCGAAGAAGGATACCGCAGACGCACTTGAGCCCGCATAAAATCTGCGTATATAATTTTGAACCCCAGAAGAAAATATCGCGTGTGAAGTTTCGAACCCGTAGAGAATACTGTATATGAATTCCGAAGAAGAATACTGTATATGTGCTTCATATGACTTCGAACCCGTAGGAAATATTGCATATATGAATTTCGGTCCTGAAAGAAATACTGCGCGTGCAGTTTTGAACCCTTAGAAAATGCTCCATATATAATTTGAACCCGAAGGATGATACTGCGTGTATATTTTTGAACCCGTAGAAAATGCTCCATATATAATTTGAACCCGAAGGATGATACTGCGTGTATATTTTTGAACCCGTAGAAAAATGCTCCATATGTAATTTTGAACCCGAAGAATGATACTGTAGACGCACTTGAGCCCGTATAAAATACTGCGTATATGATTTTGAACCCTGAAGAAAATACTGCGTGTGCAGTTTTTGAGCCAAGAAAGAATACGCCCTCTTTTTTTTTGTTGTTGTTGTTGGGTGCGATTATGTGTCAGGGAGATAATTTCGTCTTTCTTCATATGCAGATATCTCGTTACTAAACTGTTATAAAGAAATCCGACAAGATGTTACCCGAACAAAATTTCGCCTCATCGAAGGATGTTCATAGTTCCAAACCAAGCACGGATGATGAATTCTTCGCCCAAAAACTTGTCTCTGCTTTCGGAAAAATCACCTAGGTTTCGTGCCAATTTTGTTAACCGGTGGTGAAGATGAAAAGAAGACACGTTCGGTTCGCCCAGAGAACACCATACGGTTTTGTCTTCATAAAGGGGTATATTCTTCTTCCAACATTTATTTCAGGATGTGTCAAAGCCCATTGCGTTCTTTTGATAGATGGGTTGAGTTCATGGTGAGTAAGGAGCACATAAACACCAACCCGACTCGAGCCTTGATTATTGATCTTTGTGGTGAGGCTCGGCTGGTATCAGGCGAGGAGCAACGGTTCTTGGTTGGAGATGTAATCGGGAGAGACTAAATTATCGTGGTAACAAGGTAGGTTGTATGATATAGCGAGCAAACTTTGCGGGAAGGAGTGGCGTTGAAGCGATCGTTGAAGCGGCCATTTCTTGGAGAACACCGATGCGTAGCTACTACGGAGAGAACGTTGATGCGGAGCTATACGAGAGAATGTTGGAACGACGTCTTGCAACTTTTAGAGCCTTGACGGTTACCATTTTGAAGTCGGAGGCCGCGTCACGTTCTGTCAAACTCGACATCCCTCAAGAGAACAGAGGTTAGGAGTCCCCAGTTTCATCTATCGATCGTGCTTTCTAGGAGAGGTTGGGGTTTGGGAACGGCTTCCCTGGCTGGAAGCGCCTGCTTTCCTGATGCAGTGCGGTTGAGGGGTGAAAATATGTCTTGACGCTACGCCTTGGAGAAACGTAGAATCTCACATAACTGTCTCATCATAGATCGTACGACTTTGTGGGCGAAGTTCCCATTCTTGCGGGTCTGACGGGAGAAGGGTCTCCGTGAACTCGGGAGAGTTGTTGACTTCCCTTGCTTTCGATTTTTGAGAAGTCTATCTTGATCTTCATGTGTGACAAAATTGGATTGCTTATCCCCTTTTATCTGGGCGTCCAAGAGCAACGCGAGCCTCTTCATCTATAAACGCATGTCCCGTGAAGTATCTTTTGTGTTTTCATCAAATCAACATTCTAAAAGAAGGTCGGATTTTTCCGGATCTTCCAAAGTATCTTGCCCCGATGGTGGAGTAGCGTCTCGGTGACGGTTGAAGCCGCCATGCTTGAAGAACCGTTGGGGTGGCGGAAGCGGCTGCGGTTCGGGGTGATCGTAAGTGTATCGTGCGAGAGATGACACGGTTTTGATCACGAAGTCTTTGGAGTCATGGCGCTGTTTGAAAGGGCGAGGATGGTGGCCGAAGGGCGCAAGATGTTAGCTATTTGGAAGGATGCAAACTGTTAGCACGGAGTGTGGCATACTGGGCGGGCATGCGCGTGCGGCATGTGTGCACGGCATGTGCGTCCGGTAAGCGTGTCCGGTAAGCACGTCCGGTAAGCGCATCGGCAAGCGCGTCCGGCAAGCGCTTCGGCATGTGCGTCCGGCAAGCGCGATCGTAAGTGCATCCGGGGAAGCGCGCACGGTGGATCGTCTTGGAATGGGCGATGACTTGGTGTGGACGCTGGTTAGGCATGGAAAAATACCTCTGCGAGTCTTGAGTCCAGTGCAGGCGCTATTTTTGATCCCCGTACTTGGTTCCTTATCCGTGTCATGTCTTGGTTGGCGGCTTGACATGCCGGCTAAGCATGAGGCGTTGTACACCGTAATCGTTTCAAGACGTTATTGCCGACCGGGAGCACCATCGCGACGTGTGCGTAGAAAAGGAGTTCAACACTTCGTGGTTTGTCGAAGGCCTTGCTGAGATCCAAAAGTTGAAAGATGCAGCAATCGAAAGCCTTTCCGCCGAGGAGATTGCACGACAGGAGGTGGAACTCGAAAAGCTTTCCAAGATGTTGACTATGAAGAGAGCAGACTCTTGAAGATGCAAAGTTGACTTTCTCCAAGAAGAGCAGGACTTCTGTTGGATGATTTTCCTTGAACGTTTCTCCGTTAAACTTTCATTTAGGTTCTTTTTTTTTTTTTTTTTTTGAAAGACATATTGGATGTTTGGTTCAAAGCTTGGCCTTTGATAGACAGCTGGTAGCTTTTAGGGTATTGGATTATTTCTGGGATGAATGGCTTTGATAATATGACTCTGATTATGTTTTGGGAAAGGAATATTGCTTTTATGAAAGTGTGTGCTAGCAATAGGCACAAGACTCAGTAATATGACGGTTTTACTAAGAACCTAAAAATAGATCGTATATCTTCCCCAGTCTGAATTTACTCACTTCATAGGTTTTGCGAACATGCCCCTCTCCATGTAAAAGGCGGTTTTGCTGGCGGTTTTGCTGGTAGCATCGCCAACAAGTCCCCAATCGCCGGTAGCATCTTGGCGAGTCCCCAGGATTGAGTAATAGCATCTTGACAAGTCCCAGGTTTTCTTGTGTAGTTTTTACAACTAGTAAGCTCGGGTTGTCGGGGTGGTTGCGTCGGATTGAGTCGCCTTCCCTACCATCTTGACATCTGGGTCGAAGAACTAGATCGGCAGATCTGACGTTGTAGCCGATAGATCAATCCTCCCCTTTGTGGTCGCCAATTGTTTATGGGTAAAAATCGTTTCGCCGATTTCGGTAAATTCGGTAGGTGAGTGAGAAACTGGTTCAAACCCTAAACAAATGTCTTTGCACGTGAGCACTTTATAGATTCGAGAGATCAATTTGTACAAGTCCGGCCTAAACCAAGAAATGGCCGTTCCAGACTTGCTTCGATCACAAAGTGGAGGAGAAGGGTTGATTTGGGGAGGGAAGCAAAGAAAGGTGTTGAGGAGAATAGTATCTCGACTTGTATCAGAAAGTGAAAGCTTAGGAAGATTGCAAGAGATGAAAGCTTTTTGGGAGAGCTTGCAAAGTTGCCTTTACGAGAGTGTAAGTGTAGTATATTTCTCCTGACCGAGACTTGTCGTCTGGTGGAAATAGGTAAGACCTATTTATACAAATCGAGATTGAAACGTACCCTGGCCTCATGAAGGAAGAGAGTAAAGGGTGAAATAATGGGAGGAGGTGGTAACCGCATGGTTTAATGGGTGAAAACGTTTTTCACCTTTATTTCCTCTTTTATTTGACCGCTTTATTCCTTTTCACGCTTTCTTAATGTGAGCGTAGTGTACGCTGCATCTTTGTGACCGCCAAACCAAAACCCTAAAGAAGCATCCCCGGTTTGTGTTGATGTCTCGAGTGTTGGTTGAATCTTGAGTGCAAGTGGCGCTGCTAGTGGCGCGTGTGGCATGTGCCAATGGCATGTGCGAAATGCCTTGGTGGTAGGTTGCACGGTTTGCAAGTTTTGGCTACCAGCGTGTGTGTTTGGCATGTGCCAATGGCATGTGCGAAATGCCTTGGTGGTAGGTTGCACGGTTTGCAAGTTAGGCTACCAGCGTGTGCGTTTGGCATGTGCGGAATGCCTTGGTGGTAGGTTGCACGGTTTGCAAGTTAGGCTACCAGCGTGTGCATTTGGCATGTGCCAATGGCATGTCCGGAATGCCTTGGTGGTAGGTTGCACGGTTTGCAAGTTAGGCTACCAGCGTGTGCGTTTGGCATGTGCCAATGGCATGCGTGGCCATTAGGGCCGTGACCTTGATAGGGTAACCGGCTAGCGAGCATGTTGGCATGTGCCAATGGCATGCGTGGCCGTTAGTAGGCCGTGATAGGAAACTAGCTAGCAAGCATGTTGGCATGTGCCAATGGCATGCGTGGCCGTTAGGGCCGTGATAGGGAAACTAGCTAGCGAGCATGTTGGCATGTGCCAATGGCATGCGTGGCCATTAGGGCCGTGACCTTGATAGGGAAGCTAGCTAGCGAGCATGTTGGCATGCGTGGCCATTAGGGCCGTGACCTTGATAGGGAAGCTAGCTAGCGAGCATGTCGGCATGTGCCAATGGCATGCGGGGCCGTTAGGGCCGTGACCTTGATAGGGAAGCTAGCTAGCGAGCATGTTGGCATGTGCCAATGGCATGCGTGGCCATTAGGGCCGTGACCTTGATAGGGAAGCTAGCTAGCGAGCATGTTGGCATGTGCCAATGGCATGCGGGGCCGTTAGGGCCGTGACCTTGATAGGGAAGCTAGCTAGCGAGCATGTTGGCATGTGCCAATGGCATGCGTGGCCATTAGGGCCGTGACCTTGATAGGGAAGCTAGCTAGCGAGCATGTTGGCATGTGCCAGTGGCATGCGGGGTTAGTTAGGGCCGTGACCTTGATAGGGAAGCTAGCTAGCGAATGCGTGGCCGTTATGGCCGTGATAGGGAAACTAGCTAGCGAGCATGCTGGCATGTGCCAATGGCATGCGTGGCCATTAGGGCCGTGACCTTGATAGGGAAGCTAGCTAGCGAGCATGTTGGCATGTGCCAATGGCATGCGGGGCCGTTAGGGGCGTGGCTTTGGTAGAAAAAGCCGCTAGCGAGCATGTTTGGCATGTGCCAATGGCATGCGGGGCCGTTAGGGCCGTGGCTTTGGTAGAAAAAGCCGCTAGCGAGCATGTTTGGCATGTGCCAATGGCATGCGGGGCCGTTAGGGCCGTGGCTTTGGTAGAAAAAGCCGCTAGCGAGCATGTTTGGCATGGTTGCCATGGTGTGCAGAGTGCTTGGCTTGGTTTGGCATGGTTGCCATGGTGCGCAGAGTGCGGCTTGGTTTGGCATGGTTGCCATGGTGCGCAGAGTGCGGCTTGGTTTGGCATGGTTGCCATGGTGCGCAGAGTGCGGCTTGGTTTGGCATGGTTGCCATGGTGCGCAGAGTGCGGCTTGGTTTGGCATGTTTGCCACGGTCGTGATATGCGGCTTGGTTTGGCATGGTTGCCATGGTGCGCATGATATGCGGCTTGGTTTGGCATGGTTGCCATGGTGTGAGATGCGGCTTGGTTTGGCATGGTTGCCATGGTGCGCGATATGCGGCTTGGTTTGGCATGGTTGCCATGGTACGTGAGTATGCGGCTTGGTTTGGCATGGTTGCCATGGTGCGCGATATCGGCTTGGTTTGGCATGGTTGCCATGGTGTGCAAAGATGCGGCTTGGTTTGGCATGGTTGCCATGGTGCGATATGCGGCTTGGTTTGGCATGGTTGCCATGGTGCGTGATATGCGGCTTGGTTTGGCATGGTTTCCATGGTGCGCAGAGTGCGGCTTGGTTTGGCATGGTTGCCATGGTGCGTGAGTATGCGGCTTGGTTTTGCATGGTTGCCATGTTGCGTAGTGCGGCTTGGTTTGGCATTGTTGCCATGGCGCTTTTGATATGCGGCTTGGTTTGGCATGGTTGCCATGGTGCGCAAAGTGCGGCTTGGTTTTGGAATTAGGGTTCCGTGGTGAAAACCCTAACTGGTATTTTGAAAAAAATACCCCTATTAATTATTTACACCTGAGTTAAATGCTTTTAGTTAATGTGTTGCGGGTAACACTAGGTCATGGGGTTTTACGATTTTACCCCTTGTCTAAAAACCACCATCAACAGTAGCGTCAAGACATATTTTCACCCCTCAACCGCACTGCATCAAGAAAGCAGGCGCTTCCAGCCAGGGAAGCCGTTCCCAAACCCCAACCTCTCCTAGAAAGCACGATCGACAGATGTAACTGGGGACTCCTAACCTTTTTTTTTCTCTTGAGGGATGTCGAGTTTGACAGAACGTGACACGGCCTCCGACTTCAAAATGGTAGCCGTCAAGGCTCTGAGAGTTGCAAGATGTCGTATCAACGTTCTCTCCAGAAGTAGCTACGCATCAACGTTCTCCGCCAGCCGCTTCGCTTCAACGTTCGCCTTCAATGCCACTCCTTCTGCAAAGGGTCGTGCCACCACACTCCCCATATCAAGGAACATAGTCACAGCCAGCCAATCTTCGTAGTCATGGACACCTTTTAATCCATCTCGCCAAAACTCGTGATCGTGGACAGTTTGCTCGCTTACGCAATCAGCCAATCCTTTTACGTCCACAGAAGCCCATAGAATATCAGCCAACCTACTTTGTTACCACGAGAATGTAGTTTCTCCTGATTACATCTCCTACCAAGAACTGTTGCCCCTCATTCGTTGATACCAGCGAGCTTCACCAAGCACAATTACTACAAAGATGGAAACACATAAACCATACTTGAGAACAGAAGATATACACGGGATCCCTTCATTGTCAAAGCTACGAAGAACAGTCCACCAAAAATCCGCACCCACAACAAGGTCCTCTACTCTTCAAGGGTGTAGCGCAAGAACATCATCACCTCTCTGTCTAGAAGACGCCTTCAACACTTTACGAGGCCGCGGAGGATCCCGAGCCTGCACTATCCGGAATATGTCATCATGTAATTTCTGAGCATCCCAGTGTCACATCCAGAAGAGTACGATAGGCTTATATCAAATCCCGTGGAAGGGGGATTCAAGGCGATATAATAAAAGTAGGTCATGCATGAGGACTACCAGCGTGAGATGCTTTCACTCCCCTCAACCAGGTTATTACTGATTTCAACATCATCACTATCGAGGTTTTACGAGCCGCGGGAATTTCTCAACATGAATCCGTACATGTGCACCGAAAACTCCAAAAGCACGCGTAAGCAATCAACAAGGACGGATTGAAGGAAGGGAACGACTAGGTCATCCTCGTCGATACTTGATGACGCATGCTCCAACGGGATATCTCTGCACAAAAGGGAAATTTTCTATTTATACAACAAGCGGCGGTAAAGTGTACGACAGTCCGCCAAAGAACAAGAAAACATACCGGTATGATTTTCTTAACCCGAATAACCTTTGTTGGGATGCTCATGCAAGAGTCAGACCTCGCGCCTTCATCTGGAGAACCTGACTGGTTAGAAGATGATTCGAATCTGCGTGACATGACAAAGAGAGAAGTTCAACAAGAAGAACCTTTTCTCAAACGAGGGAATGATACAGTTGCGTTGGGTTTGAACACAGAACTTTTAAAAAAGGAAATGAAGCAATGAGGGACATAACGCTTCCAGATTTTTTGGCATGAACGATGCCCTAATCGTAGCCGCGCGTGAAGGAAAGGCAAAATAAGGAAACTTTGCTATCTGTAGAAACACCTACTCCCTCCTTGTTTACATCGGTCACGCCAGCAAGCACGCACAGCTTCCACACCTTACGCCGGTCCCACCAGCTAGCACACTCAGTTTCCCAAGTCACGCCTGCAAGCACGCACAGCTTCCACACCTTGCGCCGGTCCCACCAGCTAGCACACTCAATTTCCCAAGTCACGCCTGCAAGCACGCACAGCTTCCACACCTTGCGCCGATCCCACCATCTAGCACACTCAGTTTCCCAACTCACGCCAACTTCCCAACGTTGCCCGGCTGCACCGGCCCCACTAATTGTGCGACCTCCCGATTTGTGCAAAACTACGGAGGCAAGGATTCCAAATCCTATTTATAAAAGGTCGACAAGCCTCCTTCAATTTTCTTTACGGTTTTGTTGTTAATAGTTTGTCACCATCTTATGCTTACCTCGCAACAAATCCCCTGTTCCGAGCTAAGCAGGGGACTTAATGTTGATGGTGGATTTTAGACAAGGGGTAAAATCGTAAAACCCCATGACCTAGTGTTACCCGCAACACATTAACTAAGAGCATTTAACTCAGGTGTAAATAATTAATAGGGGTATTTTTCAAAATACCAGATTA
Source organism: Papaver armeniacum (assembly GCA_023531295.1). Lineage (NCBI taxonomy): Eukaryota > Viridiplantae > Streptophyta > Magnoliopsida > Ranunculales > Papaveraceae > Papaver > Papaver armeniacum. Next base: position 121,566 of record JAJJWW010011192.1, read on the forward strand.
GGGTTTTCAACCACTTAACCCTAATTCCAAACCAAGCCGCATATCGCGCACCATGGCAACAATGCCAAACCAAGCCGCATATCTGCGCACCATGGCAACAATGCCAAACCAAGCCGCATCTGCGCACCATGGCAACAATGCCAAATCAAAGCCGCACCCGCGCACCATGGCAACAATGCCAAACCAAGCCGCATATCGCGCACCTTGGCAACAATGCCAAATCAAGCCGCACCCTGCGCACCATGGCCACAATGCCAAACCAAGCCGCATACTGCGCACCATGGCAACAATGCCAAACCAAGCCGCATAATGCGCACCATGGCAACAATGCCAAACCAAGCCGCACCCTGCGCACCATGGCAACAATGCCAAATTCCAAGCCGCAATGCCTTTGGCTCACGCCCAACATAGCGCCCTAGGTTTGCAAGACTTGCAACTAGGTCAACATGGCCGCACGTGCCATTGGCACATGCCAACGCGTGTCGCAAGCCATATTTCCAAGCCGCTATGCCTTTGGCCCACGCCCAACATAGCGCCCTAGGTTTGCAAGACTTGCAACTAGGTCAACATGGGCCGCGTGCCAATGGCACATGCCAACGCGTGCCGCAATCCATATTTCCAAGCTGCTATGCCTTTGGCCCACGCCAAACATAGCGCCCTAGGTTTGCAAGACTTGCATCTAGGTCAACATGGCCGCACGTGCCATTGGCACATGCCAACGCGTGTCGCAAGCCATATTTCCAAGCCGCTATGCCTTTGGCCCACGCCAACATAGTGCCATAGGTTCGCAAGACTTGCAACTAGGTCAACAGGGCCGCACGTGCCATTGGCAGATGCCAACGCGTGCCACAAGCCATATTTCCAAGCCGCTATGCCTTGGGCCCACGCCCAACATAGTGCCCTAGGTTTGCAAGACTTGCAACTAGGTCAACATGGCCGCACGTGCCATTGGCACATGCCAACGCGTGCCGCAAACCATATTTCCAAGCCGCTATGCCTTTGGACCACGCCAAACATAGCGCCCTAGATTTGCAATACTTGCAACTAGGTCAACATGGCCGCACGTGCCATTGGCACATGCCAACACGTGCCGCAAGCCATATTTCCGAGCCGCTATGCCTTTGGCCCACGCCAAACATAGCGCCCTAGGTTTGCAAGACTTGCAACTAGGTCAACATGGCCGCACGTGCCATTGGCACATGCCAACACGTGCCATTGGCACATGCCAACACGTGCCGCAAGCCATATTTCTAAGCCGCTTTGCCTTGGGCCCACGCCCAACATAGCGCCCTAGGTTTGCAAGACTTGCAACTAGGTCAACATGGCCGCACGTGCCATTGGCACATGCCAACGCGTGCCGCAAGCCATATTTCTAAGCCGCTATGCCTTTGTCCCACGCCAAACATAGCGCCCTAGGTTTGCAAGACTTGCAACTAGGTCAACATGGCCGCACGTGCCATTGGCACATGCCAACACGTGCCGCAAGCCATATTTCCGAGCCGCTATGCCTTTGGCCCACGCCAAACATAGCGCCCTAGGTTTGAAAGACTTGCAAATAGGTAAACATGGCCGCACGTGCCATTGGCACATGCCAACACGTGCCGCAAGCCATATTTCTAAGCCGCTATGCCTTGGGCCCACGCCAAACATAGCGCCCTAGGTTAGCAAGACTTGCAACTAGGTCAACATGGCCGCACGTGCAAACACGTGCCGCAAGCCATATTTCCGAGCCGCTATGCCTTTGGCCCACGCCAAACATAGCGCCCCTAGGTTTGCAAGACTTGCAACTAGGTCAACATGGCCGCACGTGCCATTGGCACATGCCAACACGTGCCGCAAGCCATATTTCTAAGCCGTTATGCCTTTGGCCCATGCCAAACATAGCGCCCTAGGTTTACAAGACTTGCAACTAGGTCAACATGGCCGCACGCGCCATTGGCACATGCCAAACATACACGCTGGTAGCCTAACTTGCAAACTGTGCAACCTACCACCAAGGCATTCCGCACATGCCAAACACACACGCTGGTAGCCTAACTTGCAAACCGTGCAACCTACCACCAAGGCATTCCGTACATGCCATTGGCACATGCCAAACACACACGCTGGTAGCCTAACTTGCAAATCGTGCAACCTACCACCAAGGCATTCCGCACATGCCATTGGCACATGCCAAACACACACGCCGGTAACCTAACTTGCAAACCGTGCAACCTACCACCAAGGCATTCCGCACATGCCATTGGCACATGCCACACGCGCCACTAGCAGCGCCACTTGCACCCAAGATGCAACCAACACTCGAGACATCGACACAAACTGGGGTATGCTTCTTTAGGGTTTTGGTTTGGCGGTCACAGCATGCAGCGTACACTACGCTCACATTAAGAAAGCGTTAAAAGGAATAAAGCGGTCAAATAAAAGAGGAAATAATGGTGAAAAACGTTTCGCCCATTAAACCATGCGGTTACCACCTCCTCCCATTATTTCACCCCTGTACTCTCTTCCTTCATGAGGCCGAGTGCGTTTCAATCTCGACTTGTATAAATAGGTCTTACCTATTTCCACCGGACAACAAGTCTCGGTCGGAGAAATATACTACACTTACACTCTCGAAAGGCAACTTTGCAAGCTCTCCAAAAGCTTCTATCTCTTGCAAGCTTCCTAAGCTTTCACTTTACGATACAAGTCGAGATACCACTCTCCTCAACACCTTTCTTTGCTTCCCTCCCCAAATCAACCCTTCTCCTCCACTTTGTGACCGAAGCAAGTCCGAAACGGCCATTTCTTGGTTTAGGCTAGGACTTGTCTGGATCGATCTCTCGAATCTACAAAGTGCTCACGTGCAGCACATTTGTTTAGGGTTTGAATCAATTTCTCGGTCACCCAAAAATTACCGAAATCAACAGAAACGATTTTCACCCATAAACACCTATTTCCACCAGATAACAAGTCTCGGTCAGGAGAAAAATACTACACTATTCTCAGAAAGGCAACTTTGCAAGCTCACCCAAAAAGCTTTCATCTCTTGCAAGCTTCCCAAGCTTCTACTTTCTGATACAAGTCGAGATACTACTCTCCTCAACACCTTTCTTTGCTTCCCTCCCCAAATCAACCCTTCTCCTCCACTTTGTGACCGAAGCAAGTCTGCAACGGCCATTTCTTGTTTTAGGTCGGGCTTGTACAGATTGATCTCTCGAACCTATAAAGTGCTCACGTGCAGCACATTTGTTTAGGGTTTGAACCAGTTTCTCACTCACCCGCCGAATTTACCAAAATCGGCAGAAACAATTTTTACCCATAAACAATTGGCGACCACAGCGGGAGGATTGATCTATCGGCTACAATATCAGATTGTCGATCTCGTTCTTCGACCCAGATGTCAAGATGGTAGGGGAAGGCGACTCAATCCGACTCAACTACCAGGCAACCCGGTTACTAGTTGTAAAAACTACACAAGAAAACTGGGGACTTGCTGAAGATGATATTACTCAACCCGGTTACTAGTTGTAAAGACTACACAAGAAAACTGGGAACTTGCTGAAGATGATATTACTCAACCAAAGATGCTACCAGCGATTGGGGACTTGCTGGCGATGCTACCAGCAAAACCGCCATCAAAACCGCCTTTTACATGGAGAGGGGCGTGTTCGCAAAACCTATGAAGTGAGTAAATTCGGACCGAGCAAGATATACAATCTATTTTTAGGTTCCTAGTAAAACCGTCATACTACTGAGTCTTGTGCCTATTGCTAGCACACACTTTCATAAAAGCAATATTCTTTTCCCAAAACATAATCAGTCATATTATCAAAACCATTCATCCCAGAAATGATCCAATACCCTAAAAAGCTACCAAATTTGTCTATCAAAGATCAAGTTTTGAACCAGACATCCAATATGTCTTTCAAAAAAAAAAAAAACCTAAATGAAAGTTTACAAGAGAAACGTTCAAGGAAAATCGTCCAACAAGTCCGCTCTTCTTGGAGAAAGTCAACTTTGCGTCTTCAAGAGCCGCTCTCTTCATAGTCAACATCTTGGAAAGCTTTTCGAGTTTCATATCTTGTCGGGCAATCTCCTCGGCGAAAAGTCTTTCGATTACTGCATTTTTCAACTTTTGGATCTCAGCAAGGCCTTCGACAAACCACGAAGTGTTGAACTCCTTTTCTACGCACACGTCGAGATGGTGCTCCCGATCGGCAATAACGTCTTGAAACGGTGTGACCGGTCACTTCACGCATATCCTCGATGGAAGATAAAGCCTCTTCCACACGCTTAACAGCGCAAATCGACTAGTGACTTTCTTGGTTGTAGCCATATGTCCGTGCTTCTCCCAGATTCAGTGTACAACGCCTCATGCTTAGCCAGGCATGCTAAAGCCGCCAACTTGAAGACATGACCCGGATAAGGAACCAAGTACGGGGATCAAAAATGGCGCCCTGCAAGTGGCCTCACGACTCGCAAAGGGTCTTCTTCCATGTCTACGGCAACAACCATCGAGAGAATCATCCACCGTTTGAACCACGTCATGCCCGAGCAATTGGCTAACTCCCATCTCCAAGTCACCGGCAGTAGTCACCAAAGGCAAGTTTTCGTGTGATTCCACCCCGAGAATCGTCCTCCGAACCGGATTCCTCCCGCAAACTTGAGTTAGACATTTTTCAAAAAGAAGAAACAAGAAGAAGAAAGAAAAGAAGCGCGAAACTCACCGAACCACTTCCGAAGAAGAACCAGTCTTGCCGGAGGAATCACTCTCGCTTGTTGAACTTTCTTCTTTATCCGACTCATCACCGCTATGAGTAGGCTCGGTGCCGTCGAATTCCTTGAAGAAAGCTGCCGTCTCGGTAACGTGCAAGAGGCGTGAAAGCATTAACACTACCGAAGCCACTGAAGGAAACGAGACACATGTTCTCGGCCAGAAATTCACGTGTTTTGAGACAAACCAATGAAGAGGCGACACATACCTGGTTATTGGAAGAACTGAAAGACACGAGATCCGTGGGAGGATCTTGTGAAACCGTCCGAACCCGCCAGCCACGATTCTTCGTTCTCCGTTCTTTGGCCTCGGGGACTTTCCGAATTGCTAGGCAACTTTCGCTTGGGATCTCTCAACATTGGATACTTCTTCAAAAAGCTGGGAAGGTTTGCAACGAACGTTTTCCACCACGTTATTCACAAAATCTCGGATCATAATAAACTCGTCGCACCAAAACTCATTATAATGAAGGTCGTCGGGAAGTTACTCTTCCCATTTGAAAGAAGGGAAGACGGATACCGATCTCAAGGGCATCAAGCGTCAAGGGCGACACGCAACGAATCCTTAGGGATCACCTACGATAAACAAGAGGCACCCCTTGATCGAAACCCATGTGAAGAGCAAGCACGGTCAATATTATAAGCGGCTATCTCGGAAAGATCCCACGAAGAAAGACGGTATATAAGCAGGGCGAGCAGCTACGAATGAACAGATTTTCACCAACACTCAAATCGTCATCGAGGAAGACAAAGACGTGAGCGGAGAGCGAAGCAAAGGTGTCCATTTGAGTCACTGACTTATGGATCGGCTCCCATGGACGAAAATTGATTTCATGCAACTTATCAAGAAAACTAACCAAGCTCACGCCAACTCTTGGATGCCTGTTCACCCATCGAAGAATTCGAGAGCCCCCCCAACTCAAGGGAAGCGAAGGCAGCGGTTTCAGACCATACTTCTCGAAGTGCTCCCATAGCCATACTTGCAGAAAAGCAACGTGCACATATGAATCCACTTTCATGAAACCATTCGAAACTTGCATATTCGCAACTAGGTGATCCAGATGCACATACAGGGAACCAAGGAACATCTTGCCAATGGGAAGAACTTCACCCTTTGCCAACTTCACAAAGAATCTCTAACAGACTCCGGTCTTATTCCTTTCTTGCCAACCGTCATCAAAAATGTCTCTGGATAACAGGAGAGAGCCAAAAATGCGACATGAAGATCTTGTCACATTCGGGCTCCAACTCGTCCAGGAAACCATTGAGATATCCACCAACCGTAAGGGCACCTTTCATCCTCTTTAGAGGCGAGAGTCCTTCGACTTCGCAATGGAGTCTTTCCGAGAAAAATCCCCAACTTAGCGGCCAGGTCATCCCGCATCTTCACCTCACTTTTAGATAATTGGATTCTAAGATTTCCAGTTACCGGAAGATTCAGCAAGAGAGCCACACTCTCCAAGGAGAAAGTTATCTCACCCCATCTACATATGATTGTATGGGTATCCGAACACCATCTATAGATGAAAGCAACCAAGCCTAGGATGTCCTTCATAATCTGGAGATTTACTGAAGTCTTGACAGCATCAATGACCTGCGCTCGAGTCAAGTTGGTATTTATACGCTCCTCGCTCACCATGAACTCAACCCATCCATCAAAAGAACGCAATGGACTTTGACACATCCCGAAGTCAATGTTGGAAGAGGAATATACCCCTTTATGAAGACAGAACCGAATGGTGCTCTCGGGCGAACCGAACGTGTCTTCTGTCATCCTCACCACCGGTTAGCAAAATTGGCACGAAACCCGGGTGATTCTTCCGAGCGGGGGCGAGGGCTCTAGTGAAGAATTCATCATCCGTGTTCGGTTTGGAATTATGAGCATCCTTCGACGAAGTGAAATGTGGTTCCGGTAACATCTTATCGAATTCCTTCGTAACAATTTGGTAATAAGATATCTGCACAAAACAAACGGAGAAAGACGAAGTTATCTCCCTGACACATAATCATACCCAACAAAAAAAAAAAAAAAAAAAAAGAAGAAAGGGGAAGGAGGACGTATTTTATTCGGTTTCAAGACTATATACACAGTATTTTACTCGGGTTCAAGACTATATACGCAGTATTTTTCTTCGGGTTCGAAACTATATACGCGACATTCTGTACGGGTACAAGTGTGTCTACAGTATCCTTCTTCGGGTTCAAAAATACATATGGAGCATTTTTCTATTGGTTCAAAAACTGCGTGCGTGATACTTCTTTCAAGAAGCAAAATCATATATACAATATTTCCTGCGGGTTCGAAGTCATATGAAGCATATACACAGTATTCTTCTTCGGGATTCATACAGAGTTTCTCTACGGGTTCGAAATACACACGCGATATTTTCTTCGGGGGTTCAAATATTTCTTTCGGGACCGAAAATTCATATATGCAATATTTCCCACGGGTTCAAACAATATATGCAGTATTCTCTTGGTTGCATATGTACAATATTTTCTACAAGAGGCACGCCAAGGAATCATATGCAAGGATTGTGGAAGCGCCTACTCTTAAGGTTTATACCTATGTAAAAAAAAAAAAAAGGAGAGAGAAGAGTACTCGAAGACATACCTGGAAGCTGGTTTCTCTTTGCCGCTAGTATGAAAAGAGGAAAGATTAAAACGCAGGATGGGGAGAAAGGGGCTTTATATATATATATATATATAGGCGTGAAAGACTTTGAAATAGGGAAGGGTTTCCCTTTTCACCAAAATCACGCGTGTAAGAAACGGGCCCACAAAGGGTGCGACTTCCTAATGCCGCACAAGTCACGCCTACAAGCGCGCACGGTTTCTACACTTTGTGCCGGTCCCACCAGCTAGCACACTCAGTTTCCCAATTCACGCCAACTTCCCAACATCGCCCAAGCTGCACCGGCCCCACCAATTGCGCCAACCTGCAGGCACGCCCGGTTTCTACACTTTGCGCCGGTCCCACCAGCAAGCCCACTCGGTTTCCCAACTCACGCCAACTTCCCAACGCCGCCTAAGATGCATCGGGCCCACCAATTGTGCCGACCCTCGATTTGTGCAAAACTACGAGAGGCAAGGATTCCAAATCCTATTTATAAAAGGTCGACAAGCCTCCTTCAATTTTCTTTACGGTTTCTTGTTAATAGTTTGTCACCATCTTATGCTTAACTCGCAACAAATCCTCGTTCCGAGCTAAGCGGGGGACTTAATGTTGATGGTGGTTTTTAGACAAGGGTAAAATCGTAAAACCCTATGACCTAGTGTTACCATAACACATTAACTAAGAGCATTTAACTCAGGTGTAAATAATTAATAGGGGTATTTTTTCAAAATACCAGATTAGGGTTTTTCAACACAGAACCCTAATTCCAAAACCAAGCCGCACTCTGCGCACCATGGCAACCATGCCAAACCAAGCCGCACTCTGCGCACCATGGCAACCATGCCAAACCAAGCCGCACTCTGCGCACCATGGCAACCATGCCAAACCAAGCCGCACTCTGCGCACCATGGCAACCATGCCAAACCAAGCCGCACTCTGCGCACCATGGCAACCATGCCAAACCAAGTCGCACTCGCACACCATGGCAACCATGCCAAACCAAGCCGCACTCTGCGCACCATGGAAACCATGCCAAACCAAGCCGCACTCAAGACCATGGCAATCATGCCAAACCAAGCCGCACTCTGCAAGACCATGGCAACCATGCCAAACCAAGCCAAGACTCGCGCACCATGGCAACCATGCCAAACCAAGCCGCACTCTGCGCACCATGGCAACCATGACAAACATGCTCGCTAGCGGCTTTTTCTACCAAAGCCACGGTGCTAATTGCCCTGCATGCCATTGGCACATGCCAAACATGCTCGCTAGCGGCTTTTTCTACCAAAGCCACGGCCCTAACGGCCCCGCATGCCATTGGCACATGCCAAACATGCTCGCTAGCGGCTTTTTCTACCAAAGCCACGGCCCTAACAGCCCCGCATGCCATTGGCACATGCCAAACGTGCTCGCAAGCGGCTTTTTCAACCAAAGCCACGGCCCTTAATCCCCGCATGCCATTGGCACATGCCAACAAGCTCGCTAGCTAGCTTCCCTATCAAGGTCACTACTCTAATGGCCACGCATGCCATTGGCACATGCCAACATGCTCGCTAGCTAGTTTCCCTATCACGGCCCTAACGGCCACACATGGCATTGGCACATGCCAACATGCTCGCTAGCTAGTTTCCCTATCACGGCCCTAACTTGTGCCACACATGGCATTGGCACATGCCAACATGCTCGCTAGCTAGTTTTCCTATCACGGCCCTAACGGCCACGCATGGCATTGGCACATGCCAACATGCTCGCTAGCTAGTTTTCCTATCACGGCCCTAACTGCCACGCATGCCATTGGCACATGCCAAAGATGCTCGCTAGCTAGTTTCCCTATCAAAATCACGGCCTAACGGCACGCATGCCATTGGCACATGCCAACATGCTCGCTATCTAGTTTCCCTATCACGGCCCTAACGCCACGCATGCCATTGGCACATGCCAACATGCTCGCTAGCTAGTTTCCCTATCAAGGTCACGGCCCTAATGGCCACGCATGCCATTGGCACATGCAAAACATACACGCTGGTAGCCTAACTTGCAAACCGTGCAACCTACCACCAAGGCATTCCGCACATACCATTGGCACATGCCAAACACACACGCTGGTAGCCTAACTTGCAAACCGTGCAACCTACCACCAAGGCATTTCGCACATGCCATTGGCACATGCCTCATGCGCCACTAGCAGCGCCACTTGCACTCAAGATGCAACCAACACTCGAGACATCAACACAAACTGGGGGATGCTTCTTTAGGGTTTTGGTTTGGCGGTCACAAACATGCGGCGTACACTACGCTCACATTAAGAAAGCGTGAAAAGGAATAAAGCGGTCAAATAAAAGAGGAAATAATGGTGAAAAACGTTTTCACCCATTAAACCATGCGGTTACCACCTCCTCCCATTATTTCACCCTTTACTCTCTTCCTTCATGAGGCCAGGGTACGTTTCAATCTCGACTTGTATAAATAGGTCTTACCTATTTCCACCAGATAATAAGTCTCGGTCAGGAGAAAAATACTACACTATTCTCAGAAAGGAAACTTTGCAAGCTCTCCCAAAAAGCTTTAATCTCTTGCAAGCTTCCCAAGCTTCTACTTTCTGATACAAGTCGAGATACTACTCTCCTCAACACTTTTCTTTGCTTCCCTCCCCAAATCAACCCTTCTCCTCCACTTTGTGACCGAAGCAAGTCTGGAACGGCCATTTATTGGTTTAGGCCGGGCTTGTACAGATTGATCTCTCGAACCTATAAAGTGCTCATGTGCAGCACATTTGTTTAGGGTTTGAACCAGTTTCTCACTCACCTGCCGAATTTACCAAAATCGGCAGAAACGATTTTTACCCATAAACACAAATACAATTTATGTCAAATTCATTTTCACTGCCTATAAAAGAAAAAGAATTTCTTCATTTCAATGTGTACCAAAGCAAGCTATTATCCATAGCTATTTTCCCCTCTTGTCGCTTTGTTTTGCTCTTGTGTGTTTATTTCTCCTCCTAATCCTTGTTGTTGAGTTTGTAAGTGGGAAAGTGTTGTAGTGCTTATAATACTTGCAACGGGCAGTTTTATCCTGGATACGACTTCACCACAGGGTATAAGCATCACTCATTTTGAGGCGTACCGGTGAACTATCGTGTTAAGGACAGCTTGATGATCAAGTGACTCGTCCTCGTATCTTTGTTAAATATTTGAGTGTTTTATTTCATTTTCGAAATATAATTTTAACATCATTTTTCAGTATTTAATTGTTGCGGTTCAACAATCTTAACACGATAGACTTTCTCGTAACAATTGAAAATGATGTTGAAAGACCAGAAAAATTTAGAGGGGAAGGACTTTAAGATATGTTTCTAGGTTAACATAATCTAGATGAATTTGTACGGAAACAATTGGATGATTCGGTTAGGCTGAATTATATGGCTATAAATCATATATTGAATTGTATGGAGGATGCATTGTAACCATACAATGCAAGAAGAACTTTACTACTTATGATTTGTGGGTTGCTAGTCAGAGTTTCAAGCGTTTAGGTGATGGATAAATTACCATCTTCCTAGTCAAAGTACAAATGGAGATTGTAACATGAAACTGGTGAGGTCAGTATGGTTGAATCGAGTAAGATCTATGATTCAAGTGGAAGAATTGTTTTGCACCGAGGACAAAGATGTGTTGTCTGCAAGTGACATGGCTAATAAGGCGCATGTGGTTGAACAAAATTTTTCGAAAGCTGACAAAGGTGAGAATATCAAACTTAACTCTGATTGAGGTCCTCACAAGAAAGGTATTTTTCTTATACCTGAATATACCAATACTTTAATTAAGGATGATTGTTATGTTTGTAAAATTCCTGGCCTTTTGGTATTAAATTGCAAAGAACATAAAAACCTATAAGTTGATGTTAATTTAGTTGAAACAAACTAGGACGAGTTTTCTGCAATGGTGTCGGAAGTTATTTTAATAACCAATGTGAGAGACAAGCGGGTGGACTTTGAAGCCACCTAGCATGTATGTAGAATCAGAGACCTGTTCACTCCTATTAGAGGATAGGGATGTCGAGAAACTCTATATGGGTAGCTTATCCGCAATAGAGGTTGCATGAAAGGGAAAGGTCTAACGAGAAGCTCATATCAAGTAAAAGACTCTCACGTTGAATGAAGTTCTTCATGTTCCGGACCTAATCAAGAATCTTGTATCTTATTCATTGTAGATGGTAAAAGATTAAATTAAGAGAGTAATTAGATCTAGAAAACTTGTTGTAACTAAGGCCAGTGATTTTTAGGAAAGGGTTATTAGACTTAGGGATACGTATGTGAATATAGTTGATTCTTATACTTTCTTTTGTGTGTCATTGAATATTTGGCATGATAACTTGAACATGTAAGTTATAGGTCAATGCATAAACGGCTAGCGTAGCCTACGTACCAAAAATTAATTTGGATAATGAACACAATTGTGAAATCTGTGTAGAATCAAAATATGCTAGAAAAACTTTTAGCGAAAATGTTTAGAGAAGTTATAAAATCCCTTAGAATTAATTTGTTCGGAACTAGTTGACCTGAAATCAACCTAACTGGAGGTGGTAAGAATCGGTTTCTAACTATCATATATAAATGATTGTACGAGGTATTGTCACAGCTAGTTGCTTGAGGGTAAGGATGATGCTTTAGAAGCCTTAAGATGTTTAAACTTGAAGTGAAAACCAATTAGGTGTTACCATTAAAAGATTTAGGTCTGAACGCGGTGGCGAGTATGAAATTCCTATAGGAGAATTTTACTTGTTAAATGGCATTATTCTTGAGATCGCACCTCCTTATTCACCATACTCTAATGGTATAATAAAACATCATAATATAATTATTAAGGAGATGATACATGCCATGTTGATTAGTTCAGGATTAATCGCCAACTTGTGGGGGAGGTCGTCCTCTACTATTATATCCTGAATAGAGTACCCTTTAAAGGATCAAAGAAAACTCCGTATAAGTTACGGAAAGGTAAACAACCTTATTATGCATACATCAAATTGTGGGAGTGTTTGGATAAGATTTTCATTCCTCCTCCTAAGAGAACTAAAATATGACCCAAAGTTGTTGATTGTGTCTTCATAGGGTATCATGGGTATACTACTACATATAGATTTTTGGTTGTGATTTCTGATTATTCCGAATTTGGTATGAATATTTTTATGGAGTTTAAGTATATTGAACATGTTTATTTTGAAACATGTCCCTCATTAGAGATGTGTTGTTCATCCCTAGATATCTTTTTCATTAGTCATAATTTAGCTTCGAAGGAAGATGAAGTAGAGATTGAGCCTAGGAGAAGTAACATGATTAGAACTGAGACTTCATATGAACTTGAATTCATGACATGCCTATCTTAGTCTGAGCTACAGACTAGTAAATAATCCATAACTTCTACTGAAACCCCATTCGGTAAAAAAGCTTCATTTAGTGAAATGGACTCGGTCAGTCGGAACCGAGACTTGGGAGCTTGCTAGTTTTCCTCCGGGAGTAAGACCGGAGGATGTAAATGAGTCTTTAAGAGGAAACGTAAGGTACATGGAACCGTAGGAGAATATAAGGCTGGGTCGGTAACTAAAGGCTATAAACTAAAAGAAGTTATATATTTCCTTGATTCTTATTCACCTTTGAAGATAATTACTTCTGTCAGGATGCTAATTGTTATTGCTGCCATACATAACTTAGAGATACATCATATGGATGTTAAGACGGATTTTCTAAATCGTGAATTAGATAAGGAAATTTTCCTAGACCAATCTAAGGACTTTGTGGTGAAAGGTTGTGAATACAAAGTTTGTAAAGTGAACAAATCTTTGCATGTTTCGAAATAAGCACATAAGCAGTGACATGAAAAATCTTATCATGTGATTATGAGTAGTGGATTTAAGTTAATGAATCTGACAAGTGTATTTACGCTAAGCTTGTTAAGGATGTCTGTGTGATTGTATTCTTGTATGTTCATGATATGCTTATACTTGATACAAACATAGCTGTGATTAATTCCACTAAGACCCTATGCTGAATGAGAATGTTGACATAAAAGACTTAGGCCCTGTTGATGTGATCTTAGGGATGAGTATTAGAAGATATTCTAATGGTTATAGTCTTAGTCATTCTCATTATGTTGAATTTGTGTTTAAGAGATACATTTAATTTGATTGTAAGCCTGCTTGTACTCCTTACGATTCTTCTTGTAGACTCAAGAATAATAAGGGTAATGGAGTATCATAACTTTAATACTCAAGAGTTATAGGAAGTCTGATGAATTTAGAGAACTGTAAGAGTCCAGACATTACCTATAGTGTGAGTAAGTTAAGTAGGTATACTTGTGATCCAGAGCAGGAGCATTTAGATGCACTTAATAGAGTATTACGGTACCTAAAATACTATTTGACCTTTTATTTGATTTATGAAAGGTATCTTGCTATCCTTGAGGGATTTTGTGATGCAAACTGGATAGATGACTCAGAGGAGTCTAAGTCTACGAGTGAATATGTTTTCACTCTAGCATAAGGGTTTGTTTTTGGATAATGTCCAAACAAACATATATTGATCAATTGTTTATGGAATCTGAGAGTATTGCGTTAGATAAAGCACGAAAGGGGGTCGAGTGCCTAAGATGCTTTTTAGAAGACATTCCTCTCTGGCATAGGCCTGTGCCAGCTATATCTATACATTGTGTTAGCCAAGCTATAATAGCTAAAGCTAAAAATAACTAATCTCAATCGGCGTTATTTCTATTGATTGGATAAAGTCCAAGGAGAATATCGCGCAACCTTCGACGAAAGGTTTGTCCAAAGAGATAGTTAATAATGCATCGAGGGGGATGGGGCTTAGGCTCGCTAAATAAAATTGCCATGAAGGATACTCAACCTTGCTTGATTGGAGATCCCAAGATCAAGGTTTTGAATGAGACAACTAATTTGTGGCGGGTCAAGGTAAACACTATCAGAGAATTTCATTCTCTGCCCCTTCCCTATGGTGTAGACGTGATAGTGTGACTGCATGTGAAGGGTGACTTTTAACTAAGTCTTAATAAGTTCTATAGTTTCAATTTAAGATTGAAGTGGGGTGTAGCAGTAAACACTCTTGATGGAACTCACCTATCTGAATGTGGAAGTGGGTCGCTACCTATGAGAATAGAGCTGATTCTCTAAAGCATTCTGAGAAACGGGATTTGTCTAGGGCCAAAAAGGACACAACGACACGAACTTGACAAAGACACCTAGAGAGATATCACGCGTGGTTATTATCGCGGATTACACCAAACGATGGCAGTTCAAGACATCGCATTCACTTTGTCCATCAAGTAGTCCCGGCAATTTCTCACTAAGCAAAGGTTCAAGACCTCATGGACACCTCTTGCCTAAGTGGTATTTCTCGCTTTCCGTTTTCTGATTTTTTGTATCGGTATTTCATTCATGTGGGGGATTATTTGAGAAAATGAGTTTTTAATGTTTTGATTTTATGGTCTTGGTGGGAATGGAACTTAGGACCTTTGGGTCTCTAAGAGCTCTTACTCATTTTCTATGAATGAATGAAATACAAATATGGGTGGGCATGAAATATTTGTCATGCCTAATGCATGTATGCACATGCATAAGTGAACCAAGATTAAAATTAAAACAAGTTTTAAATTTCTAAAAGGATTATTTAAACAAGTTTTAAAATATTCAATGACCCTAAACGGAATAACTAAAACAAGAATTTAAGTCCTACTGTTTTGTTAAAATTAAAACAAGGTTTTAATTCCTTAGATGTTTTTATATTCAATGGGGGAAGTTACCAAATACAATTTATGTCCAATTCATTTTCACTGCCTATAAATGAAAAAGAATTTCTTCATTTCAATGTGTACCAAAGCAAGCTATTATTCATAGCTATTTTCCCCTCTTGTCGCTTTGTTTTGCTCTTGTGTGTTTATTTCTCCTCCTAATCCCTTGCTGTTGAGTTCGTAAGTGGGCAAGTGTTGTAGTGCTTATAATACTTGCAACGGGCAGTTTTATCCTGGATACGACTTCACCACAGGGTATAAGCATCACTCATTTTGAGGCGTACCGGTGAACTATCGTGTTAAGGAGAGCTTGATGATCAAGTGACTCTGTCCTCAGTATGCTGTTAAATATTTGAGTGTTTTATATCATTTTCAGAAATATAATTTTAACATCATTTTTCAGTATTTAATTATTGCAGTTCTGTTTATGGGTAAAAATCGTTTCTGCCGATTTTGGTAAATTCGGTAGGTGAGTGAGAAACTGGTTCAAACCCTAAACAAATGTGCTGCACGTGAGCACTTTATAGATTCGAGAGATCAATCTGTACAAGTCTGGCCTAAACCAAGAAATGGCTAGTTCCGGACTTGCTTCGGTCACAAAGTGGAGGACAAGGGTTGATTTGGGGAGGAAGCAAAGAAAGGTGTTGAGACCGAGAATAATGCTGGGAGAGTAGTATCTCGACTTGTATCGAGAAAGTAGAAGCTTGGGAAGCTTGCAAGAGATGAAAGCTTTTGGGAGAGCTTGCAAAGTTGCCTTTCCGAGAGTGTAGTATTTTTCTCCGACCGAGACTTGTTGTCGGTGGAAATAGGTAAGACCTATTTATACAAGTCGAGATTGAAAAGGACCCTGGCCTCATGAAGGAAGAGAGTAAAGGGTGAAATAATGGGAGGAGGTGGTAACCGCATGGTGTTAATGGGTGAAAACGTTTTTCACCATTATTTCCTCCTTTATATGACCGCTTTATTCCTTTTCACGCTTTCTTAATGTGAGCGTAGTGTACGCTGCATGCTGTGACCGCCAAACCAAAACCCTAAAAAGCATCCCCAGTTTGTGTTGATGTCTCGAGTGTTGGTTGCATCTTGAGTACAAGTGGTGCTGCTAGGGACGCATGTGGCATGTGCCAATGGCATGTGCGGAATGCCTTCGTTGCAAGTCGCACCTCGAGCGTAAGTGGTAATGCCAGAGCTGCTAGTGGCGTGTGTGGCATGTGCCAACGGCATGTGCGGAATGCCTTGGTGGTAGGTTGCACGGTTTGCAAGTTAGGCTACCAGCGTGTGTGTTTGGCATGTGCCAATGGCACGTACGGCCATGTTGACCTAGTTGCAAGTCTTCCAAGCCTAGGGCGCTATATTTGGCGTGGGCCAAAGGCATAGCGGCTTGAAAGATGGCTTGCGATCACGTGTTGGCATGTGCCAATGGCACGTATGGCCATGTTGACCTAGTTGCGAGGTCTTGCAAGCCCAGGGCACTATATTTGGCGTGGGCCAAAGGCATAGCGGCTTGAAAGATGGCTTGCGATACGTGTTGGCATGTGCCAATGGCACGTACGGCCATGTTGACCTAGTTGCAAGTCTTGCAAGCCTAGGGCGCTATATTTGGCGTGGGCCAAAGGCATAGCGGCTTGAAAGATGGCTTGCGATACGTGTTGGCATGTGCCAATGGCACGTACGGCCATGCTGTCCTAGTTGCAAGTCTTGCAAGCCTAGGGCGCTATATTTGGCGTGGGCCAAAGGCATAGAGGCTTGAAAGATGGCTTGCGATACATGTTGGCATGTGCCAATGGCACGTACGGCCATGTTGACCTAGTTGCAAGTCTTGCAAGCCTAGGGCGCTATATTTGGCGTGGGCCAAAGGCATAGCGGCTTGAAAGATGGCTTGCGATACGTGTTGGCATGTGCCAATGGCACGTACGGCCATGTTGACCTAGTTGCAAGTCTTGCAAGCCTAGGGCGCTATATTTGGCGTGGGCCAAAGGCATAGCGGCTTGAAAGATGGCTTGCGATACGTGTTGGCATGTGCCAATGGCACGTACGGCCATATTGACCTAGTTGCAAGTCTTGCAAGCCTAGGGCGCTATATTTGGCGTGGGCCAAAGGCATAGCGGCTTGGAAAGATGGCTTGCGATACGTGTTGGCATGTGCCAATGGCACGCACGGCCATGTTGACCTAGTTGCAAGTCTTGCAAGACTAGGGCGCTATATTTGGCGTGGGCCAAAGGCATAGCGGCTTGAAAGATGGCTTGCGATACGTGTTGGCATGTGCCAATGGCACGTACGGCCATGTTGACCTATAGTTGCAAGTCTTGCAAGCCTAGGGCGCTATATTTGGCGTGGGCCAAAGGCATAGCGGCTTGAAAGATGGCTTGCGATACGTGTTGGCATGTGCCAATGGCACGTACGGCCATGTTGACCTAGTTGCAAGTCTTGGAAGCCTAGGGCGCTATATTTGGCGTGGGCCAAAGGCATAGCGGCTTCGAAATATGGCTTGCGATACGTGTTGGCATGTGCCAATGGCACGTACGGCCATGTTGACCTAGTTGCAAGTCTTGCAAGCCTAGGGCGCTATATTTGGCGTGGGCCAAAGGCATAGCGGCTTGGAAATATGGCTTGTTGCCATGGTGCGCAGGGTGCGGCTTGGTTTGGCATTGTTGCCATGGTGCGCAGTATGCGGCTTGGCTTGGCATTGTTGCCATGGTGCGCGTAGTGCGGCTTGGTTTGGCATTGTTGCCATGGTGCGCGAGTGCGCTTGGTTTGGCATTATTGCCATGGTGCGCATGATATGCGGCTTGGTTTGGCATTGTTGCCATGGTGCGTGATATGCGGCTTGGTTTTGGAATTAGGGTTACGTGTTGAAAAACCCTAATGGTATTTTGAAAAATACCCCTATTAATTATTTACACCCGAGTTAAATGCTCTTAGTTAATGTGTTGCGGGTAACACTAGGTCATGGGGATTTACGATTTTACCCCTTGTTTAAAGACCACCATCAACAAGTTCCAACATTGATTTCATGTTGGGACCTTTACACATACCTTGGAAATCAGAAATAGAGTCACATGGTCGAAATTTAAGATGTTTTTCTTCAAAGAATCGTGATATATGTGGCAGCACTTATTCTTTCGATTGGTTATTCCGGTAAGATCCGTAAAATAATTGTGTTTGATATTTGAGATTTTAGGTTTTTCTTCAACTAGATAGTCTCAAGATGAAATGGATGATTTATCTAGACCTTACGACCAAAATTAGGTATCATTTGTTTGAAGTTTAAGATCTTATGTATTGGCAATCTCTGGATTTAGGATGTTCTAAGTTCTTTTTGTTTAAGCAATAGGATTGGGACAAACTATGTAATTTGGTTTAGTTAGAAAAATATTCAGATCTGATTGGGTTGTGTTGTATTTTTAAGTTACAGAATTTTATCTTTTTTGAACATAGAAAGATTAGTTTGAAGGTTTCATTGTTAGGCGAAAAGTTTTCGTTGTATATCTTGTGTAGTGGTAGTCTTTGATGATAGTTGCAGTAAATCTATTAGATTTAGTTAAAAAATCATTTCAATGTGTCTGAAGTATGAGGCAGCTCTCCTTTATTTTCAAGTAATGATCCAATTGAGAAGAAGATTATATTATTTTCTTGACACATTATTTTTGTATTGGTTGCAGGATTTGAAACCTCTCTTTGATCTAGCTCAAGTCCATGGTAGCGATCAAGAAACGCTCCATTGTGAAGCCATCGAACCGTTAATACATTCTTGAAGAGAGACACAAGATTTTGAATTGTCATAATCACATATCCTCTTAAATTTATAGTTATTTTTTTCCCGGTAAGATCTGTAAACTAGTTAAGCAATAGGATTTGGACAATGTATTTAATTTGTTTTAGTTGGAAAAAATGCATTTCTAGGTAGTGTTTGAGTTGTTGGACAAAATTTTCTTTATGGACTTTGTGTTGTTAGTGATGGTGTTTGATGATAGTTACATTACATTTCCAATTTTCCATACATATTTTGGTGCTTGAAAGATTACAATAGGTATTCTGATGGATCAGCATGGATGGAATGACATGAATACATCGAGAATTGTAGTTTCACTTCTTTTGCATGATACATATTTTGGTGCTTGAAAGTTGCTCAACCATTATGGGTGTCAAGTGATTCTTCTAATCACCAACTTCACCTTTCCTGACATGAAATAGTTTGATATAGAATTACTGAAAATGAGAAACTGGTGTTTCATTAGCATGCATGTACATTTCAGCCCCAATCCAATGGACTTTACATAAAAGTGAAAACAAAGGAGACAAATAAAATAGATATTGGCGGCAATGTCAATATAGCAATCATGATTACTCGCAACTCATCCAAAAAAGAGTACTCGCAATTCATATTCCAAGCTTTAGTGCAATTTTTACATAACTTAGATCAAATTCTAGTAACCCATTTTAGATTTATTTTGACTGATCAGGTCACAATAGATTTTAAAGTGAATTTCTAGAATATGATCTTGTTTTGTAAATTTGGTGAAGAGGCAAATATTAATCTAACTAGGAAATTCTGGATTACGGAGCAAGTTAGATTCTAGGTCCTTGTACAAATTTTGATACTTAACGTAATTAATAGACTTTATATTATCCTCTTACCTTATTAAGCTTTAGGAGATTATCTCCATTGACTTGGGTTATAAACACAAAAGATATTATAATGGTTTTATATATATTCTAGCCAAGAGTAACATTTCTCCTCAAGGAAATTATCATCAAATCCAAGATGGTATCAGCCCCCCTACGATCCTGTTCTCTCTAAACCATTAAAATCAATGACGAGAGGAACAATGAAGCTCAGAGACATTCTTTGAGGCATATAGTTCTATGCATCTACAGCAACCCGATGATGCTTTCTACATGGATAACGGTGCTACCTCGCATCTCACTGCTGATTCAAGTACTTTACATAATGTTACCAATTCTAGTACTGTACGGTCTATCTTAGTTGTCAATGACAATAGCATTCCAGTTACTGCTAGTGGTACCAAGCTCATAAACCTCCCTTCTCGCACCCTTCAACTCAAAAATACTCTTGTTGTTCCCGATATTATCAAAAACTTAGTACAATAATTAGATCTGCCAGCAATCAAATGTGTTTTAATGGACTCATGGGTAAAAGTAGAGTAATCAATATTGGTTGCCAGTGTCATTAAACCAATCATATTTTAGAAACCCATTCGAGGTGTCACGACTCAAATTTTAGTCCATAAAGCAAATGCAATGTTAGATTTAGGGTCGTGCATTGGAGTCGCATGACAGATTTTGAGACTACTCAATCTAAATTTCTCACCCATGACAAAATTATACTCCCTCCGTTCCACTTTAGATGATGTTTTTGGAGTTTTCACGCAGATTAAGAAATGGAGAGAGATATGAAAATTTTCCATCTATGCCCTTAAGAAAAGTCTTCAAGCATTAATTGCTATTAGGGCCCTTAAAAATAAACTTATAGTTCCAAGACAAAATGTTAGGGTATTATTGGAAGTTTTTTGGAAAAATATGAAAGCCTTCTAGTATTGTGGAACAAAAAAATAACCCTAAAACATCATCTAAAATGGAACAGAGGGAGTAGATTAAACGCGACATCTTTATATATCCAAGTCTACTAAATCTAAATTGCTCACCCCTGAAAAATTTTTGTCTCTCATTAACCAGATTTTTTAGCTCTTCCTTGTTTCGGATCGCAAGGCAAAACATGGGATACAATGCCCATTTCAGATCATGGGTATTCGTAGCCACCACGAAAATTTGGGGCGGCTGTAACATTGGAATGAGTCTAAGGGTTTTTTAGTAAATTAGACAGACTTTCTTATAAATTAACGAAACCCTTACGATTTTCAGTAGACGTGTTAAACGGAGAGTGAGAAGGTAGAGAGAGGGAGGCGGCACTGAGGGAAATCGATTTGTGATGTGGGAATCATTAAACATACCTATGAGATCAAAGAGAGAAAGAGACCCAAATGTTTGATATTGTCAATCATAATGACTTCTCCTCTCAAATCTAAGTTATATTTTTTTCATTAAGCTTGATATGCCTGGTTCAACCATTTGTTTGAATATTCCGTTGCGGTAAGATCGGTAAAATAATGGTGTTTTGATATGTATATTCAGGGTGTTTCAAACTTTAATATTTTTTTTGGATTTCGATTATGGCTTAAGATCGGTAAGATAATGGTGTTTGAAGATATCAACTGTTGGTAGCTTTTGCCAGGTACATGCTACAACTGTTGAAATGGTAAATCCCCAGAAATCTTAGATCTTATGTATTGTTGATCTATGGATTAGAGATGTTTTTAAATTTTGTTTGTTTGTTCAAGTGTCAATTGCTATATCTAGTTAAGCAATATGATCGGACAAATTGTGTAATTTCGGTTTTGGTTGGAGAAATATTCATACATCTGATTTAGGGAATGTTGTACTTGTAACTTTGGATTATCATAGATCAGTTGGAAGCTTTCATTTGAATAGTTAAGACAATTTTCCCTTATGGATCGTACACATATTTTGTTTAGATTTACTTCATTTATAAATGTTGTTAGTGGATGCAGACTAGTTTGGTGATTGATAGACCATAGAACATCATATATCAAAATAAATTAAGCCAAGTGCCATAATGTAGATCACATACATGAAGTTTTGGATGAACAAATAATGTTCTGTCAGAATACAAACTAAAGGTCTCCTCTTATATTGCAAATTTGGGTCATAAGATTATTCTAGTGGATAGTCGAGCTTGGAAGACTCTACTGCAAACTATTTTGTTTTAGAAAAAATGGGTTATTTGTCCAAAAAAATTTAAAACACGGTTCAAATGGACGAGTAAAAAAAAGTACGGGTGAAATAGCCAAAAAAAAAAAAAGCAAGGATGAAACTGGATTCATCCTGACTTATACTTAAAAAAATAGCAAGGATGGCTTGGATGCATCACATGTAAAAATAAAAATAAGAAAAAATATTTGAAAATGGACGGGATGGCGGTTACATCCTGCCTATTTTTAGAATTTTGTCCATTTAAACAGTATCTTTTTAATTTTTGGCTATTTAAACAGTTGTTTATGGGTGAAAATCGTTTCTGCTGGTTTCGGTAATTTCGGTGGGTGAATGAGAAACTGATTCAAACCCTAAACAAATGTGCTGCACGTGAGCACTTTATAGATTCGAGAGATCGATCTGTACAAGTCCGGCCCTAAACCAAGAAATGGCCGTTCCGGACTTGCTTCGGTCACAAAGTGGAGGAGAAGGGTTGATTTGGGGAGGGAAGCAAAGAAAGGTGTTGAGGAGAGTAGTATCTCGACTTGTATCGAGAAAGTGAAAGCTTAGGAAGCTTGCAAGAGATGGAAGCTTTTGGGAGATCTTGCAAAGTTGCCTTTACGAGAGTGTAAGTGTAGTATCTTTCTCCTGGCCAAGAGACTTGTTGTGCGGGTGGAAATAGGTAAGACCTATTTATACAAGTCGAGATTGAAACGTACCCTGGCCTCATGAAGGAAGAGAGTAAAGGGTGAAATAATGGGAGGAGGTGGTAACCGCATGGTTTAATGGGCGAAAACGTTTTCACCATTATTTCCTCTTTTATTTGACCGCTTTATTCCTTTTCACGCTTTCTTAATGTGAGCGTAGTGTCTGTACATCTTGTGACCGCCAAACCAAAACCCTAAAGAAGCATCCCCCCGTTTGTGTCGATGTCTCGAGTGTTGGTTGCATCTTGGGTGCAAGTGGCGCTGGTAGTGGCGCGTGTGGCATGTGCCACTGGCATGTGCGGAATTCCTTGGTGGTAGGTTGCACGGTTTACAAGTTGGGTTACCGGCGTGTGTGTTTGGCATGTGCCATTGGCATGTGCGGAATGACTTGGTGGTAGGTTGCACGGTTTGCAAGTTAGGCTACCGCGTGTGTGTTTGGCATGTGCGGAATGCCTTGGTGGTAGGTTGCACGGTTTCCAAGTTAGGCTACCGGCGTGTGTGTTTGGCATGTGCGGAATGCCTTGGTGGTAGGTTGCCAAAGGTTGCAAGTTAGGCTACCAGCGTGTGTGTTTGGCATGTGCCAATGGCGCGTGCGGCCATGTTGACCTAGTTGCAAGTCTTGCAAACCTAGATTGCTATGTTTGGCGTGGGCCAAAGGCATAGCGGCTTAGAAATATGGCTTGCGGCATGTGTTGGCATGTGCCAATGGCACGTGCGGCCATGTTGACCTAGTTGCAAGTCTTGCAAACCTAGGGGCGCTATGTTTGGCGTGGGCCAAAGGCATAGCGGCTCGGAAATATGGCTTGCGGCACGTGTTGGCATGTGCCAATGGCACGTGCGGCCATGTTGACCTAGTTGCAAGTCTTGCAAACCTAGGGCGCTATGTTTGGCGTGGGCCAAAGGCATAGCGGCTCGGAAATATGGCTTGCGGCACGTGTTGGCATTTGCCAATGGCACGTGCGGCCATGTTGACCTAGTTGCAAGTCTTGCAAACCTAGGGTGCTATGTTTGGCGTGGGCCAAAGGCATAGCGGCTTGGAAATATGGCTTGCGGCACGCGTTGGCATGTGCCAATGGCACGTGCGGCCATGTTGACCTAGTTGCAAGTCTTGCAAACCTAGGGCGCTATGTTGGGCATGGGCCCAAGGCATAGCGGCTTGGAAATATGGCTTGCTGACGCGCGTTGGCATGTGCAATGGCACGTGCGGCCCTGTTGACCTAGTTGCAAGTCTTGCAAACCTAGGGCGCTATGTTGGTGTGGGCCAAAGGCATAGCGGCTTGGAAATATGGCTTGCGACACGCGTTGGCATGTGCCAATGGCACGTGCGGCCATGTTGACCTAGTTGCAAATCTTGCAAACCTAGGGCGCTATGTTTGGCGTGGGCCAAAGGCATAGCGGCTTGGAAATATGGCTTGCGGCACGTGTTGGAATGTGCCAATGGCACGTGCGGCCATGTTGACCTAGTTGCAAGTCTTGCAAACCTAGGGCGCTATGTTTGGAGTGGGCCAAAGGCATAGCGGTTTGGAAATATGGCTTGCGGCATGCGTTGGCATGTGCCAATGGCACGTGCGGCCATGTTGACCTAGTTGCAAGTCTTGCAAACCTAGGGCGCTATGTTGGGCGTGGGCCAAAGGCATAGCGGCTTGGAAATATGGCTTGCGGCACGTGTTGGCATGTGCCAATGGCACGTGCGGCCATGTTGACATAGTTGCAAGTCTTGCAAACCTAGGGCGCTATGTTGGGCGTGGGCCAAAGGCATAGCGGCTTGGAAATATGGCTTGCGACACGCGTTGGCATGTGCCAATGGCACGTGCGGCCATGTTGACCTAGTTGCAAGTCTTGCAAACCTAGGGCGCTATGTTGGGCGTGGGCCAAAGGCATAGCGGCTTGGAATTTGGCGTTGTTGCCATGGTGCGCGGGTGCGGCTTGGTTTGGCATTGTTGCCATGGTGCGCGAGATGCGGCTTGGTTTTGCATTGTTGCCATGGTGCTCGGTATGCGGCTTGGTTTGGCATTGTTGCCATGGTGCGCGAGTGGTGCGGCTTGATTTGGCATTGTTGCCATGGTGCGCGATATGCGGCTTGGTTTGGCATTGTTGCCATGGTGCGCGATATGCGGCTTGATTTGGCATTGTTGCCATGGTGCGATATGCGGCTTGGTTTGGAATTAGGGTTACGTGTTGAAAACCCTAATGGGTATTTTGAAAAAATACCCTATTAATTATTTACACACGAGTTAAATGCTCTTAGTTAATGTGTTGCGGGTAACACTAGGTCATGGGGTTTTACGATTTTACCCCTTGTCTAAAATCCACCATCAACATTAAGTCCCTGCAGCTCGGGCAGGGGGCTTTGTTACGAGGTAAGCATAAGATGGTGACAAACTATTAACAACTCTTAGTAAAGAAAATTGAAGGAGGCTTGTCGACCTTTTATAAATAGGATTTGGAATCCTTGCCTCGGTAGTTTTGCACAAATCGGGAGGTGGCACAATTGGTGGGCCGGTGCAGCAGGCGATGTTGGGAAGTTGGCGCAATTGGTGGGGCCGGTCTAATCTTGGAAACCATGCTTGCGGGCGTGTCTTGGCGACCATTGGGAGGTCGGTCTAATCTTGGAAACCATGCTTGCAGGCGTGACTTGGGCGACATTGGGAAGTCGGTCTAATCTTGGAAACCATGCTTGCAGGCGTGACTGGGGCGGCATTGGGAAGTCGGTCTAATCTTGGAAACCATGCTTGCAGGAGTGACTTGGGCGACCGTTGGGAGGTAGGTCTAATCTTGGAAACCATGCTTGCAGGCGTGACTTGGGCGGCATTGGGAAGTCGCACCCTTTGTGGGCCCGCTTCTTACACCCGTGATTTTGGTGAAAAAGGGAATCCTTCCCTATTTCAAAGTCTTTCACGCCTATATATGTATATATATATAAAGCCCCTTTCTCCCCATCCTGCGCTTTATTTTTTCCTCTTTTCATACTAGCGGCAAAGAGAAAACGTCTTCCAGGTATGTCTTCGAGTACTTTTCTCTTCTTTTTTTTTTTTTTCACATAGGTGTAAACCTTAAGAGTAGGCGTTTCCACAATCCTTGCGTATGACTTCTTGGCGTGCCTCTTGCGAGAAAATATTGTATGTATGCAACCAAGGAAATCTTGTATATATTGTTTGAACCCGTAGGAAATATTGCATATATGAATTTTCGGTCTGAAAGAAATATTTGAAACTCGAAGAAAATATTGTGGTGTATTTCGATCCGTAGAGAATCTGTATGATCCCAGAAGAAGAATCTTTGTGTATATGCTTCACATGACTTCGAACCCACGGGAATATTGTATATATGATTTTGCTTCTTGAAGGAAGTACCATTGTGTGATTTTGAACCAAATAGAAAAAATGCTCCATATATATTTTTGAACCCGAAGAAGGATCTTTGTAGACACACTTGTACCCATATCGAATGCCGCGTATATAGTCCCGAACCCAGAAGAAAATCTTTGCGTGTATAGTCTTGAACTTGAATAAAATATGTCCTCCTACCCCTTTCTCTTTTTTTTTTTATTGTTGGGTACGATTATGTGTCAGGGAGATAACTTCGCCTTTCTCCGTTTGTTTTGTTCATATATCTTATTACCAAATTGTTGTGAAGGAATTCGATAATATGTTACCTGAAACAAATTTCACTTCGTCGAAGGATGCTCATAATTCCAAGCCGAACATAGATGATGAATTCTTCACTAGAGCCCTCTCCCTGCTCGGAAGAATCACCTGGGTTTCGTGCCAATTTTGCTAACAGGTGGTGAGGATGATAGGAAGACACGTTCGGTTCGCCCGAGAGAGCACCATTCGGTTTGTCTTCATAAAGGGGTATATTCCTCTTCCAACATTGACTTCAGGATGTGTCAAAGTCCATTGCGTTCTTTTGTGAGATGGGTTGAGTTCATGGTGAGCAAGGAGCGTATAAATACCAACTTGACTCGGGCGCAGATCATTGATCTTTGTCAAGACCTCGGTAAATCTCCAGATTAGGAAGGACATCCCGAGGCTTGGTTGCTTTCATCTCCGGATGGTGTTCGGACACCCATACAATCATATGTAGATGGGGTGAGATAACTTTCTCCTTGGAGAGTGTGGCTCTCTTGTTGAATCTTCCGATGAATCGGGAATCTTAGAATCCAATTATCTCGAAAGCGAGGTGAAGATGCGGGATGACGGCCGCTAAGTTGGGGGATTTCGCTCGGAAAGACTCCATTGCGAAGTCGAAGGACTCTGCCCGGAAAGAGGATGAAAGGTGCCCTTACGGTTGGTGGATATCTCAATGGTTTCGGACGAGTTGGAGCCCAGCAGAAACGGTGATCTTCATGTTGCGGCATTTTTGGCTCTCTGGTTGTCTATAAACATTTTTGATGACGGTTCTGGCAAGAAAGGAATAAGACCAGAGTTGTTGGCGATTGCTGTGAAGTTGGCGAAGGGTGAAGTTCTTCCCATTGGCAAGCTGTTCCTTGGTTCCCTGTATGTGCATCGGATCACCTAGTTGCGAACATGCGAGTTTCGAATGGTTTCATGAAAGTGGATTCATATGTGCACGTTGCTTTTACGCAAGTCCGGCTATGGGAGCACTTTGAGAAGTATGCTCCCAAACCGTTGCCTTCGCTTCCCGTGAGTTGGGGTGGCTCCCGAATTCTTCGATGGGTGAACGGGCGTCAAGGGTTGGCATGAGCTTGGCTGGTTTTCTTGATAAGTTGCATGAAATCAATTTTCGTCCATGGGGTCCGGTCCATAAGTCGGTGACTCAAATTGACACTTTTGCCACGCTCCGCTCATGTCTTTGTATTCGATGACGATTTGAGCGTTGGTGAAAACCTGTTCATCCAAAGTTTGCTTGCCAGGTTATATGCCGTCTTTCTTCGTGGGGTCTTTCCGGATAGTCGCTTACAATATTGACCGTCTTGCTCGTCACATGGGTTTCGATCAAGGGGTGCCTCTTGTTTACCGGCGGTGATCCCTAAGGATTCATTGAGTGTCGCACTTGACCTTGGTGTCCTTAATCCAGGGTATCCGTCTTTCCTTCTTTCAAATGGGAAGAGTAACTTGACGACCTTCGGCTATAATGAGTTTTGGTGCGACGAGTTTACTATGATCCGAGATTTTGTGAATAACGTGGTGGAGAACGTTCGTTGCAAACCTTCCCAGTTGAGTTACGAAGGAGTATCCAATGTTGAGAGATCCCAAGCGAAAGTTGCCTAGCAATTCGGAAAGCCCCAAGGCCAAGGAACGGAGAACGAAGAACCGTCTTTGGCGGGTTCGGACGGTTTCACAAGATCCTCCCACGGCTCTTGTTTCTTTCGAGTTCTTCCAATAACGGTATGTGTCGCTTCTTCATTGGTTTGTCTCAAAACACGTGAATTTTGGCTGAGAATATGTGTCTTGTTTCCTTGGGGCTTCGGTAGTGTTAATGCTTTATTGCTCTTGCACGTTGCCGAAGACGACAATTTCTTCAAAGAACTCCCAGTAGTATTGAGCCTTCTCGTAGCGATGATGAGTCGAGAGAGAAGAGGGTTCAACAAGTGAGAGTGATTCCTCCTGAGCAGTGGTACTGGTTCTGTTTCGGGAAGTGGTTCGGTGAGATTCGCGCTTCTTTTCTTTCTTCTTCTTCTGTTTCTTCTCTTGAAAAATGTCTAACTCAAGTTTGCAGGAGGAATCCGGTTCGGAGGACGATTCTGAGGTGGATTCACATGAAAACTTGCCTTTGGCGACCACCGTCGGTGACTTGGAGATGGGAGTTAGCCAATTGCCGGGCACAGACGTGGTTCAAACGGTGGATGATTCTCTGATGGTTGTTGTTTGTAGACATGGAAGAAGACCCTTTGCGAGTCGTGAGGACACTTGCGGCGCCATTTTTGATCCCGTACTTGGTTCCTTATCCAGGTCATGTCTTTGGTTGGCGGCTTTAGCGTGGCTAAGCATGAGGCGTTGTACACGAGAATATGGGAGAAGCACGGACATATGGCTACAACCAAGAAAGTCACTAGTCGATTTGCGCTGGTTAAGCGTGTGGAAGAGGCTTTATCTTCCATCGAGGATATGCATGGGGTGACCGGTCACACCGTTTCTGAAGACGTTATTGCCGACTGGGAGCAACATCGCGACGTGTGCTTAGAAAAAGAGTTCAACACTTCGTGGTTTGTCGAAGGCCTTGCTGAGATCCAAAAGTTGAATAATGCATCAATCGAAAGCCTTTCCGCCGAGGAGATTGCCCGACAGGAGATGGAACTCGAAAAGCTTTCCAAGATGTTGACTATGAAGAGAGCGGCTCTTGAAGACATAAAGTTGACTTTCTCAAGAAAAGCGAGAAATCATTGGACGATTTTCCTTGAACGTTTCTGTTAAACTTTCATTTAGGTTCTCTTTTTTTTTGAAAGACATATTGGATGTCCGGTTCAAAACTTGATCTTTGATAGACGGTGGTGACTTTTTAGGGTATTGGATTATTTAAGGATGAATGGTTTTGGTAATATGACTCTGATTATGTTTTGGGAAAAGAATATTGCTTTTATAAAAGTGTGTGCTAGCAATAGGCACAAGACTCGGTAGCATGACGGTTTTACTAAAAACCTAAAAATAGATTGTATATCTTGCCCGGTCCGAATTTACTCACTTCATAGGTTTTGCGAACACGCCCCTCTCCATGTAAAAGGCGGTCTTGATGGAGGTTTTTTGGTAGCATCGCCACCAAGTCCCCAATCGTCGGTAGCATTTTCGGCGATTAAGTAATATCATCTTCATCAAGTCCCAGGTTTTCTTGTGTAGTTTTTACAACTAGTAAACGGGTCGTGCGGTAGTTGAGTCGGATTGAGTCGCCTTCTCCTACCATCTCGACATCTGGGTGAAGAACGAGATCGACAATCTGATATTGTAGCCGATAGATCAATCCTCCCATTGTGGTCGCCAATTGTTTATGGGTGAAAATCGTTTCTTGGTTTCGGTAATTTAGGTGGGTGAGTGAGAAAATTGATTCAAACCCTAAACAAATGTCCGCACGTGAGCACTTTATAGATTCGAGAGATCGATACGACAAGTCCGACCTAAACCAAGAAATGGCCGTTCCGGACGTGCTTCGGTCACAAAGTGGAGGAGAAGGGTTGATTTGGGGAGGGAAGCAAAGAAAGGTGTTGAGGAGAGTAGTATCTAGACTTGTATCAGAAAGTGAAAGCTTAGGAAGCTTGCAAGAGATGAAAGCTTTTGGGAGAGCTTGCAAAGTTGCCTTTCTGAGAGTGTAAGTGTAGTATCTTTCTCCTGACCGAGACTTGTTGTCTGGTGGAAATAGGTAAGACCTATTTATACAAGTCGAGATTGAAACATTCCCTGGCCTCATGAAGGAAGAGAGTAAAGGGTGAAATAATGGGAGGAGGTGGTAACCGCATGGTTTAATGGGCGAAAACGTTTTTCACCATTATTTCCTCTTTTATTTGACCGCTTTATTCCTTTTCACGCTTTCTTAATGTGAGCGTAGTGTACGCTGCATGCTGTGACCGCCAAACCAAAACCCTAAAGAAGCATCCCCTAGTTTGTGTCGATGTCTCGATTGTTGTTTGCATCTTGGGTGCAAGTGGCGCTGCTAGTGGCGCGTGTGGCATGTGCCAATGGCATGTGCGGAATGCCTTGGTGGTAGGTTGCACGGTTTGCAAGTTAGGTTACCAGCGTGTGTGTTTGGCATGTGCGGAATGCCTTGGTGGTAGGTTGCACGGTTTGCAAGTTAGGCTACCAGCGTGTGTGTTTGGCATGTGCGGAATGCCTTGGTGGTAGGTTGCACGGTTTGCAAGTTAGGCTACCAGCGTGTGTGTTTGGCATGTGCGGAATGCCTTGGTGGTAGGTTGCACGGTTTTGCAAGTTAGGCTACCAGCGTGTGTGTTTGGCATGTGCCAATGGCGCGTGCGGCCATGTTGACCTAGTTGCAAGTCTTGCAAACCTAGGGCGCTATGTTTGGCGTGGGCCAAAGGCATAGCGGCTTAGAAATATGGCTTGCGGCACGTGTTGGCATGTGCCAATGGCACGTGCGGCCATGTTGACCTAGTTGCAAGTCTTGCAAACCTAGGGCGCTTTGTTTGGCGTGGGCCAAAGGCATAGCGGCTCGGAAATATGGCTTGCGGCACGTGTTGGCATGTGCCAATGGCACGTGCGGCCATGTTGACCTAGTTGCAAGTCTTGCAAACCTAGGGCGCTATGTTTGGCTATGGGCCAAAGGCATAGCGGCTTGGAAATATGGCTTGCGACGCAGCGTTGGCATGTGCCAATGGCACGTGCGGCCATGTTGACCTAGTTGCAAGTCTTGCAAACCTAGGGCGCTATGTTGGGCGTGGGCCAAAGGCATAGCGGCTTGGAAATATGGCTTGTGGCACGTGTTGGCATGCGCCAATGGCACGTGCGGCCATGTTGACCTAGTTGCAAGTCTTGCAAACCTAGGGCGCTATGTTGGGCGTGGGCCAAAGGCATAGCGGCTTGGAAATATGGCTAGCGACACGCGTTGGCATGTGCCAATGGCACGTGCGGCCATGTTGACCTAGTTGCAAGTCTTGGAAACCTAGGGTGCTATGTTGGGCGTGGGCCAAAGGCATAGCGGCTTGGAATTTGGCGTTGTTGCCATGGTGCGCAGGGTGCGGCTTGGTTTGGCATTGTTGCCATGGTGCGCAGTATGCGGCTTGGTTTGGCATTGTTGCCATGGTGCGCAATATGCGGCTTGGTTTGGCATTGTTGCCATGGTGCGCAGGGTGCGGCTTGATTTGGCATTGTTGCCATGGTGCGCGATATGCAGATTGGTTTGGCATTGTTGCCATGGTGCGCGATATGCGGCTTGGTTTGGCATTGTTGCCATGGTGCGCGTGATATGCGGCTTGGTTTGGAATTAGGGTTACGTATTTGAAAACCCTAACTGGGTATTTT
Organism: Papaver armeniacum; assembly: GCA_023531295.1. NCBI lineage: Eukaryota > Viridiplantae > Streptophyta > Magnoliopsida > Ranunculales > Papaveraceae > Papaver > Papaver armeniacum. The sequence goes on from JAJJWW010011192.1 coordinate 153,160, forward strand.
GAAAAAATACCCCTATTAATTATTTACACCTGAGTTAAATGCTCTTAGTTAATGTGTTGCGAGTAAGACTAGGTCATGGGGTTTTACGATTTTACCCCTTGTCTAAAATCCACCATCAACAACAGTATCAAAACCTAAGTGTCTTTTTCACCCAGGAATTGTTGATTTTGGTCTTTTTGACCAATTTTGTGTTTGTTTTATGGGGTTTGATAGAAGTTAGATGAATCCGAAATTATCCTAATCCTAATTCTAAAATAATACTATTCCATATGATATGCATGTCCAGTCACAAGTATATAAGCAAAGTCTTAACATGCCATCAAGTCGACAAAAATTCAACAAACCAAAGTGAGCATTGAGGATCACTATCCTTATATCAAACCACTAGGGATACAACGCCAACCATTAATTAATACACGATAACCTGAAATATTACACTATAACCTGACAAAGAAGAGGTTAGAATGATAACCCCGAGAACCAAATCAAACCAAAAATAACAAGAGTTGACAATATGTATGATGATGGATCATGGATGGAATGAGATGAACATATCAAGAAATGTAGTTCAAACTACCAAGCAATGTCGTGAATTTCAGAATATTCGGTAATACATTTTGTCTCTCCATATATAGAAGATTCCTAGCTCCCCCTGATTATTGGATCACAGCCGCACGACATGGGGGGTGTAATGTCCATTTTAGATCATTGGTATCCTTACATCTTGAGACACTACACAATTTTTTTGCTGCACACCTGGGGATTGATGAAAGGTCATTTTAATAAATCAGACTGATTTTTTATGAACCAAACCCTAGAAAGTTTTATAAAGAGGGCGAATGAGAGATAGAGTATAGACAACCAACTCCAAGGAGGCGGTGGTGAGAGAAATCAAATGGTAACCGGAGTTCAGCTGATGACAATTTTCATTTCCAAAATCAGATGGTGGGTTATGATGGAGTGTTGGTTTCGTGTGGGGGATCATTAAGCATACCTTGGAGATCAAAGAAAGAGACACAAATCCTTGAAATTATCAGTCATAATGACTTCTCCTCTCAAATGTAAATCATTTATTTTTATTAATTATCAGTCATAATGACTTCTCCTCTCAAATGTAAATCATTTTTTTTTTCTAATGCTTGATATAAAATAATGGTGTTTTAATCTGTTTTGAAATGGTAGAGCTTCAGAAATATTAGACTTTATGTATCGGTGATCTCTGGATTGATGTTTTTTTTTTTTTTTTAAGTTTAGTTTTTTTTTTGTTCTAGAATCTAGAATGAAGTCGTATACATCTGGTTAAGCAACACGACTGGGGAAAACTGTGTAATTTTGGGTTTGATTTACTTAATTAAAAATGTTGCATATTTTTTGTTTTTGCTATACAACTCTGTCTTCAACAGTGAAAAAACCCCAATATGCTAGTGTTGATGGTGGATTTTAGACAAGGGGTAAAATCGTAAAACCCCATGACCTAGTGTTACCCGCAACACATTAACAAAGAGAATTTAACTCAGGTGTAAATAATTAATAGGGGTATTTTTTCAAAATACCAGATTAGGGTTTTCAACACAGAACCCTAATTCCAAAACCAAGCGCATCTGCGCACCATGGCAACCATGCCAAACCAAGCCGCATCTCTTGCGCACCATGGCAACCATGCCAACCAAGCGCATACTGCGCACCATGGCAACCATGCCAAACCAAGCCGCACTCTGCGCACCATGGCAACCATGCCAAAACAAGCCGCATACTGCGCACCATGGCAACAACGCCAAATTCCGAGCCGCTATGCCTTCGGCCCACGACCAACATAGCGCCCTAGGTTTGCAAGACTTGCAACTAGGTCAACATGGCGCAAAGACGTGCCATTGGCACATGCCAACACGTGTCACAAGCCATAATTCCAAGCCGCTATGCCTTTGGCCACGCCAAACATAGCGCCCTAGGCTTGCAAGACTTGCAACTAGGTCAACATGGCCGCACGTGCCATTGGCACATGCCAACACGAGTCGCAAGCCATAATTCCAAGCCGCTATGCCTTTGGCCCACGCCAAACATAGCGCCCTAGGCTTGCAAGACTTGCAACTAGGTCAACATGGTCGCACGTGCCATTGGCACATGCCAACACGTGTCGCAAGCCATAATTCCAAGCCGCTATGCCTTTGGCCCACGCCAAACATAGCGCCCTAGGCTTGCAAAACATGCAACTAGGTCAACATGGCTGTACGTGCCAATGGCACATGCCAACATGCTCGCTAGCTAGCTTCCCTATCAAGGTCACGGCCCTAACGGCCCCGCATGCCATTGGCACATGCCAACATGCTCGCTAGCTAGCATCCCTATCAAGGTAAAGGCCCTAACGGCCCCGCATGCCATTGGCACATGCCAACATGCTCGCTAGCTAGCTTCCCTATCAAGGTCACGGCCCTAACGGCCCCGCATGCCATTGCACTACAAGAAAATGGGCATTTAGTGACAAATATTTTTCCATCAAAAGCTTTTTTTGTCAGTAAACATATTCACTTGTGACTAATGGAAAAATTGTTAGAAAAAATGTTCCTTCTACGGCAAAAAAATTATTTTGTCTTTGCAATTGTCGTCAAAAGTATGGATGACAACAACACCTTGTCATAGTTTCATTTGTCACCGATGATTTGTTTGGTGAGAATTTTACCTGTCATAAATTTTACTTATATTGACTATGATAAATACTCGTCGCCAGAAATATAATTTGTAACCACTACTTTGTTTTCTCGTTAAATATATATAGGATGGCAAAATCCGTCGGTCGTTAAAAACTTTTAACTGTGACGGGATGAGATTTCTTCGCCATAATGTTTCTGCGTCTAAAATACTTATCCACAATATAAACTTTAGACGAGAAATAAAATATTAATGGTAACGCGATTTTTCTGCCACAAAAAAAAAATAGTCCCTGAAAATAATATTTATAGTGATCAAATTTTCGACACAAGAAAAGTTTTGCGGTGACAGAATGAGTTGTTGTTAGGATTAGTTATACGTTAGAGACAAAGAGAATAGTTGTCGGTGGAAATAATTTACAACGACAAAAGTTTTAGGCATCAAAAGAAAAGATGGACGATAAATAATTCCGCGTTCACAGATCATAGATATAGGTATTAAAGAATTTATCTAGAATAATATATAAACAAAAGAACATTTAAACATTTTGGGATCGAAAGATAACTATATACATAAATTCCAAAGAATTTATTATAAACCACATAAACTTGAAAATAAAATTGTAAAAATAATTATTTTTTTTTTGATCAACCAAAATAAATTATGAAACTAATTATAATGCAAAGCCATGAATTACTTACGTTTTGATACAGTATCTACTATCTAGTTTCAAGTAAAATAGCAATGAATAGTTAGATTCTTTCAAGTAAAATAGCAGTAATGAACTAATTCTATATGCACAGGCTCATCTACCACATCATTGTTATAGTTGAACAATGTTTCGTCTTCTTCTTCAGTATTAACACGTCTGTCCTTGTGCCATCTCATATCAGCAGCTGTATGTTTTGAAGCAAATAATCTCTGCAATCTTGGTTTTAAAGGAAAATAGCGCAGTACTTTGTGTGGGATCTTCTTACCCTTGCCATCATTGAATTTGTACCTAAGCTTGCTGCTGCATAATGGACAATCACCCTTGTCCGTATGTTCCTGCCAGTATATAGAGCACAATCATTTTTACATGCATGAATCGCTAGATAACCCAATCCCATATCATGCAGCATTTTCTTAGCTTTATAATATGAATTTGGAATTTTATCATCTTTTGGAAAAGATTTGTTAAGCAACTGAAGCTGCATCTCAAAACTTTTGGTGCTCCAACAGTTGAGCACTTTGAGATGCATTAGCTCTACAGGGAAAGTTGATGAGATGCATTAGAAATATGTACAATCAGCTTGCTTAGCTTCACCTAATTTAATAGTTCGGCAAACTTTGTATCCACTTCACCCAAAGTTTTCGCAACTACCTATTTACGATTGACTATCAAAAGGCGCGCGCCTTGCTTGATTGGTCATGTAACATCTGAATTACACCTTCATTTTCACTTCTAAAATGAGGTGTATCACCATTAAAGACATTATCATGGCTAGCCATTTATTGGTTTTCGGTAGGATTGTTTTCTTCCCCATGAAGTACCCATTTCTTATAACTACCTGCCATGCCATTTTTGAATAGGTGATGTTCGACTAAATCTATCGAAGTAGGGTGTTTTAGGTTTACCCACTTCTTACATGGGAACTGCATAATTCCTCATTCATAATTAAGATATAATCCTTTGTCATCTGAATAAAAGACTTAACACCAGACATACTTATCAAGCAATCCGTCACCCTCTTCTACCCAACATTTATCCATCTTAAGTTACTAAAATAAACAAAAAAGATCCTTCAAATAACAGTAAGCCAAGAGCCTTTAAATTATGAAGTTTTTTAAAATTAAGATGTATAAAGTGTGTGTGGCCTTACCTTGGAAACTTTGCTTTGCAGTAAAGAGAAAGCCTAACCAATTCAGGAATTCGCCGAGTTGCAGTGACACCTAAAAAAACACGGCCAAAAACATCACCGTCAGAATTGTTCATACTGTACATCTAAAAACTAAAGGGAAAACAAGGATTTTTAAACTCAAAAAAACACGAATTCAAACCAATGTATCAAACCAACCTGCTGGTACCATAAGACAAAGAAGAACTGGTGCAGTTTGTGAGGTGCAGGTAGGAGTTGTATGGACTGGTTATGAATGTGCGAACAGGTGAGACCTTTTATGGCTCAATTCTGCCATTCGAATTGGAGAAAACCTGCTTATCCTAATCCTATACAAATTCTAATACTCTTAATTTCTCCAGTTCATCACTCAATTTCACTGACACCTCATTTTCTTGGATGATTTTCTCCAAATTAACTTGAACCACAAACTTCGTGTATTCCTCAGCTCCATATTGTTATTTGTTTCTCAAACGTTAACTTGTCTTAACCTTTTGAAAACACCTAGCAAAACCATAGCTAGCTGGTGTGAGGACTTGGTGCAGAGGCAAAGAATTAGGGCGTGAACTGGTCATGATTGAAATCGGGAAGAAAAGAATGACCAGGCTTTCTGTTTAATAACTTTATAAAGGAGAAAGCTTCAAAGTGAAGAACCACATTGCGCTCGAGTAATTTTTAATTCACCCATCTGTAATTTCAGCCATGTCTTTGCGGGGTTCAAAATCACAAAAACTCTAAGCAAAACTCAAATTCACACCGGTACAAGTCATTTATTCTATCACTCAACCGATCCGATTCACGAGCCAAATGTAGTGACTACGATTTGTGTAGATAATGACTTGGCGGCAAGCAATAATTCTCCCAATTTCTTCGCTATTCCAACAAATTTCTGTAGGCAGTGTGGTGCATTTTCTTATTTCGTAAAGCTGCAGACTCCGTTTTATTTGCTCATATTAGTGGAAAATATAATGACAAGTGTCACTAGGCATACATCAAGTTAAAATATGAAAACACAACATATAACAAAAGCAAGCATATGAACTAGGAGCGAGTGACACCTCAAGTTGGTCTGAAGGTTTTTTTGAAGCTCCTGCTGCAATTTAAGTACTTCTTGATTCAGGTCTGGACCTTTAAGCAGAAAGTAATACTAGTTATGCATTGTGAGTGTATACAGATTCTGCAAGATGGTGACTAGACCAAGCTTCATAAAATGGGTATGCATGTATACTAGTGACAAGCAAGGTCTTTGAGAAGACCCCAGGTTTTGCCAATCAAGAAAGAAAACAAACAAGAAATGTCGGTCTGCGTAAGTGATCTGAGAACCAATCTTCAAAATTTTGTAAAGACCCGACATTAGATTCATGGTTTACGACAATTAGATGAATACATAACAATTATGATTGAATCCTATGTCTTGGTAAAAAGGTTGTATTTTAAAGAACAATCAATGTGACCATTTACCCTGAACTGAAGTTACACATGTTCTTATAAGTTCCTCGTTAGTCGCCAAATTTATATTCCTGAATAACTAACCAAATAATCATCAAGGAAGATTAAAAGAGATATGCGTGACTTACTTCTTTGATGGCTTGCTTTCTTTTTTAAGATGTTGCACTCTTGTTTCTAAACACTGAAATGAAGGACCTCTTATCTGCAAAATTATAAGAAAAATGTGACTACTCATGATGGACAAACTATAAGAGAAGAAGAACATAGAGGGGAACTTCCCAAATAAATGTCAAGATAGGTGTAAAATTCTTATGGCAATTGCTTCTAATGACCCAAGTCACATCAGCTTACGTAGTAATATTGCAAAGAAAGGAAAAACTTATATACCTACATAAGAATCTGTACAATTCAATTGCATACTCAGAAGCACATATAAATGCACATTTCTGTGTTGTATACTTGTATTACATAGCACAGAGGATTTTATATTGGCATTCCATCAGTCGGAAACCTAGCAATAGGAGTAGATAACATATAGAGATAAAAAGTATTTACCAGGGAGTAGATATGATGAGTAACAAAAAGTTCCCAGATTTTACATTGGCATTGAAGGCAAAAAATGGCCTGAACAGCAGTTGATCTACTAGAACTACCTGCCATATTGAGGGGACTCGGGAGAACCTGCATAAGTATTGAGAAAGTGAATAAACATAAATGACAGAGCTTAATTTATAAATACAACACAATACTCATCACTGGTTAGTATGAACAAACTAGAGAACCTAAGATTATTTCTCCAGTGATCTATGTTTTGTTACTTCCCTTCAAGACTAGAGAGTCCACTTATCATAAACAACAAAGCAAGTTACTAACGCCTTCAGACGCAAAACTCACAACCTTGCATAAAAAATAGAAAATTAATGCGCTTGAGGTACTTAGAATCCACTATTCTACCCGTGCTGCATTAAGAGCATCTTCTACTCTCAAATTCTTTGCCTTCAGCTCGGTTTCAGTTTGTGCTCCAAGCCTCCAACCTGCGCAAGTAAAACAGTCATAAAAGAAACACAATAGTTTTGCCAACATGACATAAGTGGTATGTTACAGTGTGAATACCTGAATAACAGCAAGAACACCAGACAGACAAAATTCAATGAAACCGCTCAAGAAACCCCAAAATTAAGCAAATCCTGTACTTACAAAACCATGGATTTGACAGGATAAAACTAAAGACACAAAGACAAAGACAAAAAAAAAAAAAAAAAAATAAATCTGAACAACACGTAGCATCAACTGTAACTTTCTCAAGGAATACAAAGATAAATCACAACAAACCTCAAACCGTATGTGACCACTTCATTCCGTTCGATTTACGATAGAGTCGATAGAGGTAAGAGGGACGAGAGTTTCTTTCAAGCGTGAACTATAGATGTTAGGGATCCGAGTTTCAATCCCGGAAAGTTTTGCTTTTTGTTTTAGTTGATGGATCAGAGATTTTTAGAAGAATTGGAACTCAGAGATAAAGAAAGAGAGGTGAGATAGAAGCTGAAAAAAGGTTTCCAAACTAGAGAGTAGGCAAGAATCCCTGCCTCTCAGTTCTTGAGATTTACCAAACATGAATTTTAGATTTCACCCAAAAAAAAAGCGCCAAACATTCCCGCTAATTTATTTGGCCCACATGTTTTCGCGCCACATAAAAGTTGTGGTAGATATTTTATTCCTTTTTGTATTTTGCGCTGGTAGCCACACGATTGAAGATTCTGAATTTCTATTGGCTAGATATATATCACCCGGATCATATGTGGTAGCTGGCTACTGGCATGGCAAACTAGTTGTATCAGGATGATGAAACAATTGAATCCTTGTCGAGCTATAATGTCTATTTCTATAGCCATAATATTATGTGCAAAAGTGGCAAAAGATTTTTTTTTTTTTTTAGTGACTAAGATTTCGCACAACCCAAACAGTAAATCACTTCACAAAAACAAAGTTTTTCCTCTATTTGCAAAACCCAATATTACAGATTTATAAGATTTCCCTTATTAAACCATGTTAGAGCATAGCTTGGTTGAACCCACCAAGCGTAGGTATGTTAATTTCGGTTGTCATATTTTAGTTTGTCAAAACTCATCTAAGAGTCGCTTGATTATTTACTAGAGACAACTTCGTTTAGGTTAGACTAGAAAGTCTAGGAATGTTGAGACATACAAGTATTACTCGAAGACCTCAAGGACGTGAAGAATTAACGAACTACAACGAAGACATCATCCTTCTTCTTGAGGTTATTAATATTGGCTTGAATTGTTTCATTCCTAACGTATATTTCAAGTCGTGCTTTATTGAAAACATAACTGCGAAGATGTGTATTGGATATATTACTATAGTAGTGAGACATGATCATACGATCATAATATTAGGGAATTAGACTACAGAGTATAACACTTATATTTTGAACTTCGTAGATATGGCATCGACATAATCTTATATATGTTGTTATGATTATGTGAATGGGTGTTATGGTGAAGATTTCATCCTAGGAAACAATGCTTTACATTCGTTTAAAGGAACTACATTCATGAATTTGTTTTATGAATCGAAAGGGAAATCGCTAGGCTTATTGGTAAGTTATTCATTGCAAATCTTTGGATTACCAATATGTGTGGGATGGTAGAACCGATCATAACTTTGTTATGTATTCTGGTACAACTAATCACAATGCCTGACTTATGATTTGGTGTGACTAGTTTTCATTAATTTGTGTAACCGATCCTAAGTAATCACCATGAGATGGTATGATTTATATTTGTAATTGGTGTGACCGATCACAGAGAGTTGTGTAATCGATCCCTGTAATTGGTCTAACCGGTCCTAGTAATTGGTGTAATCGATCCTGGTAATTGGTGTAACCGATCCTAGTAACTGGTGTGACCAATCACAAGCAATACCATGAATATATGGTAACCGGTCCTTGTAATTGATGTAACCTATCCCGGTAACTAATGTAACCGGTCCTGGTAACTTGTGTGACCGATCACAAGTGTTTCCATAATTAAGGTATAACCGATCCTTGATTGGTAAAACCAATTGAACTCATGTATGTGATTTGATATTTGATCTCAACTATACGAAGTTGGTCTAGATTTTGTATAGCGGTTTAATTCTGAGAGTATTCAATTCTGGACTTGGTCCCGGGGTTTTTCTGCATTTGTGGTTTCCTCGTTAACAAAATCTTGATATTTCTTTTAGAGGAATTGCAATTATAAACCTTAATTACAACTAAATGATAACTAACTTTGTAGAAAATCATCAATTGTTCTTTAATTCGAAGAAGGGATTAAGGAATAATATAATCTTTTTATATGAATTGAGACCGAGACAGAAAGTTGGGACACTAGTAGTAAAATCCAGAGAGTTAATTTCTACAGATAGTTGGGTCGATGGACATTCAGTTAGATTGACGATAACTAGAGAAACCGATGGAACTTAGGAGAAATTGAGTGAAGCCGACTAATATTGAATAAGATGATAACTTGTGAAATAATTAAGTAAAGTCGATGAAAATTCTGTTTGAATTAGCATATAACCATATAAACCTATGGAATCCAAAAGAAACTGAGTGCGGTCGAGCGATAGTGGGAAAGATTAATCAATAACTGGTGAAATTGACTAAGATCGACCATGATTTGATCAAAGTAATTGATAATACGTGTCGATCAAATCCGAGTGAAATTGAGTTAGGCCGACTAAATTTAGGTAACATTTAAGGATAACAAGCAAATTTTAGCGAAGTCGATTGAAATTCGGTTTGAATTTACATATAAATCCATAGAATCCATGAGAAATCGAGTGAGGTCGAGCGACATTGGTAAAAATTAAAATATAAAGGGTAAAAAGAACTAAGGCCGATGGGCATTAGGTTGAAATGATGGATAACATGAGAAACGAATGAAATCCAAACAAATATTGAGTAAGACTGACCGACATTGGGTAAGATCGATGGATACCAAGAAAAATTAAATGAAAGCGATGGAAATTTGGTTTGAATTAATAGGTAACAATATAAACCAATAGAATACAGGAAAAATCGACCGAAGTTGATCAATATTGATTTGATTGATAGATAACGGGGGCAATTGACTAAAGTCAATGGGTATTTGGTTAACATGATAGATAACTGGATGAACCAATGGAATCCGATAGAAATTGAGTTAGGCATGTCGAAATTGGAGTATGATCGAGGGATAACAAGCACAATTAAGTGAAGTCTATGAAAATTCAGTTTGAATTAACATGATACCATATAAACCGATAGAATCTAGGGGAGATCGAGTGAGGTTGAGGCATATTGGATATAATCGATATATAACAAGTGAAATTGACTAATTAAGGTCGATGACATTCAGTTAAAATGATGGATAACATGAGAAACTGATGGAATCCTATATAAATAGAGTGAAGCCGACAGACATTGGATAGGATTTATAAATAACAAGTGAAATTAAGTGAAATATTGAAATTCGGTTTAAATTGATAGGTAACTACATAAACTCGTGGAATCCAAGAGAAATTGAGTAAGGTCAAGCGATATAGGGTATAAATGATGAACACATACTAAAATCTGGTGAAGTAATCCATCCATGTGTTTGTTGATTTTGCTTATGAACTAGCTCAATTGGATAAAACTAATGTCAGCTATATGGCTTGGTCTGTACCCCCTATCCGGCTCCTGCCATCTTTGTGTAAGGTCCATAGGGTCTATGTGTAATTTTCCGACTGTTTTGCTTATACAAAAAAAAAAAAAAAAAGACAATGAACGCCATCTTGTTGGTTGTTCAAAAAGGGGTTGGAGCCTAAATTATTGCTCGGCTACTTACTAGTTTCTTGTCCGATAAAAATTCTTTCGAATAAAGTATATTTTCCTTAAGAAATTATTTTTTTAATAGAATAAAAAAGAGGAATACAGAGGCTTCAAGATTGCAAAAAGACAAAAAAGAAAAACAAAGAAAAATATACTTATAAGTTTCAAAGAATTATGAAAATATACAAAAACTAAAGTATTCACCTCGACAATATTTATCACACAAAACTAAGTAAATATTTAAATTTAAAAATTGTATGTTATTTTCACACATATTTATATACTCTCTCTATCCTTTTTTATCTGTCCTAATTTTTACTTTGGTCTGTCCATTTTTATCTATCCGCTCTGTTTATAGACATACTTTTCCCTTAAACTATCAAATATACCATTTACTTTTAATAATCATAAAATCATTTTTAATATCAAAATCTTAAATAATATCACCATATATAAGGAAAAAAACTTACTCAATATCTTTGTATTAATTGTCATTTATTTTTCAAATAAAAACATTTATGGATAGTTATAAAAATATTTCTTAAATTGTGGATTCCATAATAAAAGCAATATAAATTTGCTTTTATTTTCTTAAAATATTCTCTAAAATAATAATACCATCAAATTTAAGCTAATAATTTAGTTTTGGTAATAGTATAACATTAAATAGGCTAGTCATGATATTTTATGGGATTTCCTTAATATCTTGACAAAGTCAAAGCGGACTTTTAATTTAGGACGGAGGAAGTTTAATACAGGAATAAACCTAATATATATATATATATATATATATATATGACGAAAACAAAAATGATAGATGCACAGAAGATTCACACTTCGGTTTGCATCAGGCACTAATAGCAGTGGCCCCCTGCTAAGCTCTAGGGGATGCATGGCCCACCATCTCTATTAGAGCCCAGTGCAAACCGAAGTGTAAATCTTCAGTGCATCTAGCACAACTGTCGGTGGAATTTTCCAATAAAATTAACAAAATTTTATTAACTTACAAAATTATTTATCGAATTAATAAAAATCTAGAAGAAATTTATAGAATGGTGTGGATACATGTCGGTGGCACTCTCCAATAAAATAAACAACTAACCCACGCTATATTAAAACTCAAGATGTAAAAGGTGGCACACAAACGATCGTTAGAATCAAGCTTGTTGGAATCAAGCTTTTTGGATATACGAGTAATATTCTTCTTGATTTGTTGTTTAGCCATGGCAAATTAGGTGCATATATCGTTAGTATATATGGTTAGTGTATTCCAATATTTTTAGTATATATGGTTATTATATATGGTTACTGAGTAATATTTTTCTTGATTTGGTGCATATAAATCTGAGTTACATATCTTTCCATAGGCAAATTAGGAAACTTAAATCTACACATTTTTCCTTATTATTTTTTCCCATAATACTTTGGGTCTTTGGCATATACACGTATTTATCAAAAGGAAGACTCCAGAAGAAATCCATTCGGTTACAACCATCTGAGAGGTGGCCGATTTTAATGGATCCATGATGTTATTCGGTTTAGAGTAACATCTCAATTACTCTGGGAGGGATGCAGATCAAGAGCAAAAGAGTAAAAAATAAATGGGAGGGATTTTCCCTTGCTAGATCTTCAACTTATGAATGAATGGAGCCTATGATCATCCAGATTAACTCACAAATTTCAATACACAGATAGAAGGTATTACATCATAGAATTTTACTTAATTCTTTTATCTACATCGATTTTCACATAAATCCTTTTTTGTTTTGTTCGGCTGCCTTTGGTTCAACTACATACATGTCTTAGCAATCTTGATGTCTGATTCATTTTCTGATCACTTTTTCTATTTCAAATACATCAGACTTCATTACAGTTGTTAGGCAGCTTAAGCTATAGTATAGGTTTAGATTTTGTTATGATCAAAGATATTAAAGGTTTACCAGTTTCGAATGGGTTTTCAATTTTTTACTCTTTTGTCAAATTACTGGGTTTCAGAGTCTGTTCACTGTTTCATAATCGTTCAAGTTTTTAATATTTGAGGGATAGTAGTTGTATTTGCTTTTTGATGCTAGACTGATAACTTTTGCGTCGTGGTGCACATGAGATTGGACATATAAGCTTACTTAATTTTGTGTTCAAGTGGGATTTGATACGACAATATGTACGGATGATACATGTTATCTGTCGCCGTGGTTGTACAAAGTCCATCCTATATTTTTCATATGTTTCTGTTCTTATTTTTCTTGTTAATGTCAAAATCTAGGTTAGACACATCTTGCGACCCTATGGATCATTTGGCTGCTTCAAACATGGGTATAGCAAATTCTTACTGTTAATTTTTTGTTTCTTTTTGTCAATGGTTGTTTAATATCTGTCATGTTGAGATGTCAGGTCAACATTTCCCAAATACTTACTGTTTCTGGTTGATTTTGTCGTAGGATTAAGACAAGGAAATTGTATTCTCCATGGAATGCGACTAGGGGGATTGGTTGCCTTGAATGGGAGGATGCCCATCATAGTTGATGAAGTAATAACATGTGAACCAACAAGCAGACAGAGATGTCTTTTGGCCGGTGAAGGTAGAAAAATTAGGCATGCATTTGCTCCTCTACAATATAGGTCTTGAAAAAAAAAAAAATCACGCCCAAGAAAGAGAGGCTGTGACTCACAATTTTTAAATTCATATCTTTATTTACATCTGTGTTGACTTTTTTTTTTTTTTTTGAAATGGTTTGATTTACAACTATTCATTTTTATGATGCTGTAGGATAACTTTATACTTGACATTACATGACCATCTATCAGAAAGTGTCTGAATTATTGTATGGCAAAGATGTCTACCGGCTACAGATGCAAAATGCTGGCGCACTTCAGAAAGTATTAACCCATCGAAGAAGCACGTGCAATCCTTTTGGAAACATCCTGCCAGAAATTTGGTCACACTTGTGTGACTTGTTTGCTATGGAAAATATCAAGGTGAAGTGATTGGTCACTGTGTTTTAAAACTTATAGGCCTTGTTCGCATATTAGTTCTTTTGCAAGTACTTACTCAAATTTTCTTCTTAAATTCAAGAAATGACGTGATGATTATAAAAACTTAAGGCCTCAGGGACACACAGCTTCAATGACGGCAAAGGCTTCAAGGGCATACGTTGTCAGTTTTAGGGGACGAAAAAAATCATGATATACAAAGTCAAAGAGCAAATGGATCAAATTAAAGAAGCCAACACAAGTTTCAGGCAGAACGGCTCAGTCAAATATTAGTTGTTGATCCGTCTGTTGCTTTAACCTTTGAAGATGAAGATGCCGCACATTTTTATGTTAGTTTGGCTGCATTAATAAACTGATATAAGTACTAGGTATTTTTAGTATCGTACAAGTACTGTCTCTTGAATAGTTTAGCACCTGTGAATGCATTTAGTGTCAAGTTATTTATTAACATTTTTCAAATGGTTTTTCTATCTAATGCTATTTTAATATTTTATTTAATAAATGTAAAAAGTAATATGCTAGTTTCCAGAAAGAACAAATTAGATACAAATGTCTTTCGTCACTTAAGAAAGGTATCTGGTGACGAGAAAATTCGTCTACCTTGGTTTTTCTAAAGGCCAAAATATAGTTTATTAAAAATAATTGCATGCGGAAGTTATTAATAGTACGATTTAAGGATTACAATGCATATAGAGATTACACAGAGCTTTTGGTTGGTAGCCTAGCAACAAGCTGAGCCCCAACTCCTCTTTGAATAGCAACACCTAAACGATGGAAGTTATTGTCAACAAAAGTTGTTTTTTATGATAAAAATTTGTTATCGTAATAACATTTTAACGTCGAAATATATTTGTCTCCAAAAAGTAGATTGAAAGACAATTTTCCTTATCACTACAAGAAATTAATAGGACTCAAAAAGAATTGTCTATAAAAATTATTTTCAATTGCAAATATATTTGTTTCTAAAAAATATTAATTTGAGACAATGTAGTTTATCACCAATTTTTTCATTTTAAGACCAAATTCATTGTTTACATAAGAATTTTTCTCAACCAAATATATCAGTCGATAAAATTTATTTGGAGAAAATTTCTTTTTTGTTTAGAAAACGTGCTTTTAATTGTCGAATATATTTGTCTTAAAAAAGTTTTCGAGACAAGAAAAACGGTCATTAAAAGTCTTTGAGGAGACGAGAAGACTTGACGGTAAAAAATTTGTGTAAAACAAAACATAAGGTCACCGTAACATGTTATTGAGACAAATATGAATTGTCATTAAAATATATGATGACAAAAAAAAATTCTCGCCAAATTTAGTTTTAAAGAGAAACCTTTTTGACAATAATTTTTAACTTTGAAGACAATTTATACTAGTCATTGAAAGACATATACAACGACAAAAAATTCGGTGTCACCAAATTTATCTCCTGTGACCATATAAAGTTTCAACGACGATGATTATACGACAATTTTTTTTTTTGTTCCAAATTTAATTTGGTGACTAAACAAGGTAGTTCCATGACAAAAATATTTGTCACTAAATGCCCATTTTCTTGTAGTGTTGGCACATGCCAACATGCTCGCTAGCTAGCTTCCCTATCAAGGTCACGGCCCTAACGGCCCCGCATGCCATTGGCACATGCCAACATGCTCGCTAGCTAGCTTCCCTATCAAGGTCACGGCCCTAACGGCCCCGGATGCCATTGGCACATGCCAACATGCTCGCTAGCTAGCTTCCCTATCAAGGTCACGGCCCTAACGGCCCCGCATTCCATTGGCACATGCCAACATGCTCGCTAGCTAGCTTCCCTATCAAGGTCACGGTCCTAATGGCCCCACACGTCATTGGCACATGCCAACATGTTTGCTAGCTAGTTTCCTTATCACGGCCCTAACGGCCACGCATGCCATTGGCACATGCCAACATACTCGCTAGCTGGTTTTCCTATCAAGGTCACGGCCCTAATGGCCACGCATGCCATTGGCGCATGCCAAACGCACACACTGGTAGCCTAACTTGCAAACTGTGCTACCTACCACCAAGGCATTCCGCACATGCCATTGGCACATGACAAACGCACACGCTGGTAGCCAAAACTTGCAAACCGTGCAACCTACCACCAAGGCATTCCGCACATGCCATTGGCACATGCCAAACGCACACGCTGGTAGCCAAAACTTGCAAACCGTGCAACCTACCACCAAGGAATTCCGCACATGCCATTGGCACATGCCACACGCGCCACTAGCAGCGCCACTTGCACTCAAGATGCAACCAACACTCGAGACATCAACACAAACCGGGGATGCTTCTTTAGGGTTTTGGTTTGGCGGTCTGAGATGCAGCGTACACTATGCTCACTTTAAGAAAGCGTGAAAAGGAAAAAAGCGGTCAAATAAAAGAGGAAATAATGGTGAAAAACGTTTTCACCCATTAAACCATGCGGTTACCACCTCCTCCCATTATTTCACCCTTTACTCTCTTCCTTCATGAGGCCGTGGTACGTTTCAATCTCGACTTGTATAAATAGGTCTTACCTATTTCCACCAGACAACAAGTCTCGGTCAGGAGAAATATACTACACTTACACTCTCAGAAAGGCAACTTTGCAAGCTCTCTCAAAAGCTTCCATCTCTTGCAAGCTTCCTAAGCTTTCACTTTCACGATACAAGTTGAGATACTACTCTCCTCAACACCTTTCTTTGCTTCCCTCCCCAAATCAACCCTTCTCCTCCACTTTGTGACCGAAGCAAGTCCGGAACGGCCATTTCTTGGTTTAGGTAGGACTTGTATGATCGATCTCTCGAATCTACAAAGTGCTCACGTGTGCAAGACATTTGTTTAGGGTTTGAATCAATTTCTCACTCACCCACCGAAATTACCGAAATCAGCAGAAACGATTTTCACCCATAAACAATTGGCGACCACGGCGGGAGGATTGATTTATCGGATACAATGTCAGACTGTCGATCTCGTTCTTCGACCCAGATGTCAAAATGGTAGGGGAAGGCGACTCAATCCGACGCAACTACCAGACGACCCGGTTACTAGTTATAAAAACTACACAAGAAACTGGGGACTTGCCGAAGATGCTACCACTGGATCCGACGCAACTACCAGACGACCCGGTTACTAGTTATAAAAACTACACAAGAAACTGGGGACTTGCCAAAGATGCTACCACTCGATCCGACTCAACTACCAGACGACCCGGTTACCAATTGCAAAAACTACACGAGAAAACTGGGGACTCGCCGAAGATGCTATCAACGATTAGGGACTTGCTGACGATACTACCAGCAAAGCCGCCTTTTACATGGAGGGGCGCGTGTTCACAAAACCTATGAAGTGAGTAAATTTAGACTGCGCAAGACATACGATCTGTTTTTAGGCTCTTAGTAAAACCGTCATACTACTGAGTATTGTGCCTACTGCTAGCACACACTTTCATAAAAGCAATATTCCTTTCCCAAAATATAATCAGAGTCATTTTATCAAAACCATTCATCCCAGAAATGATCCAACACCCTAAAAAGCTACCAGCTATCTATCAAAGGTTAAGTTTTGAACCAGACATCCAATATGTCTTTCAAAAAAAAAAGGGAACCTAAATGAAAGTTTAACAGAGAAACGTTCAAGGAAAATCGTCCAACAGAAGTCTGCTCTTCTTGGAGAAAGTCAGCTTTGCGTCTTCAAGAGCCGCTCTCTTCATAGTCAACATCTTGGAAAGCTTTTCGAGTTCCATCTCCTGTCGGGCGATCTCCTCGGCGGAAAGGCTTTCGATTGCTGCATCTTTCAACTTTTGGATCTCAGCAAGGCCTTCGACAAACCACGAAGTGTTGAACTCCTTTTCCACGCACACGTCGCGATGGTGTTCCCAGTCAGCAATAACGTCTTCAGAAATGGTGTGACCAGTCACCTCACGCATATCCTCGATGGAAGACAAAGCCTCTTCCACACGCTTAACCAGCGCGAATCGACTAGTGACTTTCTTGGTTGTAGCCATATGTCCGTGCTTCTCCCAGATTCTGGGCGTACAACGCCTCATGCTTAGCCCAAGCACGCTTAAAACCGCCAACCAAAGACATGACCCGGATAAGGAACCAAGTACGGGGATCAAAATGGCGCCTGCAAGTGGCCTCACGACTCGCAGAGGGTTTTCCTCCATGTCTACGGCAACAACCATCAGAGAATCATCCACCGTCCGAACCACGTTTGTGCCCGGCAATTGGCTAACTCCCATCTCCAAGTCACCGGCGGTGGTCACCAAAGGCAAGTTTTCGTGTGACTCCATCCCGTAATCATCCTCCGAACCGGATTCCTCCCCGCAAACTTGAGTTAGACATTTTTCAAAAGAAGAAACGAAGAAGAAAGAAAGAAGCGCGAAACTCACCGAACCGCTTCCCGAAGAAGAACCGGTGTTGCCGGAGGAATCACTCTCGCTTGTTGAACTTTCTTCTTCTCTCGACTAATCACCGCTATGAGTAGGCTCGGTGCCGCCGGAATTCCTTGAAGAAACTTAGTCTCGGCAACGTGAAAGGGCAGCGAAAGCATTAACACTACCGAAGCCCTCGAAGGAAACAAGACACATATTCTCGGCCAAATTTACGTGTGTTTTGAGACAAACCCATGAAGAGGCGACACATACCGGTTATTGGAAGAACCGAAAGACACAAGAGCCGTGGGAGAATCTTGTGAAGCCGTCAGGAACCCGCCAGCACGATTCTTCGTTCTCCGTTCCTTGGCCTGGGGGCTTTCCGAATTGCTAGGCAACTTTCGCTTGGGATCTCTCAACATTGGATACTCCTTCAGAACTGCTGGAGAAGGTTTGCAACGAACGTTTTCCACCGCGTTATTCACTAAACTCGGATCATAGTAAACTGCCGCACGAGTAACTCATTATAGCCGAAGGTCGTCGAAGTTACTCTTCCCATTTGAAAAAGGAAAGACGGATACCCGGCTTAAGGACACTGGCGTCAAGGGCGACACGCAACGAATCCTTAGGGATCACTGGCCGGTAAACGAGAGGCACCCCTTGATCAAAACCCATGTGACGAGCAGCACGATCAATATTGTAAGCAGCTATCTGGAAAGACCCCACGAAGAAAGACGGCATATAACCGGCAAGCGGCTTTGAATGAACAAAGTTTTCACCAACGCTCAAATCGTCATCGAGAAGACAAAGACATGAGCGAAGCGAAGCAAAAGTGCCAATTTGAGTCACCGAATTATGGACTGGCCCCCATGGACGAAAATTGATTTCATGCAACTTATCAAGAAAACTAACCAAGCTCATGCCAACTCTTGGACGCCTGTTCACCCATCGAAGAACCGGGAGCCTCCCCAACTCACGGAAGCGAAGGCAACGGTTTTCGAGCATACTTCTCAAAGTGCTCCCATAGCAGGACTTGCGGAAAAGCAACGTGCACATATGAATCCACTTTCATGAAACCATTCGAAACTCGCATGTTCGCAACTAGGTGATCCAGGATGCACATACAGGGAACCAAGGAACAACTTGCCAATGGGAAGAACCTCACCTTCGCCAACTTCACAAAGAATCGCCAACAACTCGGGTCTTATTCCTTTCTTGCAGAACCGTCATCAAAAATGTCTCTAGACAACCAGAGAGCCAAAAATGCTGCGGCATGAAGATCACTGCTTTTCTGTTCAGGCTCCAACTCATCCGGAAACCATTGAGATATCCACCAACCGTAAGGGCACCTTTCATCCTCTTTCCGGGCAGAGTCCTTCGACTTCGCAATGGAGTCTTTCCGAGCAAAATCCCCCAACTTAGCGGCCAGGTCATCCCGCATCTTCACCTCGCTTTCAGATAATTGGATTCTAAGATTCCCAGTTACTGGAAGATTCAGCAAGAGAGCCACACTCTCCAAGGAGAAAGTTATCTCAACCCATCTACATATGATTGTATGGGTGTCCGAACACCATCTGGAGATGAAAGCAACCAAGCCTGGGATGTCCTTCCTAATCTGGAGATTTACTGAGGTCTTGACAGTATCAATGATCTGCGCCCGAGTCAAGTTGGTATTTATACGCTCCTTGCTCACCATGAACTCAACCCATCTGTCAAAAGAACGCAATGGACTTTGACACATCCTGAAGTCAATGTTGGAAGAGGAATATACCCCTTTATGAAGGCAGAATCGAATGGTGCTCTCTGGGCAAACCGAATGTGTCTTCCTGTCATCCTCACTGCCGGTTAGCGAAATCGGCACGAAACCTGGGTGATTCTTCCGAGCAGGGGCGAGGGCTCTAGTGAAGAATTCATCATCTATGTTCGGCTTGGAATTATGAGCATCCTTCGACTAAGTGAAATTTTGATTCGTGTAACATCTTATCAGATTCCTTTATAATAATTTGGTAATAAGATATCTGCGCAAAACAAGCAGAGAAAGACGAAGTTATCTCCCTGACATGTAGTCGCACCCAACAAAAAAAAAAAAGAGAGGAGGGCGTATTCTCTCCGGGCTCAAGACTATATACGTAGTATTTTATTCGGGTTCAAGACTATATACACAGTATTTTCTTCGGGTTCGAGACTATATACGCGGCATTCTATACGGGTACAAGTGTGTCTACAATATCCTTCTTCGGGTGTCTATGTATCCTTCTTCGGGTTCAAAATTACATACGGAGCATTCTCTACGGGTTCAAAATACACATGCGGTATTTTCTTCGTGGTACAAATATTTCTTTCAGATCGAAAATTCATATATGCAATATTTCCCACGGGTTCAAACAATATATGCAAAGATTCCCTTGTTTGCATACGTACTATATTTTCTACAAGAGGCACGCCAAGGAATCATATGCAAGGATTGTGGAAGCGTCTACTTTTAAGGTGTATACCTATATAAAAAAAAGAGAAAGAAGAGTACTCGAAGACATACCTGAAGCCGGTTTCTCCCTTGCCGCTAGTATGAAAAGAGGAAAGAATAAATCGCAGTATGGGGAAAAGGGGCTTTATATATATACATATATAGGCGTGAAAGACTTTGAAATAGGGAAGGATTCCCCTTTCACCAAAATCACGCGTGTAAGAAACGGGCCCACAAATTGCGACTTCCCAATGCCGCCCAAGTCACGCCCGCAAGCATGGCTTCCAAGATTAGACCAACTTCTCAATGCCGCCCAAGTCACGCCTGCAAGCATGGTTTCCAAGTTTGGACCGGCCCCGCCAATTGCGACTTCTCAATGCCGCCCAAGTCACGCCTGCAAGCATGGTTTCCAAGTTTAGACCGACTTCCCAATGCCGCCCAAGTCACGCCCGCAAGCATGGTTTCCAAGTTTAGACCGACTTCCCAATGCCGCCCAAGTCACGCCTGCAAGCATGGTTTCCAAGTTTGGACCGGCCCCGCCAATTGCGACTTCTCAATGCCGCCCAAGTCACGCCCGCAAGCATGGTTTCCAAGTTTAGACCGACTTCCCAATGCCGCCCAAGTCACGCCCGCAAGCATGGTTTCCAAGTTTGGACCGGCCCCGCCAATTGCGACTTCTCAATGCCGCCCAAGTCACGCCTGCAAGCATGGTTTCCAAGTTGGACCGGCCCCCACCAATTGTGCCAGCCTCCTGATTAGTGCAAAACTACCAGAGGCAAGGATTCCAAATCCTATCTATAAAAGGTCAGACAAGCCTCCTTCAATCTTCTTTACGGTTTGCTGTTAATAGTTTGTCACCATCTTATGCTTACCTCGCAACAAAGCCCTGCTCCGAGCTGTTGGGGACTTAATGTTGATGGTGGATTTTAGACAAGGGGTAAAATCGTAAAACACCATGACCTAGTGTTACCCGCAACACATTAACTAAGATAATTTAACTCAGGTGTAAATAATTAATAGGGGTATTTTTTCAAAATACCAGATTAGGGTTTTCAACACAGAACCCTAATTCCAAAACCAAGCCGCATACTGCGCACCATGGCAACCATGCCAAACCAAGTCGCATACTGCGCACCATGGCAACCATGCCAAACCAAGCCGCATCATCGCGCACCATGGCAACCATGCCAAACCAAGCCGCGACTTCTGCGCACCATGGCAACCATGCCAAAACAAGCCGCATCTGCGCACCATGGCAACAACGCCAAATTAACGAGCCGCTAAGCCTTCGGCCCACGACCAACATAGCGCCCTAGGTTTGCAAGACTTGCAACTAGGTCAACATGGCCGCACGTGCCATTGGCACATGCCAACACGTGTCGCAAGCCATAATTCCAAGCCGCTATGCCTTTGGCCCACGCCAAACATAGCGCCCTAGGCTTGCAAGACTTGCAACTAGGTCAACATGGCCGCACGTGCCATTGGCACATGCCAACACGAGTCGCAAGCCATAATTCCAAGCCGCTATGCCTTTGGCCCACGCCAAACATAGCGCCCTAGGCTTGCAAGACTTGCAACTAGGTCAACATGGCCGCACGTGCCATTGGCACATGCCAACACGTGTCGCAAGCCATAATTCCAAGCCGTTATGCCTTTGGCCCACGCCAAACATAGCGCCCTAGGCTTGCAAAACATGCAACTAGGTCAACATGGCCGTACGTGCCAATGGCACATGCCAACATGCTCGCTAGCTAGCTTCCCTATCAAGGTCACGGCCCTAACGGCCCCGCATGCCATTGGCACATGCCAACATGCTCGCTAGCTAGCTTCCCTATCAAGGTCACGGCCCTAACGGCCCCGCATGCCATTGGCACATGCCAACATGCTCGCTAGCGAGCTTCCCTATTAAGGTCACGGCCCTAACGGCCCCGCATGCCATTGGCACATGCCAACATGCTCGCTAGCTAGCTTCCCTATCAAGGTCACGGCCCTAACGGCCCCGCATGCCATTGGCACATGCCAACATGCTCGCTAGCTAGCTTCCCTATCAAGGTCACGGCCCTAACGGCCCCGCATGCCATTGGCACATGCCAACATGCTCGCTAGCTAGCTTCCCTATCAAGGTCACGGCCCTAACGGCCCCGCATGCCATTGGCACATGCCAACATGCTCGCTAGCTAGCTTCCCTATCAAGGTCACGGCCCTAACGGCCCCCGCATGCCATTGGCACATGCCAACATGCTCGCTAGCTAGCTTCCCTATCAAGGTCACGACCCTAATGGCCCCGCACGTCATTGGCACATGCCAACATGTTTGCTAGCTAGTTTCCTTATCACGGCCCTAACGTCCACGCATACCATTGGCACATGCCAACATACTCGCTAGCTGGTTTCCCTATCAAGGTCACGGCCCTAATGGCCACGCATGCCATTGGCGCATGCCAAACGCACACACTGGTAGCCTAACTTGCAAACCATGCAACCTACCACCAAGGCATTCCGCACATGCCATTGGCACATTCCAAACGCACACGCTGGTAGCCAAAACTTGCAAACCGTGCAACCTACCACCAAGGCATTTCGCACATGCCATTGGCACATGCCAAACGCACACGCTGGTAGCCAAAACTTGTAAACCGTGCAACCTACCACCAAGGCATTCCGCACATGCCATTGGCACATGCCACACGCGCCACTAGCAGCGCCACTTGCACTCAAGATGCAACCAACACTCGAGACATCAACACAAGGCGGGGATGCTTCTTTAGGGTTTTGGTTTGGCGGTCACAAAGATGCGGCGACACTACGCTCACTTTAAGAAAGCGTGAAAAGGAATAAAGCGGTCAAATAAAAGAGGAAATAATGGTGAAAAACGTTTTCACCCATTAAACCATGCGGTTACCACCTCCTCCCATTATTTCACCCTTTACTCTCTTCCTTCATGAGGCTGGGTACGTTTCAATCTCGACTTGTATAAATAGGTCTTACCTATTTCCACCGGACAACAAGTCTCGGTCAGAGAAATATACTACACTTACACTCTCGGAAAGGCAACTTTGCAAGCTCTCTCAAAAGCTTCCATCTCTTGCAAGCTTCCTAAGCTTTCACTTTTCGATACAAGTCGAGATACTACTCTCCTCAACACCTTTCTTTGCTTCCCTCCCCAAATCAACCCTTCTCCTCCACTTTGTGACCGAAGCAAGTCCGGAACGGCATTTCTTGGTTTAGGCCGGACTTGTACAGATCGATCTCTCGAATCTACAAAGTGCTCACGTGCAAAGACATTTGTTTAGGTTTTGAATCAATTTCTCACTCACCCACCGAAATTACCGAAATCAGCAGAAATGATTTTCACCCATAAACAGCTAGATAGTTACGCTGAATGATTCAGCGCTTGAAAAACTATCTTTTCGCGGAATGGTTCAGCGTTGAGAGATTTATTTTTGATCTGACGGCTGAGATTTAAAGCGCTGAACCATTCAGCGCTGGGTTGACATGAACTGCTAATCTAGCTGCTAGATTAGCACTCCCATAAGACTTAGGATGTAGCCCTGACTGCTAATCTAGGTGCTAGACTAGCACCCCATAAGACTTAGTCTAAGCCTGCATGTATAATCATTATAATTATGGCTACTACTTCTTGTGGAATCTAGGAGAAACATGTTTAAAGTTGACGAAAGGAACAAGGTCATGAGGTGAATTTGTTGTGGGATTTGGCCGGTGGTTAAGAGTTGGAGTTTTGGTTAAACTTTACCTTGCATAAACTTGTTCCTAAATTTTAGGAACTTAGGAGCCAATTTAATAAAACTTGTTTCCAAAGTAAAGTTTTCTTAAGTGCCTAGTTTGTTTCTCTATATATAGGATTAAAATTGTAGGTTTGTAATAATCCAACCTAGAATAGTGGTAAAACCTTGTTGTGCTTAGGTTTTTGGTCTCTTTGTTAGGGAGGGTCATGTGCTACCGTGAAGGTCAATATAGGTGTGAGAGAAAAACTTGTAGAGAGAGGATTTTGGTGTTCTAGTGTTTAGGGCTTGGGGTTTTGCCCTAAATCAAGTTTCTAGGGTTTCCATGTTTCTCTTCTATTAGTAGCTATTGTGAAGATGGTGTAGAAGAGAAGACATGAGGATAGTTCGAGGAATGGTTAGAGATATTTGTTCATATGGTTTCTTCGATGGTGTTCTAGGGTATGTCTTGTTAACTCTTTGTTCTTGTATTGTGTTGCGAAAAGAGCATGTAATGGTCCTTGATTAATGGAAGTTTTTCTGGGGGTGTTGATCGTGGATGTAGCCTGTAAAGGTGAACCACGTATATCTTTTGTTTTGGTTGTGTGTGTTCTTCTTTATCTTCGTTCTCTCTTATTATGTCTTCCATATTTGGTTCAAATCACCAATTGCCCTTTGTGATCCCGATTTCCGCTGCGCTCGGGCTGCCAATTTTCCCAACATTTGTAAGCAATGGGGTAGTGGTGGCCTAGGGAAGAAGAAAAAAGAGGGTAACGGGTATGGTTGACGATGGCAAAAGGCCAATGATTTCAACCAAAAGGTGCGGGATTTTGGTAGTGAGGCCAGTAATAGATTATTATCAAAATTTTTAAAAATCAGTTGAAAATCCTTTATATTTTCTAATGCCTCGGCAAAGATCCGAAAACCTTCATATAGAGCAGAAGTATAAATAGGCTATATCCTAGAGCTCGATACACGTACTCGTACTCCAATCCAAAGAAGTATTTAGATTAATTTTAATATTATCAATGCAGTCTTTGCTCTTGTTTCTTACCGTCCACTATTTACTTGTGTTCATGTGCGCTGCTCTCTTACTGTCCGCTATCTGGCGCTACATAAGTATTCACTTTTTTTCTTGTTTTCTTTCATGGTCTTCAGACCTTGTCTTTGGAATGAATTTGGAATTGTCCCAGATTCAGTCATGCTTACTCGAAGGATGATGATGTGCTGCTTTGGACAATGGAGGTATCATTCTCGTGGGAAGGTACTAAAATCTATATAAGAAAAAGTATTTTTTTCAGTCATTAGCATCCATGTACGTTTCGGGCCCAATCTATTTTGATGAACCCTGCGTAAAAGTAAAAACGAAGGAGCTAATCTTTTTTGATATATGCTGTAGTGTCATTAAACCAATCATGAATACTCGCAATTCATATGACAAGCTTTAGTGCAATTATTAGGTTTCTTTATTCCCTTGACTGATCAGGTCATGAGGAATTTTTACCCTTGTACAAGTTCTGTAAAACATGGTCACAATGCAAATTTTACTCTACAAAGTAAATTCTGGGTTACCACCCTTGTACAAATTTTTGAGTGGCATGATATATTTTGAGGCTTACGGAAAAATCTGTTGTGGGTTGAATACTGCGACACAAAGGTGCATCTGGAACACAAAACAAATTTTGGAGTCGCACACTCATTTGGAATCACTAAAGTAAGTTTAAGTCATGGCTTAGGTTTCAGCTCACTTGGCAATAACATTGGGTGGTGGTGATTAATCTGGAGTGATGGTGTACATTTTGAGTCACTTCCAAGATTATGAGTTAAAATGACATAAATTTCCGACCACTAGGCAGGCAGAGCGACTGAAGGTTATATCTTGAGTGACTACACAAATTTGGGCCTGTACACAGGGCTCTAATATTTAACCAAACCCTAAAATATCTCAAAACCCTAAAATTACACAAATTTTCTTATAAATTGACGAAACCCTAGAACTTAGGAGAGTGAGAGATTAGATATAGTAGGGAGACTACCAGTGCGAGAATTTTCAGAGAGTAGAGAGGCGCCGATGGAAAGACCAGCTGATGAGAATTTTCTGTTTCTACGTTGGAACCATTACACGTACCTAGGGGAGATCGAAAATGTCACAATGACTTATCCTCTGAAAATAATGGTGTTTGAAATTTGGTATTAATTGTTGAGAGATCGCAACATTCACATGCTACAACTGTGGAAATCTTAAGATCTATTGTGTATTGGTAATCTATGGATTAGAGATGACTTTTTAAGTTTTGTTTGTTTTGTTCAATTATCGATTCCTGCATCTAGTTAAGCATATGATTGAGACAAATTATGTAGTTCGTATATCTGATTCCGATACTATTATACTTGTAACTTTGGTGTACCTGAACATAGGAAATTAGAAAGATCAGTTTGAAGCTCTCTCTTTCCAAAGTCCAAGAACATGATCCTAGTAGATTAACTCGAAAGGGTCTTCATTTTACTTTTTCGATAGCTAAGGGGTACTCTTATTATTGGTCTCAGGAAATGTCCTCATTTTGTTGATAAAATGCCATGTAGAAATGAAGGTATCATGAGGATTTCTCCATATATAGCAATTTATATGGAATTACATATAAATTGTATGTAATTTATAGCACTCTCAATGATGGAATCAGGTCAAAATTAAAATTTGGTGCTTGATAGATCATAGAACGCAGTGATTAATCTCGAGTGATGAGGTACATTTTGAGTCAGATAATAGAGTAAATTTTAGGTCACTTTCAACATTTTGATCAAAGGCATAGCATTGGCGGCAACGTCAATTTTAAGCGATGGTTTTATCTTGAGTGACTACACAAATTTGGGCCTGTACGCTGGGCGCCGATGGAACTGGAGTTGAGCTGATGTGAAATTTCTATTTCGAAGATCAGACGAGTGGTTAGGATGGTTAGGATCGGAATTGTTGGTTTTATGCGGGAATCAAAGAGGAAGATATTTGAAATTGTCATAATGACTTATCCTCTCAAATCTAAGGTTTATGTTTACAGCAAGATCTCATATCAATGAAAGCATCTATGTTGTTGGTATTCTGTCTTTGGTAAAATAATGGTGTTTCATATTGGGAATGTAGGTTTTTTTCAAAAAGAGAGTCTCAAGGTGAATTGGACGAGTTTTTCGGAACTTACAACAAAAATTGGGTATCAATTGTTCCTACAGCTGTGGAAATGGTAGTTCAGCAGAAATCTTAAGATCTGGAGAGTTGGTAATATCAGGATTAGAAGTTCTTTTTTAAGCAATATTATTTTGCACAAATTATGTAATTTTGGTTCTAGTTAGAGATATATTCACATCTCTGATTTCGGCAATGTTCTTGTTGTAACTTTCAATTGAATTGTTTGGAAAAAAATTAACTATGCACCTTGTGTAATTGTTAATGACAGTGTTAATTATTTATGCACCTTGATTTAGGCATTACATTTACAATCATATTTTGGTGTCTTCAGTTTTGAATGTTGCATTTTTTTGCTTTACACCTCTAATGTTGCATTTAGGCATTACATTTTTTTGCATTTTTTTGCCTTTTTTACCTTTCATTTGTTGCTTTGGACAGTTGAGCAAACTTTACTCTTGGTTTGTAGTTTATACCACATCATCTCAATGAAAATATTTCCAGGTATGATTTTGCGCGCAAGTTTCTGGTTGAGGTGTAAACAGAATTATTGAAGACATCATGTCAGAATCACATCATCAATTATCTATCGAGTGATGTTCTGGCGAGCGCTATGAACTCCATTGTGGGTTATCCGCGCGCCATATGTTTATACGATGCCAATGGCTGCTTCTTTTTTATTAGCAAATTCTGCATCTCCATTATAAAACTTGTGTAGTGATTCTGTACGTGTATTTGCTTTCTTTTCCTTCTAATCCCAAAAGAGCATTGTGCTGTTCCTCTCATTCTGGGGTTTTCATCCCTTATTTCTACTGCGAGTACAAAGACAACATGGGCGCAAAGGAAGGAGGTCCAGAATTAGAGCAAGACTAGCACCATGATATCCATCAAGATTGATGAGTAAACTGGCACCAACTCCTCCGTGCCTTTGTGGTATAGCTGATACCACATAACCATAAGGTCATGGGTTCAAGGCATGGTGCTGAGAGAGGGAAGAACAAGAAAACAAATGAGGTATTCTAAAATACTTTTTTTTGTTTTTTTTTTTTGTTTTGAAGTTTGCTGTATTTGTATAATTGTGAATATTCTTTCTTAAACACAACGTCGAGAAAACTGTTGCCTGTAACAACATGCAAGTACTGCAGCAGCACAGGTATTTGATTACTATTCATCACGCAACGAGTGTATGACCATACCTCTTCTAGTTTCAACCCATCAAGAAGTGCAGGCACATAAATCCTGGTAGCAAGCAATGTTCAGTATATAGTTAGAATAATGTAGTTCTAGTGAACTTGCTTCTCTGATTTCTGCCAAAGATGGTGATTCAACAACACATGAGTTCACTTTAAGAGTTCACTTTCTGAGTATGACACCAGTAGTTTTACAACTACCAAGGATGTCGTTAAAATTCTGCAGCACCTCCTCGGCCTGATGTATTGCCCACAGGCATTGTTCATATGCCTCCACTAACACCTCAATCAGGACAACGAGCAACAGGAGCGGTTTAAAAAATTTCCCCAGCAACATCATCATATATAAGCACATGCCATGGCATCTGATACCACCTGCAATATTATGTTATCTCTGGATGGATAACAAATAAAAGATCGATGAACAACATGAAATAACCTGTGTATAAGGATAAGGGACCACATAATAACATAGAGAGATGCAGAACATTCTACACACGAATACACAAGAAAAGCAGTACATTTCAAACGAAGGTAGTCAATTACACAAGAGTATTTCTTAGATATTCTATTACAGATTGTCAGAATGAGACTCTAATACTGCGGCATGTTACCTAATCTCAAAAAGTTTATCATCTCAGAGAAGGGATCAGTTTTTGCTTACCTAGGTATAAGTTACTTCCCATCGATGCTTCTAAGGCTACGCACTGTTCTCGATCACCACCCTTGATCTTGACCCTTTCACTGAACTCCATTGTTTTGGTATCTCGCTCTCCAAGTGATTTTAGTGAAACTAAAGTATTCTTATGAGGAATTGCGTCAGAAATAGACATGTCAAAACTCACAGCCACTTTGACAGATGAATCTTTTGGATCGTGCCTATAAAATTGGCCATGCACATAGCACAGAAGCCTGCAACTCTTCGGAAACTCAAACGACCACCATATATATATGACCGTCAAACCTGAACTGTTTACTCCAGTTCAGGTCAGAATTATCTTCATTCTTCATCAGTAACCATATTTCACTACAGCTGGCACCGTGGTAATATGTAGCGCTAAGAGAATCACCTAAAGCCCATAAATGAGTAGGAAAATCTGGAACACCATCTCGTGTCAAACATGGTGGTGATGGAAGTTCACTAAACTTCTCATCATTCAAACGCAAAGCAAGAATGGCTCCATTGTCGAAATTCACCCAATGAAGAGCTCCATTTGCAAACGCACCTGCACATGGTACAATAAATTCCATATTTTTCCAATTCATGTCAATTTCTCCCAAATTTATCCATCCACTGCCACTGCCAACAGTGTATACTTGAGCAATTCCAAAATCTGTATACGGTAGCACCCATGATCTCTGGCATACTTTTTCTAGTAAAATCTGTGATATGTGAGAGACTCTCAAGGTGAAACTTAGCTGCATGCTACAACTGTTGAAATGGTAGATCAGCAGAGATCTTATGATCTTATGTATCTATATTCTTTAAACTTTGTTCGGTATCAATTCGCATATCTTTATGTAATTTGTTTTAGTTGGAAAGATACTCATATCTGATTTATTGTTAGTACTTCCAGCTTTGGCTTATGTGAAAGATCTGTTCAAAGCTTTCATTTGAATTGTTAGATAAAATTTTCTTAATGGACCCTGACTTGTTAGTGATAGTTGCATTACATTCCCATACATATTTTGGCGCTTGATGGATGATAGACCCTCTTAGAATAAACTGAGCCAATCACAACCCCATTGCTTAATCTGATTGATTATTTGTCCTAAGAAATAATAACCCCAGAAACCAAGAACCAAACCAACTTACAAAAATAAAAATAACAAGATACTACACACTATGCATGATGGATGCAATGGCATGAATATATCAAGTCCAAGAGTTATAGTTTCGAAAGCAAGTCCCGATCCATTAACTTCTTTTCCATTAGAAGATCAAGTCGTTCGACCTTTGTAAGTGACAAATAATTCTTCCAACAAAAAAGAAGACTTGTCGAAGCTCAAACCCCGGAGGTCAGGCATGAAAAGGTAATTGAAACGCCAACCTTTTTCTTGAACATCCACGCATCTTATTATGGGTTTTAATTGTCTTCTCAAAAACTCAATTCATTTAAGATTTTCTTTCCAATGAAAAAATGCAGTTTCATCTCTTATTTTTACGGCGAGTACAAGGAAAGCATGAAAAGCAAAGGAAGTTTCAGAATTAGATCATGACTCGCCCTCCTAAATAAACCAAATCTATGTTGTAAAAGGCACCAAATTATGAATATATTTTTTGATCTCTAATTTAGTGATTGAGTTTTCACTAAAAACACTTGTTACTTAAGTCTTTCTAATTTGATTTGTTTCAGATTAGCAAATCAAAAGGCTTCGTTGATGCAAGCAATGAAATGAGCATCAGACTGGATCTGTTTTCTTTTTGTGGAAGAATCATGTCATGTTAAAAAATAAAAAATTTACTATCACAAAACAACAATCAGTAAGGCACTGGTATTACCCAAACAAAACAAAAAAATAGTAACAGTAAATGAAAGAAAATAAATGGATACATCAAATAGTCACCAACGCCTCCATGCCTTAGTGGTATAGCTGATGCTACATAACCATAAGGTCACGTTTTCTAGGCATGGTGCTGAGAGAATAAGAATAAAACAAATGAGGTATTCCAAAATACCTTTTTTTTTTTTTATTTGTATAATTGTGAATATTCATTCTTAAACACAACGTCCAGAAAAAGTTGATTAATTGTTCATGATTTGTCCAGTCATTTATGAAAAGAGCTACAAGTTGATTAATCTAAAAAGCCCACAAGCACAAAGCAAACTAAAAGAAGTTTAACAAGTAAACAACAACACTGCCATAACTCCTAGACCTTTGTGTGACACTACTGTGCATTTACTAACTACATTGTAATTAAAAGTGCTAAAAAAAATAAACATAAGTTTTATACCCATATTACAAGTAGCAAATCTTCGGTCAGTCGACTAGTTTTTACTCCAAAATGTGATCGCCACCATCTTTGATGATAAACGGTACAGTGCAGCTCATAAACCCATTGCCAAAAGACAGTACTCTTTAGAGTACTCAATCAGTTGATTCTATCGAACACACATCCCAAAAGCATTCTCAACAGAAGTGAGATTGAGATGGCATGATTTTGCCGAGAGTGACGTTCTTAGTATCAAGAATCCACTGCATAGCATCTTCATCTGAAATATTTACCTAAATGCATTACGAGAAGCTTTCAAAGCATTAAGATGCAACCTGCTTTGAGCATTCATACATCTAGAGAGAAGAAAATATTGTCTTGCAGAAACTACTTGAGCTTGATATTGCACCCTAGACTAATTCTGCAGATGAGTACATGGAAAGCTAAAATTGGCAGTGCACCAGCTATATTAGCCGCGAAGTCCTTGATATGTTTCGAACTAATCGTCAAAGTCTATGTATAACCAAACCAAGCTTGTATAAAGAATTATTTCTGAAGATTAATTATGTTTGTTATATATTCACTCTCATTACGACTATCAACGCTATTCAAGTGAAAGTTTCTCTTTTGTATACCATGACAAGGTTCTGCGTGAAAGTATTTAAAATTCTTATGAAATTTACCAACTAAGAATTTCCTGTAATTTCTTATCCAGGGCACTATATATATATTTCTTTCATTAAACCACATCAACAACTTAATTATACTAAATCTTGAAGTGGCACCCTTATAAGATTGAGCTGGGACATATAAAACCAAATAGATATCTCGGAAAGCTAAAACCACCAGGATGTTGGATATTTTTAATATTGTTTGCCGCTATTCGGGGGGGCGTAGCCCCTCTTGTCTGTGTTCGACCTGGTAGGTCAGGTCGTTGGGGGTCTAGGGGGAAACGCCTGATTCAGTTTCCAGAATTTTCTATAGTCGCGTCTCTTCCCATTAATGGATGACGACTTTTGATAGCGCCTGTTGAAGATGAACGACATCTCCAAAAGGCATGAAACCCTTTATAAATAGCGAAGGATTCTTCCCATTACTATGATCAAAAAACTCTTTCTCTCTAAGCATCTTCAGAATCAAATACAATGTGTTCTTGGTTGGGTAAAGGGAGTACAACATTTGAATCCAACAACATTGTTAGGGCTTCATTGAATCCTGACAGCAATATTTCGCTGACCAAATGTATTCGCAAATTTATTGGGAAGGGTCGAAATAATTGGTGAAAAGAATCGCAAGGCCTTGAAGCTCCAGTGATACAATTCTTTTCATTCTTTGTTTTCATCCTCTTTTACCCTGAACTTTCCAACACATGAGAGGTTTCTATGCTAGTTCCTGCATATACTTTCTCATCCTTTGTTTTAATACTCGAAAGAAGTTTATTATTGTACTCATCAAATATCTTTATCATTGTAAATAAATAGCAGATTATGCAATTAACATAGAATTGAAGCATGTGCAATTCAACTATAAGCATGGCTTATTAACAGGCTACAAGAGCATTTTACAGATATTATAATATCATTACAATCTAATGAGAGTCAAATACTGAGGCATGTTACCTAATTTCAAAAAGCTTATCATCTCAATGAATGGATCAGTTTATGCTTACCTAGATTTAAGTTACTTCACATCGGTGCTTCTAAGGAAGCACTGCTTTCGATCACCTCCCTTGAACTTGCCCTCCCACCAAATACCATTGTTTTTGTATCTTGCTCTCCAAGTTCTTTTAATGAAACTAAAGTATTCTTACGAGGAATTGCGTCAGAAATAGACATGTCAAAACTCATCCACTTTGACAGATGGGCTTTTGGATCATACCTATAAAATTGGGCATGCCTATAGCATAGAAGCCTATGACTCTTCGAAAACTCAAACGACAACCGTATATAACCATCAAACCAAAACTGTTTACTCCAGCTCAAGTCAGCATTATCTTTATTCTTTGTCAATAACCATTTCACTACAATTGGCATCGTGGAAATATGTAGCGCTAAGAGAATCACCTAAAACCCATAAATGAATAGGAAAATCTGGAACACCATCTCGTGTCAAACAAGGTGGTGATGAAAGTTCATTGAAATTCTCATCAGTCAAATGAAAGGCAATGGCTCCATTGTTGAGGTTCACCCAAGGGAATCAGTACGCATATCTTGGAGATCGAAGGGAAAGATAAATAACTCTTTGAAATAGTCACTCATAATGATTTCTCCTCTCAGATCTAAGCTATTTTGTTTCATCATATCTTGATTTGGTTGGTACCTCCTTGTATCTGAAGTACTTATTGGAGGTAAAATCGGTAAAATAATGATGTTTTGATCTGCTAAATAATGGTATTTGGTGATTTTCAGTTGTTGGTAGTTTGTGCCAGTGACATGCTATATAATGGTGATTTCAGTTATTGGTAGATCTGTAGAATAATGGTGTTTCCCAATCTCTGGATAAGAAATGTTTTGTCTATTATGAACTCGTATATCTAGCTAATCATCGGGATTGGGACAAATTACGTAATTGGTTTTATGTTTGAAGCTTTTATTTGTTTACACATCTGATTCCGAAAGTTAAATAAGTTTTTTTGTTTGTTCCAAGCTCTCATTTGAATTGTCTTGTGTTGTTGGTGACACTATTTGATGATAGATCATAGATCGGCCTCTAATCAAAATAAACTAAGCCAAGTAATGTTGATAATGCTTGTCAGTTTACCTATAAAGTAGACTTACTTTGGTGAATGTGATTTTTCTTTTTTTATCTTGCTCTATGGCTACATGTATCAAAGTTTAGAAACCCCATTCCCATAGCTTAATATGATTACAACTAACCATTAGAGATACAACCCAAATCATCATACATGATAACCCAGCAAACCAAGAACCAAACCAATTTAACAAGAGGTCGGTATATGTATAATGATGAATCATGGATGGAATTAGTACCATGTAACTTTGTATCCATGACCGGGTCAAGTCGTTCAACCATTTTTAGGTGTCAATTTTTTCATTTGGAGATGAAGGTGTCTTGAGGGTTTCCACATATTTTTAGGTGTCAAATGTTTACTATTTTTGTTAGATCATAGCACTATCAATAATAGAGTAAAATAGAGTAAATTTACCCAAAATTTTTGATAGATCATAGAGTAAATTTACTCTATTTTACCCTATATTTTTGATAGATCATAGCCTAAAAAAATTTACTCTATTTTACTCTATTTTGGGTAAACCTAAGATCGCTTAAAATTTACTCTATTTTTGTTTTGCAATTTATAGCACTATCAATAATAGAGTAAATTTTGGGTAGGTTTCGGGTCACTTTGCAACAAATTTGGGTCGCGGTGATTAATCTCGAGTGATGGGATACATTTTGAGTCAGATAATAGAGTAAATTTTGGGTCACTTCCAAGATTATGAGATGAAACTACATATATTTTCGATCAAAGGCAGATAAAAGTATCTTGAGTATACTACACAGATTTGGGCCTGTACGCTGGGCTTCAACATTCCACAAAACCTAGAATTCCACAAATTTTCTTATAAATAGAACAAACCCTAGATTTTTAGAGAGTGAGGGATAAGAGAGTAGAGATTTCCAGTGCAAGTGAGGCGGCACCGATGGAAAAACCAGTGACTGGAGTTCAGCTGATGAGAAATTTCTGTTTCGAAGATCACACGAGTGGTTGTGATCGGGGTATTGGTTTTATGTGGGAATCAAAGAGGGAGATATTTGAAATTGTCCGTCATAATGAATTATCCTCTCAAATTGAAGTTGTTTGTTTACAACCAACTCATATACCAGTGGCTACAACTGTTGAAAGTTTTGCTTCAAATTCAAACATCTATAGAATGATGGTGTTTCAAATGGGAACTGCAAGCTTTTCTTGAAATAGAGAGTCTCAAGGTGAAGTAGATTAGTTCTTCAGAACTTATAAAGTTTAAAGTAGATCAATGGTTGGTACAACTGTGAAAACGGTAGATCAACGGAAATCTTAAGATCTTGTGTATTGGTAATCTCTGGATTAGAAGGGATGTTTTAAGTTCTGTTTTGTTTTTTCAAGTTTCAATTCGTATATCCAGTTAAGCAACACATGATTTGGACAAATTAGGTAATTTTTGTTTTAATCGGAAAACATTCACATCTCTGATTCCGGCAATGTTGTACTTGTAACTTTCATTTGAATTGTTAGGCAGAGTTTTATTTATTGACCTTGTGTAATTGTTAATGACATTGTTCGATGACATTTACATATATATTTTGGTGATTTCAGATTTGAATGTTGCATTTTTATGCTTCACATCTATGTTAGAACACGTAATTTGTAATGCCAAGAATATTTGAGAACTATGCAGAAAGGTCTAGTAAAATGTTATACTAACCAGAGGTTTATACATATAGGAAAGAAAAAGAAATGTTGTAACAAATGAATTGTGTGGAGAATTCCGGAATGGTCTAAAAGTCAGTCAACTAGATTTTTCTAGAGAGTTAATGTGAGGTCGGTCAACCATCTTAGGTTTTAAGTAGTTCTTTGATTCACCAGGCTCACCTTTCCTGAAAATGTCTTTGTTTGATATAGAATTATTCTAAATCTTGTCATTTTTGCCTCAAATGGCAGAGGGATTTTCTTTTTTGTGTTTGATAGCTGAGGCGTACTCTTAGTATTGCCCCGGGCAATGTCCTCATTTGGTTGATAAAATGCCATGTAGAGATGAAGGTGTCATGGGGGTTTCTACATATATAAGAAATCTTGCAATTTATATCACCAGAGGCTAGATAGGATGAGTATCCAAAGCTTTAAAATTCTTTCGAATATCATCGTTTATATTTTCAGATTCAGGATTACAACTTCGTTCAACAAAAACTTTGTTAATAACATGTATTCACACAAGTTCAATTCACCAACACTTCCAAACATTTCTTGGTCTTAGCATACTACTGCTGATGTATTGCCTCAAGAATAGACTCTGTAAGTGCTCGAATGATTTTATTGTTCCCACTGGCAACCCATTGAACCACTTCAAGGATTCTCCTGCGAGACTGGCTGGAAAACATTTGCATATGATTGCCTCATCATCCTCATATTGTAATAAAGCTAAGTTGTATGTCTTTATATATGCTGAATCGCGCATGTAGATCCATCAAAGATGCTAGGAAACGTGGGTAGTGCGCACTTTCTTGGTATTGTTACCGATTATATTCTTCGTGCGAAGGGTGTCCTTGCAGCTTATTATATTGCATCCTCTAGCTTTCTTCTTCCTCCATCTTTCCCTTTAGTTACTAACTCTCTTAACTCCGCTATTTCTCTTCGAATTTCAGCGTCTGGGAATATGTCTACTTCTTGTTGTTTCCTTGGTATTCTCAACCGGGCTTGCTCCATTCTGTTTTCATGTCTCCTTAGTCGTATGGCTTCTTATAGTTGTTGTCACTCTTCATCGTCTCTTCTTCGTCTTTCCCTTTTATTTCTCGCATGCTCTTGTGATGCTCCATTTCTCTCATTCTGCTATCTCAGCATCTCTCTTTTATGGAGTATCATCCTTGCTTGTTCTGCATCATTCTCTCGCTACTCATCATCCTGCGAGTCTTCGTTTACCTGAAAAGTATTATCCAAAAATTGTCCTTGTGTATTACCCCCGTGCTCAGTTTTCCTCCTCCTAGTGGTACTCCTGCTTGTCCTTGATCT
Organism: Papaver armeniacum; assembly: GCA_023531295.1. NCBI lineage: Eukaryota > Viridiplantae > Streptophyta > Magnoliopsida > Ranunculales > Papaveraceae > Papaver > Papaver armeniacum. Next base: position 190,563 of record JAJJWW010011192.1, read on the forward strand.
TGAACTCACACGTGTTGTTCCGGATCTTGACTGTGACCTTTGCTCTTGTAATCTCTGATTTTCCTCTCTTAGTTCATCATTTTGTCGTGTCAAATTCGCGCGTAGTTCCACTTCTCTTCTTCTTTCGTCTACCAATCGCTGCCTTAATTCTGCGATGGTCATGTTGTCTTCAATTTCTCCTAAAGCTCCTTCTTCATGCGTCCCTTCTTCATTTTCCTCGGCGGTATCTGAATCTGTGGTATGAACACTTACTGCATCGTAATTTCTATGATCGTCCTCTCTTGGTTCCTGCTGGATCTGAGATCTGATCGGCTGAGACATGTTGTTCCTCTCTCCCATTCTTGATGTCTCTGCGATTTCACCTCTTAGTTCATCATTTTGTCGGCTATTTGATATTTATACCCTTCGTTTCCTCTCAATTCAGTTGCTTCGCATGATTTATCGGCTATTCGATATTTAACCCCTACAATTCTGTTAAAAATTTGTTCGTGATAAAGTGTTAAATCTCCTATATTACTGTGTTTATGAGCGCTGCTCACTTACTGTCCGCTATCTGGTGCTACATTCGTATTCAATTTTTTCTTGTATTCTTCCATGGTCTTCCGACCTTGTCTTTTGCATATAGAGAAAACGTTACTGAGTACCAACCAGGGTGTAATGCAGTGTGCATGGTATTCATGTTTGCACTCAATAGTTCCAATAATATGCTTTTTCTGAAACTGATCCTGACCGGAACCGAAGGAACCAAAAAAAATTGATATTGGCGACAATGTCAAACCAATCATGAGTATTAGATTTTTATATATTCCAAGATTTACTGCAACTTTTTCAACTTTGGTCATATTATAGAAACCCATTTTAGGTTTCTTTTTTCTTTGGCTAGTCAGGTCATGAAAATTTTTAAAATTGATTCTAGAATACTCTACAAAGTAAATTTTGGGTTACGGGACAATTTAGGTTTTAGGTCCTTGCACAAATTTTTGAAGTCACATAAAAAATTTGAGACATGAGGTGAATATTGCGTCTTAGTGATACGTTTGGGATCACAAAACAAATTTCTGGATCACCGACTCATTTGGAATTACTATGTAGTCTTGAGCCATGGCGTAGGTTTGGAATCACTTTGCAACAAATTTGGGTCGCGGTGATTAATCTCGAGCTTCCAAGATTATGAGATGAAACTACATACTATTTTCGATCAAAGGCAGAGCTTTGGCGGCAACGTCGATTTTAAGCGATAGTTTTATCTTGACTATACTACACAGATTTGGGCCTGTACGCTGGGCTTCTACATTCCACAAAACCTAGAATTCCACAAATTTTCTTATAAATAGAACAAACCCTAGATTTTTAGAGAGTGATAGATTAGAGAGTAGAGAATGCCAGTGCGAGTGAGACGGCGCCGATGGAAAAAACAGTGACTGGAGTTCAGCTGATCATAAGTTTCTGTTTCGAAGATCAGACGAGTGGTTGTGTTCGGGTTATTGGTTTTCTCTAGCTGTTCGTGCTTTTGGATCACAAGGCAGAACACGTGTTGCAATTCTCCTTATTCTTGATTGATGCTGAACATTTGGAGGCAGATATATAAGAAGATAGATTTTGGTCATTTCAAAAATTATATATTAAACACGACATCTTGTCTGTCCAAGTCTATTTATCTTAATGGATCACCCATAACAAAAATTTGTCTCTCGGTAGTAAGATTTGTACCCCCTAATTTTTATCAAGGCAGAACATGGGGTGCAATGTACATTTCAGATCATGGGTATTCGTATATTCTTGAACCAATGCAAAAAAAAAAAAAAATGGTGGGTGTGGGGGCTGTAACATCCGGATGAGTCTAAGGGCAGTTTAGTAATTAGACATATTTTTTTACAGTATAAGTTAACCATGCCCTATAATTTTCAGCATAAGTTTTATACATAGAGTGTGAGAGTAGAGACTTTCCAGAGGAGTTGCTGAGGGAAATAGCCAGTAATTTCAGTTGTGAGATGGTGGGTTATGATGGGAGTGTTGGTGTAATGTGGGAATCATTAAGCATACCTTGGAGATCAGAGAGAGAAACAAACAGATGTTTGAAATTGTCAGTTATAATGACTTCTCCTCTCAAATCTAAGTTGCGATTTCTCCATCATAGCGAGATATATAGCAACCTTTCTCTGGATATTTGGTGCGGGAATATCTGTAAAATATTGTTGTTTTGATTTGTTAGATAAGGAAGGGTGTTTGAATTTCAAGTGTTTGAATTTCAAGTGCGCAACGTACATGCTGCAACATCTTAGATATTTTGTACCGGTAGTCTGTGGATTAGAAAAGTTTTTTAAGTTTTGTTTGTTTGTTCTAATATCAATTCATATATATCTAAGCAATATGATTGGGACAAATTGTTTAATTGAATTTAGTTGGAAAATATTCATACATCTTATTTGGGGAGTGATTGTACTTGGTTTTACTATGGATCCTACGAATATTTTTGTTTAGATTTACTTCAATTTATAAATGTTGTTAGCCACAGTGTTTGATGCAGATCAGTTTGAGGCTAGATATCAAAATAAACTAAGCCAAGTTATGGTGGTCTGTCTGTGTATCAGTTTAGTAGTTTAGTGAGGATGGTACCAAAACCTATCAAGACAGAAGAGCAAGTTTTACATAACTTAGATCATATTCTAGAAATCCAAACTCATTTTAAGTTTCTTTTGACGAATCAGGTCACGAGAAATGTTAAAATGGGTTTCTAGAATATGACCAAGCTCTGTATGACTATATAAATTAGACACAAGGAAAATTTCAGTCTACAAAGTAGTTAAAGGGAGAGTAAGATTCTACAAAGTACAAATTTTGAGTCACATGACAGATTCTGAGGCTTACGTAATTGGTTGAATGTTGTGTCACAGTGGTACATTTCGTATTACAAAACAAATCTCGGTCTAGGTCGTATACATTTTGAGTCACTTCCAAGATTAAGAGTTAAAATGACATAAATTTTCGATCACTAGGCAGAGCATGGGTGCCATGTCCATTTTTTACAAAGGTTATATCTTGAGTGACTACACAAATTTAGGCTCCAACATTTCACCAAGCCCTAGAATTTCACAAAACCCTAGACCCACACAAATTTTCTTATAAATTCAACAAACCTCTAGAATTTCATGGAGTAAGAGATGTGAGAGTAGAGATTACCAGTGCGCGTGAGGCAGCGCCGAAAGAAAAACCAGTGACTGCAGTTGAGACATGCAAATTTTGGTTTCCAAGATCTGACTGAGTGTTGTTGGTTTTAACATATACCCTGGTGGAGATCAAAGAGAGAGATATCAGTGATCTAAAATGTTTGTTCTCTCGAAAGCTTTGTATAGGTGGTAGCACCTATTCTCTAGGCTTTGTGTACGGGTAAGATCTGTAAAATAATGACGTTTTAGTCTGAAATAAGAGTGTTTGATGATTTCAATTCTTGGTTGTTTGCTACAGCCACATCATACAATTATGGAAATGGTAGATCAGCAGAAATCTTAAGATCTTGTATGTCGGTAATCTCTGTTAGAATACTCACAATTCAATTCGTAAAAGTGAAACAAAGGAGCCAAATAAAATTTATATTGGCAGCAATGTCATCATAGCAATCATGAATACTTGCAATTCATCCAAAAAAGAATACTTGCAATTCATATTCCAAGCTTTAATGCGATTTTTACAGAACTTAGATCATATTCTAGTAACCCATTCTAGATTTCTTTTGATGAGGTCACGAGAGATTTTAAAGTGAGTTTCTAGAATATGATCAAGTTTTGTAAAATTGGTAGGAAATTCTGTATTACAGAGCAAGTTAATTAGACTCGGTACCTTGTACAAATTTTGAGACCTAACGTAATATTTGAGTTGGTGGAGTGAACAATTGCGTTACATTGGTATATTTCGGTTCACAAAACAAATTTTGAGTCACCGAATCATTTGGAAGTACCAAGTAATTTTGAGCCATGGGTAGGTTTCGGGTCATTTGACAATAACTTTGGATCGCAGTGATTGATTTCGAGTGATGGTGTACATATCTCTTGAGTCTTGAGTGAACTACACAAATTTGGGCCTATACACTAGGATACAACATTTGGCTAAAACATAAAACCCTAAATTACACAAATTTTCTTATAAATTGAAGAAACAAGAGAATTTCATAGAGTGAGAGTCTGCCAGTGCGAGTGAGGCGGCGCCGATGGAAAAACCATTGACGGGAGGTAAGCTTAGTTATGATCGGAGTGTTGTTTTATGTGGGAATCCAAGAGGAAGATATTTGAAATTGTTAAGTCATAATGACTTATCCTCTCAAATCTAGGTTGTTTGTTTCAACTAATTCACATATGAAGTGGCAGCATCTATGCTAAAATAACGGTGTTTCATATGGGGATTGTAGGTTTTTCTTCAAACAGAGAGTCTCTAGGTGAAGTAGATTAGTTTTTCAGAACTTTTAACAAAAATTGTTGCTACAACTGTGGAAACGGTGGATGAGCAGAAATCTTAAGATTTTGTGTAATTGTAATCTCTTGATTAGAAGAGATGTTTTAAGTTCTGTTTTGTTTGTGCAAGTTTCAATTCGTATATCTAGTTAAGCAACATGATTCGGAGAAATTATGTAATTTTTGTTTTAGTTGGAAAACATTCATATCTCTGATTCCGGCAATGGGTTTACCGGAACATAAAAAGATCAGCTTTCATTTGAATTGTTAGTCAAAGTTTTATTTTATTATTTATGGACCCTGTGTAATTGACTTGGAAGCTTTCATTTGTATTGTTAATACAATTTTCCTTTATGAATTTTACAAATATTTTGTTTAGATTTAGTTCGTTGATGAATGTTGTTAGTGAATTTTACACGAGTGGTTGTGATCGGGGTATTGGTTTTATGTGGGAATCAAAGAGGGAGATATTTGAAATTTTCGGGCATAATGAATTATCCTCTCATATTGAAGTTGTTTGTTTACAACCAACTCATATATCTTCAAACATCTGTAGCATGATGGTGTTTCAAATGGGGACTGCAAGTTTTGCTTCAAACAGAGAGTCTCGAGGTGAAGTATATTAGTTTTTCAACAAAGCAATATGTTTAAGTTCTGTTTTGTTTGTTCAAGTTTCAATTTGTATATCCAGTTAAAGCAATATGAATTGGACAAATTATGTAATTTTTGTTTTAGTCGGAAAACATTCACATCTCTGATTCCGGCAATGTTGTACTTGTAACTTTCATTTGAATTGTTAGGCAAAGTTTTATTATAGACTTACATATATATTTTGGTGCTTTCAGATTTGAATGTTGCATTTTTTTTGCTTCACATCTATGTTGGAACACGTAATTTGTAATGCCAAGAATATTTGAAAACAATGCAGAAAGGTCTAGTAAAATGTTATACTAGCCAAAGGTTTATACATGTAAGACGGCTGACTAGGAAAGCAAAAGAAATGTTGTAACAAATGAATTGTGTGGAGAATTCCGGAATGGTCTAAAAGTCATTTTTGTTCACTTCAAAATTCTGAAACTCCACTGCGGAACAACTCTAAATCGCCTCAAATGGCAGAGGGATTTTCTTTTTTGTGTTTAATAGCGGAGGCGTACTCTTAGTATTGCCCCCGGGCAATGTCCTCATTTGGTTGATAATATGCCATGTAGAGATGAAGGTGTCATGGGGGTTTCTACATATATAAGCAATCTCGAATTTATAGCACCAGAGGCTAGATAGGATGAGTATCCAAAGCTTTAAAATTCTTTCGAATATCATCCTTTATATTTTCAGATTCAGGATTACAACTTCGTTAAACAAAAACTTTGTTAATAACATGTATTCACACAAGTTCAATTCACCAACACTTCCAAACATTTCTGAAAAGTTCAAATCTTCAAAATAGGTAAATTACAACTTCATGCACATTTTGAAATGGTAAGTGTAAGCAGAAAGAGATATACTTGCGTTGCCAGCTGATTTAGAAGAACATATGTCATATTCCAATCTAAAATACACTAATACTTTCTGGTTTTACGAGTTCCTTTTTTTGTTGTTTGAATGCAAAGTTGTTACTATAAAGGACGTCATGGACAAACACAAAAAAAAAACAGTTATATACAACGGAAAAGAAGCCTTGTTGAAGAGCTCAAAACCCCTGAGGTCAACGATGAAAAGGTAACCGAAAGAACTTTTGCTTGAACATATAGGCATTTTATTATGCATCTGACCACTCTTTGGTTCAGTATATTTCGTTGTTGTTAATAGCTTTAGGCCCGATTTCTAAATGTATTCATTTCTCATCTCCAGAATTGTACTCTAGTAGATTTGGTTGAATTAATATCGACCCAGAAAATAGTAAGCATTTACCACATGGATCAGTAGAGGTGTTATTATTGTTGTTTTCAAGGTATATAGATGAAGCTTGGGTGAAACTAAGTGGAGGTCCGAACCGACTGATGTTGAAGAATCAGCAGATGAGTTATTATTGTTGTTCTCAAGTCACCACAAAAATTTGGCTTGCAAACTGGAGCCTGGGCTGCAACTTTGGGATTACAGTAGCCAGAGGGCTTTTTAGCAAGCAAACTAGTTATGCTATAAAAGGAACCAAACCCTAGCGTTTCAGAGTGAGAGTGAGAGAAGACTACCAGTCCGAGGGAGAATTTTTCGTTTCCAAGATCAGATAAAGGGTTGTGATCGGAGTGTTGATTTCAAGTTGGAAGGTTTACACATACCTTGGAAATCAGGAATAGAGTCACATCGTGGAAATGGATATAATGACTTATCCTCTCAAATTTAAGATGTTTTTCTTCAAAGAATCGTGATATATGTGGCAGCACTTATTCTTTAAGATCTTATGTATTGGCAATCTCTGGATTTAGGATGTTCAAAGTTTTGTTTGTTAAGCAATAGGATTGGGACAAAATATGTAATTTGTTTTAGTTGGAAAAATATTCATATCTGATTGGGTTGTGTTGTATTTTTAAGTTACAGAATTTTATCTTTTGTGAACATAGAAAGATCAGTTTGAAGGTTTCATTGTTAGGCAAAAAGTTTTCATTGTATATCTTGTGTAGTGGTAGTCTTTGATGATAGTTGCAGTAAATCTATCAGATTTAGTTAAAAGATCATTTCAATGTGTCTGAAGTATGAGGGAGCTGTCCTTTATTTTCAAGTAATGATATAATTTAGAAGAAGATTATATTATTTTCTTGGCACATTATTTTTGTATTGGTTGCAGGATTTGAAACCTCTCTTTGATCCAGCTCAAGTCCATGGTAGCGATCAAGAAACGCTCCATTGTGAAGCCATCAAACCGTTAATACATTCTTGAAGAGAGACACAAGATTTTGATTTGTCCTAATCACATATCCTCTTAAATTTATAGTTGTTTTTTTCCCGGTAAGATCTGTAAACTAGTTAAGCAATAGGATTTGGACAATGTATTTAATTTGTTTTAGTTGCCAAAAATGCATTTTTAGGTAGTGTTTGAGTTGCTGGACAAAATTTTCTTTATGGACTTTGTGTTGTTAGTGATGGTGTTTGATGATAGTTACATTACATTTCCATACATATTTTGGTGCTTGAAAGATTACAATAGGTATTCTGATGGATCAGCATGGATGGAATGACATGAATACATCGAGAATTGTAGTTTCACTTCTTTTCCATGATACGATCAAGTTGCTCAACCATTATATATGGGTGTCAAGTGATCAAGTTTTGTAAAATTGGTGAAGAGGCAAGCAAATATTAATCTACCTAGGAAATTCTGGATTACAGAGCATGTTAGATTCTAGGTTCTTGTACAAATTTTGAGACTTAACGTAATATTCGAGTAGTGGAGTGCACAATTGCGTCACAGTGGTACATTTCAGCTCACAAAACAAATTTTGAGTCAGCGACTCATCTGGAATTACTAAGTAATTTTGGGTCGCAGTGTTTAATTTCGAGTGATGGTTTACATTTTGAGTCACTTCCAAAATTACGAATTATAAAACGACATAAAAATGTGCGATCTCTCGAGTGAATTACCCAAATCTGGGCTTGTACACTGGGCTTCAACGTGTGACCGAAACACAAAACCCTAGAGTTGCACAAAATTTCTTATAAATAGATCAAACCCTAAAATTTTAGAGAGTGAGAGATTAGAGAGTAGAGACTGCCAGTGCAAGTGAGGCGGCTCCCCTAAAAAACCAGTGACTGGAGTTGAGCTGATGAGAAATTTCTGTTTGAAAGATCATACGGGTGGTTATGATCGGAGTGTTGGCTTTACATGGGAATCAAAGAGTAAAATATTTGAAATTGTCATAATGACTTATCCTCTCAATTCTAGTTTTCTTGTTTTGAACTCATTCTCATACCAGGGACATCTCTGTTGTTTCTTTTTTGGTAACATCTCCAAAATAACGGTGTTTCATATGGGGATTGTAGGTTTTTCAGAACATACAACAAAAATTGGGTACAACTGTTACTACAACTGTGGGAAATGGCAGTAGATCAAAAGAAATCTTAAGATCTTGTGTATTGGTAATCTGAATTAGAAGTGCTTTTTTAAGTTTTTTTTGTTTGTTCAAGTATAAATTCGTATATCTAGTTAAGCAATAGGATTGGGACAAATTATGTAATTTTGATTTTAGTTGGAAATATATTCACATCTGTGATTCCGGACAAATTATGTAACTTTCATTTGAATTGTTAGATGTTCTTTTTTTCATGGACCTTGTGTAATTGTTAATGACAGTGTTTGATGATAGTTGCATTACATTGACGTACATATTTTTGTCCCTTCAGTTTTGAATGTTGCATTTTTATTTTTATTTCTTCACACCTCTAATAGCTTAAGAACCACTAGACCACAATGCCTTTTTTCCTTCAACAAAATATTTGGTTTCTGGTTTATTAATCTCAATGATAATCTTTCCAGGTGTCATTTTGAGCGCAAGTTTCTGGTTGACAGTGTAAATAAAACAGAGTTTGAAGATATTCATGTCAGAATCACCATCAACTATGGAGTGGGAATGCTATGAACTCTATTGTGGGTTATCTGGCGCGCCATATGTTTATGTGATGCCAATGGTTGCTTCTTTTTTATGTGTCAAATTCTGCATCTCTCCCTTCTTTTGTTCTAAAGAATTGTATATGCGTTTAGTGGTTCAAAACAACACCATACTCTGGACAACACCTCTAATAACACCTCCTCAAAAACTAAACCAATTTGCCAAACTTAAAATAACAAGAGATTATACTCTGCATAATGGATGGAATGACATGAATATATATATATATATATATATCAAGAATTGTAGTTTCGGAATGCTAGTCCTGATTCATGTAACTCTTCCATTATACGATCAAGTTGTTCGACCTTTGTAAGTGTCAAATGCTTCATGCAATGGAAAACAAGACTTCTCGAAGCTCAAAACCCCCGAGGTCAGGGATGAAAAGGTAATCGAAACCCCACCCTTTTGCTTCAACATGCACACATCTTAAATATTATGCGTTTTATACACGCCATTATGATTATCTTCTCAAAAACTTGACTCATTTAGGATTTCCGTTCCAGTAAAGAAAAGCAAGAGAAGCAGCGCAAGAAATCGAGGAGAAGGAAAGAGAGCTTGCAAAAGAGAGGAAAACAGAAGAAGTCTACGAGTGCTCACCTAAACAAAAATGGGTTCCAGCTCCGATTGTTTGTAATCCTTTTCTTTGAACACTTTCGAAAAGTTATTTAGTACAATAATTAGATCGGCCAGCAATCCCATGTATTTTGATGGGCTTTTGGGTACAAGTAAAATAATTAATAATACTGGTTGCCAGTTAGTTTCAAAAAAAAATAATATTGGTTGCCAGTGTCATTAACTAATTGAGCATTGAGGAGCTCTATCCTTACAACGCCAACCATTAAATAATACACGATAACCTGACAAAACCAAAAATTGAACGAAACCAAAGGAAACCAAACAAAAACAAACAAGATGTTAGAATGATAACCCCGAGAACCAAAACAAACCAAAAATAACAAGAGGTGACAATATGTATGATGATGGATCATGGATGGAATGAGATGAACATATCAAGAAATGTAGTTTAAACTACCAAGCAATGTCGTGAGTTTCAGGATATTCGGCAATACATTTTGTCTCTCCATATATAGAAGATTCCTAGCTCCCCCTGATTATTGGATCACAGCCGCACGACATGGGGAGTGCATTGTCCATTTTAGATCATTGGTATCCTTACATCTTGATAGCCTACACAAATTTTTTGCTGCATGAGTACTGGCAGTTTGAGTGCCATTTTATACAACTTAGTCATATATTAGAAACCCATTCGAGGTGTAACGACTCAAATTTTAGTCCACAAAGCAAATGCAATGTTAGATTTAGGGTCGTGCATTTGAGTCGCATGACAGATTTTGAGACTACTAAATCTAAATTGCTCACCCATGACAAAATTATGGATTAAACGCGACATCTTTATATATCCAAGTCTACTCAATCTAAATTGCTCACCCATGACGAAACTTTATATCTCATTAACAAGATTTTTTAGATCGCAAGGCTGAACATGGGGTACAATGCCCATTTCAGATCATGGGTATTCGTAGCCACCACGAAAATTTGGGGCGGCTGTAACATTGGAATGAGTCCAAGGGTTTTTTAGTAAATTAGACAGACTTTCTTATACATTAACGAAACCCTTATAATTTTCAGTAGAAGTGTTGAACAGAGAGTGAGAGGGTAGAGACTTTCAAGTTACCAGTGCGAGGGAGGCGGCGCTGAGGGAAATAACCAGTTATTTGAGTTGTGATGGTTGTTTATGATCAGAGTGTTGGTATAATGTGGGAATCATTAAACATACATATGAGATCAAAGAGAAAAAGAGACACAGATGTTCCAAATTGTCAATCATAATGACTTCTCCTCTCAAATCTAAGTACTAGCCAGAGAATTAGAAAGTAGAGACAACCAGTGCAAGAGAGGCGGTGCTCAGGGAAAAACTAGTGAATAAGAAACTCGTTAGAAAGAAAGTAAGAAAATGCGAAAGTTCCAGATTGGCCTCCAACAGACAAAGTCAGGGATGCAGTTACCGGTCAAATTTTTAGTGATTTCTGTTCACACAGTCTGCTCATGCAACGATATCATCTAGCTCCTTTAGATCTTAACAGAGGTCGTCTTGTTGCTCGTGTAATTGAAGTGGATGCTTTCATTGCTGTTGGTACGAATGCTGGAACGGCTACGGAAATTCTTTGATTCTACAAGGACAGAATAAGTGAGAATATGCTTGATTGGGCTAAAACAAAGGCAGGATTGTTGGATGCAGATAAGTGGAGTGATGTTTAGCTGAATTCAAGATATTTTTTTTAAGTACCTCTCTTTCTATCTTTAATGTAAGATCTTTTGTTTAGTTCAGGAATTCTATTTGTTATGTAAGATCTTCAGTTTAAATCTATAAGTGATCTTCAGTTTATGAATGTTGTTAGTGGACAGTGTTTCATGCAGATCAGTTTGGTGATTGATAGGTTCTACGCCGCCTTTCTACTTCTTCTTCTTGTTTTTATTTGATATCTCATACAAGGGCCTTTCAGTTTTCATCTATGTTCTGATTTGTCCAGATCTGCTGAAAAAGAAGCAACAAAATCCACAAATGGCCTCTTCTGGTTGTAAAAGTAGTTTTGTAAGGGAATCCGGTGGATGGAAGAAAATAAAAAAACTCCTTTTCGAAACAATTTTATAGATGTGTGAGCCGTTTCTAACAAGATGTACTTAATCAATCGCACAAGTGAGTGAAATTAGACTTGGTTGAGTTGAACAATTTTTTTGTTATCTAATACTCCCTCTCTTCCATTTTAGATGGTGTTTTAGGGTTATTTTCTTATTCCACAATACTTGAAGGTTTTCATACTTTTCCATAAAACTACCAATAATATCCTAACATTTTGTCTTGGAACTATAAGTTTATTTTTAAATGCACTATTAGCAATTAGTGTTTGAAGACTTTTCTTAAGGGTATAGATGGAAAATCTTCAAATCTCTCTCCATTTCTTAATCTACGTAAAAACTCAAAAAACATCATCTAAAGTGGAACGGGGGGAGTAGATCTATCACAACTTAGTCCTTCTGAGTTTACTAGAGTACTCGATACAAGGGTTGGTATGTTTACTGAGAGGTAGGAATCAAAACTAATTGCTAGATTTTAATCTTTTTGGCATTCCTTTGGATTGACTTGTTCACTGAGAAGAGAGGTAGGAATCAAAACTATTGGCTAGATTTTAATCTGTTTGTCATTCCTTTGGATTGACTTATTTTTCAAACTAAACTTCTTCCAACTATGAATGGTATTCATACCATATCTGGAATTAGTGGAGAGTGTTCTCTGGTTATTTTCAACATTCAAATAGAAGTTGAATAATGTAAACACCAAACCTGTTGTTTTAGCTATACAGAAATAACACAACGCCTTTAAATCCTAATATTTCAGCTTCAATTGCGAGATTGAGTTTTGAATGTTGCATTTTTTGTTGTACACCTCTAATAGCTTAAGAACAACACAACGCCTTTTTTTCCTTCATTTGTTTGCTTTGTAGTTTATACCTCATAATATCAATAAAAATCTCTTTCTGGTTATAACGGTGTGAACAGAGTTTGAAGACATTGAGTGGGAATGATGATCTGGCGAACGCTATGAACTCCATTGTGGGTTATCTGGCGCGACATATGGTTGCTAGCTCATGTAAACCAAAGAGATTAAAAGCGACAACTTTTGTCAATCCCAGTCTACTTTTTCTTAATTTGTCACTCATAACCAGATTTGAAGCTCTCCCTGATTTTGGATCATAAGGCAGAACATGGGGTGCAATGTCCATTTCCGATCATGGATATCCGTATGCTTGAGCCATTACAAAAATATGGGGCGGCTGTAACATTAGGATGAGTCTCACGATATTTTAGTAAATTAGACGGATTTTCTTATAAAGTAGCCAAGCCCTAGGGCTTTAATTTCCAGTGCGAGGGTGGCGGCGCTGAGGGGGAAAGCCACTAACTTGAGTTTTGATGAGGGGTTACAGTCCTAGTGTTGGTATATTGTGGGAATCATTAAGCATAGAAATCAAAGAGAAAAACAAAGGTTCCAAAAACAATCGATACTGGTGGCCAGTGCCGTCGTTAAACCAATTCTTAATACTTGTAATTTTAGTGTCATTTTTATATAACTAGGTCATCTGTACAATTAGAAGCCCATTTCAGGTTTCTTTTGACTGATCATGTCACCGGGAAAATTTTAGTCCACAAAGCAAATTTTGGGTTACCAGTTGAGTCCGTAAAGATTTTGAGACCTAGGGTAGATTTTGAGTCATGGGCTGACAAACTTTGTGACTTGGGATAGAATTTGACTCATTGGGTCACAGTGATACATTTCGGATCATAAAAACAACTTCTGGTGGTCACAGATTTCAGGTTACTGGGCAATAACTTCTGGTCATTGATCTTTCAGTGGTGGTGCACATTTACATTCAGAGTCAGATAATAGAGTAAATTTCGAGTCACTTGCTTATGGGTCAAAAACTTAAAATGACATATTTTGGAGCTCAAGGCAGAGCATGGATACATGTCGTTGACTCTTTAGTCAACACATAAATTTTGGCCGCAACGTTTGGAAATATATCAAGGATATCTTAGAAAATCATAGTATAAATTTTTCATATATAAACGAAACAAACCCTAGAATTCGTGTAGATATTTTGTGAGAGAGTAGAAACTAGTAGCAGTGCGAGTGAGGCGGTGCTGAGGGAAAATACCGTAACTGGAGTTCTGCTGATGAGAATTTTCCGTTTTCAATGTCAGACGATTATGATCGGAGTGGTGGTTTCACGTCGGAAATACATAGATCTTTGAAGTTGTCATAAGGACTTATCCTCTCAAATCTAAGCTATCTCTTGTTAACAAATTCTGATACCAGTGGCAGCAGTTGTTCTATCATTGCTGATTCCGGTAAGATCTGTAAAATAATGGTGTTTGATATGGGGGATTTTAGGTTTTTCATGAACTGAGACTCTTCATCCAGACCTTACAACCAAAATTGGGTACCATTAATTTGTTGAAAGTTTGAGCAATTTCACATGCTACACCTGTTGAAATGTTAGATCTGCAAAAATTGGAAATCTCTGGATTAGTTAGCGTATATATTGGCAGAAAGTGTGAAAATTGTTTTAATCTTTTAGTTGGAAAAATATTCTTATTTGATTCGGGTAGTGGTGGACTTGTAAGTTACAAAATTTTATCTTATCTATACATAGAATGATTAGTACGAAGCTTTGATTTGAATTGTTAGGCAAAATTTTCATTATGGATCTTATGTTGTTAATGGTAGTTTTTGATGATACTTACACTAAATTTAGTTAGAAAACCATTTCATTGTGTCTGAAGTATGAGGAAGCTCTCCTTTATTTTCAAGTAATAATCTCTAATAGGGAAGAAGATTACATTCTTTCCATAACACATTCTTTTTGTTTTGATTGCAGCCTTTGAAGCCAACATTCGGTCAGCTCAAGTCCTTGTAGAGATCAAAAAACGCTCGATTGTCTATGTCGTCAAATCCGATAAACTATTCTTGAAGAGAGACACCAGATTTTGAAATTGTCATAATCACCTATCCTCTCAAATCTAAGTTGTTTTTTATTTCTTTCCAACCTTGATATATAGGTGGTAGCATCCATTCTCTGGCATACTTTTTCCGGGAAGATGTGGTGTTTGATGTTGTGAGATTTTAGGTCTTGCTTGAACTGGAGACTCCCATGGTCAAACTTAGATGAGTTATCCAGATCTTACAACCAAAATTTGGTATCATCTGTATGAAGTGATACCAAATGGTAGATAAGCAGAAATCTTGTGTATCTCTAGACTTCGTATAGATATCCATTCCTACATCTAGTTAAGATAAATAGGATTGAGGCAATGCATGTAAATTTGTTTTGACCGGAAACATATGCATATCTAATACAAGTAGTGTTGAACTTGCAACTTTGGCTTATGTTAAAGATTAGTTCAATGCTTTCATTTGAATTGTTAGATAAAATTTTCTTTATGGACCTTTGTGGTGTTAGTCATAGTGGTTGATGATAGTTGCATTACATTTCCATACATAATTAATTTGGTGCTTGATACCTCATATGAAAATAAGCTAAGACATGGGATGATAATGCTTGTCGAAATATTTACCTATAATGAAGACGTACATGGCTATAGATAAGTTTTGAATTTCGGACAAAAGCAAGAGAAGCAGGGCAAGAAATCGAGGAGAAAGAAACATAAGTTCCAAACGAGAGGAATTCAAAAGAACAGAATTGGGTTCCAAAGTATACGAGTGCTCACTGAAACAAAAATGGGTTCCAGCTCCAATTGTTTGTATTCCTGGAAAAATTATTTAGTACAGTAATTAGATCTGCCAGCAATCAGATGTATTTTGATGGACTCCTGGGTAAAAGTAAAGTAATTAATGTTGGTTGCCAGTGTCATTAATCCAATTATGAGTACTGGCAGTTTCAGTGCCAATTTTTTATACAACTTGGATATATTTTAGAAACCCATTCTAGGTGCGACAACTCAAATTTTAATCACAAAGCAAATGCAGTATTAGATTTAGGGCCGTCCATTTGAGTCACATGACAAATTTTGAGACTACTAAATCTAAATTTCTCACCCATGATAAAATTACGAATTAAACGCGACATCTTCATCTATCCAAGTCTACTCAATCTAAACTGCTCACCCATGACGAAATTTTGTCTCTCATTAACCAGATTTTTTAGCTCTCCCTTGTTTCGGATCGCAAGGCTGAACATGGGGTACAATGCCCATTTCAGATCATTGGTATTCGTAGCCACAATAAAAATTTGGGGTGGTTGTAACATTGCAGTGAGTCTAAGGGTTTTTTAGTAAATTAGATAGACTTTCTTATAAATTAACGAAACCCTTACGATTTTCAGTAGAAGTGTTAAAGAGAGAGTAAGAGGGCAGAGACTTTCAAGATACCAGTGCGAGGGAGGCGGCGCTGAGGGAAATAGCCAGTAATTTGAGTTGTGATGGTGGTTTATGATCGAGTGTTGGTATAACGTGGGAATCATTAGTCACACATATGAGATCAAAGAGAAAAAGAGACACAGATGTTCCAAATTGTCAATCATAATGACTTCTCCTCTCAAATCTAAGTTATATTTTTTCTTTGCATGGTGCATCCCTTTGTTTGTGGCTTCCGTTGGGGTAAGATCCGTAAAATAATGTGGTTTGAAGATATCAACTGTTGAAATGGTAAATCTGAAGAAATCTTATGTACCGTTGATCTCTGGATTAGAGATGTTTTTAAGTTTTGTGTGTTTGTTAAAGTGTCAATTCCTATATCTAGTTATGCAATATGATTGGGACAAAATATGTAATTTTGGTTTTAGTTGGAGAAATATTCATACATCTGAATTTTACAAATATTTTGTTTAGATTAAGTTCGTGAATGTTGTTGTTAGTGGACAGTGTTTGATGCAGATCAGTTTGGTGATTGAACAGCCTCTTATCAAAATAAACTAAGCCAAGTGATTATAATTCTCAATAGATCAATTTTGAATGTTGCAACTGGGGTTTCTGTTCTCTCTTCACATTTTAGAAAAAACACCTTATGAGAACTATTGTGACGCTAATGTCTGATATATCCCCAATATTCTACTGGGTGCACAAGATTGAGATGTGGAAAAGTTTATCAATTAGTATCATAAACAGGATTTGAGATGTAGAGAATTTATAGGACTTGAGATGTGGGGAGTGTTATACTTTTAACTTTGGCTTATGTATGTGAACATGTATAGATCAGTTCGAGGCTTTCATTTGAATTGCTAAAGACAAAATTTTCTTTCATGGACCTTGCAAATATTATTTTTCTTAAAAATTTACTTCATTTATAAATGCTGTTAGTGATAGTGTTTGATGATAGTTACATTACATTTACATACATATTTTTGGTTCTTGATTGATCATAGAAGAACCTCTTATCAAAATAAAGAAGTTCAAGACCAATTTTTGTTGCATTTTTTTTTTTACATTTTTCTTTGCTGTACACCAGTATGTATATCTCTAGAAGTGAAAAAAACCCTAATATGGCAATGTGCATAAAAGGTTAGAATTCCATTACTTAATCCGATGATTATTTGTCCTAAATCATGATTAGAACAAACAATTGGAATTATGCGATGACTTTACAGTTTTGAAATCGAAGAAATGGCACGTCTCATTAACTGCTATTAGATCCACTTGTGTTTACTCCGGGGGAGAATGATGCGCTTCTTTGACAAAGATGCTTAGGAAGTTGCTATCCTCACTAAATTTACTAGTTCATTTTGTAATTACCACTTTGGATAACCTCTGTATAAAAACTGAATTTTGTGAATCAAAAATGAAACATGATTCTATGTCGTCAGACTTCAACAATATTTATTGGAAATTCAGTTGCTCTAGTTTGTCTAGAAATCATAAATTGACAATAAACTTTGCCACACTCAAGCTATGTTGTATTAGGCGCTAGGCGAGGCGAGGCGCCAAGCACCTCGCCTAGCGCCTAGGGCGCCTAAGGCGCGCTTAAGCCCCGAGGAAAAATTGGAAAACACCATAAACACTCAGAATTTGGTGCCTTGGGCGCCTTTTTTCTCAGGCGCTGGTGTTGCGCTTAGTGCGCCTTTGGGGCTTAATCCCCAAAGGCGCTCGCCTTTTACAACATAGCACTCAAGTAATTGACACATCAACACAACTGATTCAAAAACCTTTGCTCCAATGTCATCCAACTAAACAACAATACTCTTTAATTCATCAAGAGAAAAGGAAACAGTACTGTTAGGAAACTAATAGCTTCTTCCACTCTAGGCAACTTTGGTCCATAAAACAATTTTGAGAGGTCACAGCGGTAGTGATGGTGTATATTTTGAGTCACATACGAGTTACACAAATTTAGTTGAAGGGGTATTTTTGTAAATCAGTTTTTTAAATAAAGTAAACCCTAGAATCTCAGTATAAGTTTTAACCAGAGAATGAGAAAGTAGAGATAACCAGTGCAAAGGAGGCGGTGCTGTGGGAAAAAAATCAGTAACCGGAGATTTGTAGACGACAGATTGCCGTTTTCAAAGATCAGATGAGGGGTTATGTTCAGAGTGTTGGTTTTATGTGGGAACCATTACACATACCTTGGAGATCAAAGGGAGATGCAGAGATCCAGAATTTTAAAATTGTCATAATGACTTACCCTCTCAAATTCAAGTTGTCTCTTCTCTTGATATACTGTAATGGGTTGCAGTAATTTTGATTCTTGTTCAGGTAAGATCTATAAAATAATGATGTTTGATGTTCGAGATTTTAGGATTTTCATCGACTAAAGACTCTAAATATGAAATCGATTATTTATCCAGACCTTATAACCAAAATTGGGTATTATTTCTATGAAGTTTTAGCAATTTCACATCCTACACCCGTTGAAATGGTAGATCAACAGAAATCTTCAGATCTTGTGTTTTAGCAATCTCTGGATTTGATATGTTTAAAGTTTTGTTTGTTTTTTTTTACATTGAAAGATCTATTCTAAGCTTTCATTTTGAATTGTTAGGCAAAATTTTCTTTATGGATCTTGTGTTGTTAATGAGAGTGTGTGATGATAGCTACACTAAATTTTAGCAGATTTAGTTAAAGACCATTTCAATGTGATGAACCGATTGGACTGGTAATCTTACCATTCAATGTGAAGAATCGGGTCTTTTAGTAGAATTATGTTTTACCAGGAAGTCTTTTCCAGATTAATTAAAGGGAGAATTATCAGACACTTAGACATCGAAAACAATCTATGAGCTTCACGAGCACTGGTGTTCGGTGATTTCAGTTGTTGGTAGTGTGTGCCAGCCACATGCTACACTTGAAATGGTAGATCATAAGAAATCTTAAGATCTTATGCATTGGCAATTTCTGTTTTTGAGATGTTCTAAGTTTTGTTTGTTAAGAAATAGGATTGGGACAAACCATGTAATTTGTTTTAGTTGGGAAAATAAGTTACAAAATTTTAGGAAAAATTTTGGGAAAAATATTTATATCTGTATTTATAAGTTACAAAATTTTATCTTTTGTGAACATAGAAAGATTTTCATTGTTAGGAAAAATTTTCATTATAGATCTCTTGTGTTAGTGAAAGTGTTTGATAATTTATTTTAAGGGAGCTCTCCTTTATTTTAAGGGAGCTCTCCTTTATTTTAATTTATAATCCAATTCAGAAGAAGATTACATTCTTTTGGTGACCGTTTTTTTTTATTTTGATTGCTGGCTTTGATGCCACGCATCGCTTAGCTTAATTCTCCGTAGAGATCAAGAAAGAAATTTGAATTCGTCTGATCTATAAAATAATGGTGAAACTCATCTCATTTATTTGAAGTGGCAGGTCAGGAGAAATTTTATAATTTTATGTATCGATTTGTTTTCTTGCGAATGGTTGATGGATTATACCAATGAGATATATATGAGTTTGAACATTGAATTATCAAGATTAGTACGTGGTACTTGGTTTAATCAGGACATTGAATTTTAAAATCATAAGAGCTTAATCACTTGTTTGTTAACAGTTCAGAATAAGTGAGAGAGAAAGAAGGGAGGTGCAAATAGAGGTTTGGGTTCCATTTGCTTGTAGCTTGTGGTGGATTTTTTAACTCCTCGTTGTTTTGCAATTAGTTCGTAGGAGCAACCATCAAGAACGCCCCACCCCCAATCAGGGGAAAGGATTACTGCCGTATTTGTTTTTCCATATTTTAGTTGTAAATCGGAAAATATAAACTGCAAAATGACAGAGAGATAATGATTCATGGGTTAAAATTTGGCATACATTCTGGATCACAAGGCAGAGCATGGTTCTTAACTAGTAACTCTAATGTCGAATTTAGATCGGTATACATGTATATCTCGAGTCACCATTGGGCTGCAACACTGGGACTAGTTTACGGGTGTTTTAGTAAATGACACAACTTTCATAAAGAAAATCACACAAACCCTAGGATTTCAGTGGAAGTTTTTATCTTGCTTTTATCCAAAGAGTGAGAGAGTAGAGACAAACCAGTGCGAGGGAGGCGGTGCTGCTGAGGGAAAAAACCAATAACCGGAGACCTGCTGATTAGAGGTTGACGTTTCAAAAATCAGATGAGGGGTTATAATCAGAGTGTTGGTTTTATTTGGGAACTATTGCACATATCTTAATCAAAGGAAAATATAGAGACAGATATTTCAAATTCTAAATCATAATAACTTCTCCTCTCAAATCTAAGGTATTAGGTTTCATGAAAGCTTGATATATTTTGTACCTCCTTTCTCTGGATTTGCTGTTCCCGTAAGATCTGTGAAATATGGTGCTTCCATCTGTTAAATAATGGTGTTTTGATATTTTCAATGATAGTTTGAGCAGAAATGATACTATTGAAATGGTAGATCAGCAGAAATAAATCTTATGTATCGGAAATCTATGGATTAGAAATATGTTTTTAGGTTCGTTTCTTTGTTCTGGTATCAATTCTTATATCTAGTTAAGCAACATGATTGGGACAAATTATGTAACTGGTTTTAGTTGGAAAAATAATCACACATCTGATATGGGAGTTTCCAGCTCCAATTGTTTGTAATCCTGGAAAAATTATTTAGTACTGGCAGAAAAATAAAGTAAAGTAGCTAATATTTGTTGCCAGTGTCATTAATCCAATCTTGAGTACTGGCAGTTTCAGTGCCAAATTTTTTATACAACTTGGATATATTTTAGAAACCCATTCTAGGTGTCACGACTCAAATTTTAATCACAAAGCAAATGCAGTGTTAGATTCAGGGTCGTGCATTTAAGTCACATGAAAGATTTTGAGACTACTTAATCTAAATTGCTCACCCATGACAAAATTACGGATTAAACGCGACATCTTTATCTATATCCAAGTCTACTCAATTTAAATTGCTCACCCACGACAAAATTTTTGTCTCTCATTAACCAGATTTTTTAGCTCTCCCTTGTTTCGGATCGCAAGGCAGAACATTGGGTACAATGCCCATTTCAGATAATGGGTATTCGTAGCCACCACAAAAATTTGGGGCGGCTGTAACATTGGAATGAGTCTAAGGGCTTTTTAGTAAATTAGACAGACTTTTTTCTTATAAATTAACAAACCCTTACGATTTTCAGTAGAGGTGTTAAATAGAGATTGAGAGGGTAGAGACTTTCAAGTTACCAGTGCGAGAGAGGCGGCTTTGAGGGAAATAGCTATGAGATCAAAGAAAGAAAGAAACCCAGATGTTTGAAATGGTCAATCATAATAACTTCTCCTCTCAAATCTAAGTTATATTCTTTCATGTAAGCTTGATATGCGTGCTGCATCCATTTGTCTGAATTTTCCGTTCCGGTAAGATCGGTAAAATAAGGGTGTTTTGATATGTATATTCAGGGTGTTTCAAATTTTAATATTTTTTTTTGGATTTCGATTTTGGCTTAAGATTGGTAAGATAATGGTGTTTGAAGATATCAACTGTTGGTAGCTTTTGCCAGGTACATGCTACAACTGTTGAAATGGTAAATCCGCAGAAATCTTAGATCTTATTATTGTTGATCTATGGATTAGAGATGTTCTTAAATTTTGTTTGTTTGTTCAAGTGTCAATTGCTATATCTAGTTAAGCAATATGGTTGGGACAAAATTATGTAATTTTGGTTTTAGTTGGAGAAATATTTATACATCTGATTTAGAGAATATTGTACTTGTAACTTTGGCTTATCTTAGATTAGTAGGAAGCTTTCATTTGAGTAGTTAAGACAATTTTCCCTTATGAATCGTACACATATTTTGTTTAGATTTACTTCAATTATAAATGTTGTTAGTGGATGCAGACTAGTTTGGTGATTGATAGACCATATAACATCGTATATCAAAATAAATTAAGCCAAGTGCCAGAATGTAGATCACATGCATGAAGTTTTGGATGAACAAACAAAAGGTCTCTCTTATATTGATTGCAAATGTTGGGTCATAAGATTATTCTAGTGGATAGTCGAACTTGGAAGACTCTACTGCAAACTATTCTTTTATTGGGTTTGCTAGAATTCAATTGAATCCGCCATTATCCTAATCCACAATTAGGGTCATGCAAAAAGTTAGTTGAATCCACAATAATCCTAATCCTAATTCAATTGGGGTCATGCAAAAAGTCAGTCGAATCCACAATTATCCTAATCCTAATTCTAAAAGAATACTTTTCCATATCATATGCATGTCCAGTTACAAGCCTTAACACAAGTATATAAGCAAAGTCCTAACATGCCATCAAGTCGACAAAGATTCAACCACAGGTATAACAAAACCAAATCATTATCAAAGTGAGCATTGAGGAGCACTATCCTTATATCAAACCAGTAGGGATACAACGCCAACCATTAAGGAAACGCCCACTATTCTTTTGGTTTGCAATGATAGATCTTGAATAGGTATATTTTGAGTATAAATCCTAGGTTCTAGCACTTCTACTTATTCTTGAGTGCTCACCCATATCAACACTTTGTCTCTCCATAACCAGATTCTCTAGCTGTTCGTGCTTTTGGATCACAAGGCAGAACACGTGTTGCAATTCTCCTTATTCTTGATTGATGCTGAACATTTGGAGGCAGATATATAAGAAGATAGATTTTGGTCATTTCAAAAATTATATATTAAACACGACATCTTGTCTGTCCAAGTCTATTTATCTTAATGGATCACCCATAACAAAAATTTGTCTCTCGGTAGTAAGATTTGTACCCCCTAATTTTTATCAAGGCAGAACATGGGGTGCAATGTACATTTCAGATCATGGGTATTCGTATATTCTTGAACCAATGCAAAAAAAAAAAAAAAAATGGTGGGTGTGGGGGCTGTAACATCCGGATGAGTCTAAGGGCAGTTTAGTAATTAGACATATTTTTTTACAGTATAAGTTAACCATGCCCTATAATTTTCAGCATAAGTTTTATACATAGAGTGTGAGAGTAGAGACTTTCCAGAGGAGTTGCTGAGGGAAATAGCCAGTAATTTCAGTTGTGAGATGGTGGGTTATGATGGGAGTGTTGGTGTAATGTGGGAATCATTAAGCATACCTTGGAGATCAGAGAGAGAAACAGATAGATGTTTGAAATTGTCAGTTATAATGACTTCTCCTCTCAAATCTAAGTTGCGATTTCTCCATCATAGCGAGATATATAGCAACCTTTCTCTGGATATTTGGTGCGGGAATATCTGTAAAATATTGTTGTTTTGATTTGTTAGATAAGGAAGGGTGTTTGAATTTCAAGTGTTTGAATTTCAAGTGCGCAACGTACATGCTGCAACATCTTAGATATTTTGTACCGGTAGTCTGTGGATTAGAAAAGTTTTTAAGTTTTGTTTGTTTGTTCTAATATCAATTCATATATATCTAAGCAATATGATTGGGACAAATTGTTTAATTGAATTTAGTTGGAAAATATTCATACATCTTATTTGGGGAGTGATTGTACTTGGTTTTACTATGGATCCTACGAATATTTTTGTTTAGATTTACTTCAATTTATAAATGTTGTTAGCCACAGTGTTTGATGCAGATCAGTTTGAGGCTAGATATCAAAATAAACTAAGCCAAGTTATGGTGGTCTGTCTGTGTATCAGTTTAGTAGTTTAGTGAGGATGGTACCAAAACCTATCAAGACAGAAGAGCAAGTTTTACATAACTTAGATCATATTCTAGAAATCCAAACCCATTTTAGGTTTCTTTTGACGAATCAGGTCACGAGAAATGTTAAAATGGGTTTCTAGAATATGACCAAGCTCTGTATGACTATATAAATTAGACACAAGGAAAATTTCAGTCTACAAAGTAGTTAAAGGAGAGTAAGATTCTACAAAGTACAAATTTTGAGTCACATGACAGATTCTGAGGCTTACGTAATTGGTTGAATGTTGTGTCACAGTGGTACATTTCGTATTACAAAACAAATCTCGGTCTAGGTCGTATACATTTTGAGTCACTTCCAAGATTAAGAGTTAAAATGACATAAATTTTCGATCACTAGGCAGAGCATGGGTGCCATGTCCATTTTTTACAAAGGTTATATCTTGAGTGACTACACAAATTTAGGCTCCAACATTTCACCAAGCCCTAGAATTTCACAAAACCCTAGACCCACACAAATTTTCTTATAAATTCAACAAACCTCTAGAATTTCATGGAGTAAGAGATGTGAGAGTAGAGATTACCAGTGCGCGTGAGGCAGCGCCGAAAGAAAAACCAGTGACTGCAGTTGAGACATGCAAATTTTGGTTTCCAAGATCTGACTGAGTGTTGTTGGTTTTAACATATACCCTGGTGGAGATCAAAAGAGAGATATCAGTGATCTAAAATGTTTGTTCTCTCGAAAGCTTTGTATAGGTGGTAGCACCTATTCTCTAGGCTTTGTGTACGGGGTAAGATCTGTAAAATAATGACGTTTTAGTCTGAAATAAGAGTGTTTGATGATTTCAATTCTTGGTTGTTTGCTACAGCCACATCATACAATTATGGAAATGGTAGATCAGCAGAAATCTTAAGATCTTGTATGTCGGTAATCTCTGTTAGAATACTCACAATTCAATTCGTAAAAGTGAAACAAAGGAGCCAAATAAAATTTATATTGGCAGCAATGTCATCATAGCAATCATGAATACTTGCAATTCATCCAAAAAAGAATACTTGCAATTCATATTCCAAGCTTTAATGCGATTTTTACAGAACTTAGATCATATTCTAGTAACCCATTCTAGATTTCTTTTGATGAGGTCACGAGAGATTTTAAAGTGAGTTTCTAGAATATGATCAAGTTTTGTAAAATTGGTAGGAAATTCTGTATTACAGAGCAAGTTAATTAGACTCGGTACCTTGTACAAATTTTGAGACCTAACGTAATATTTGAGTTGCGGAGTGAACAATTGCGTTACATTGGTATATTTCGGTTCACAAAACAAATTTTGAGTCACCGAATCATTTGGAACTACCAAGTAATTTTGATCCATGGGGTAGGTTTCGGGTCATTTGACAATAACTTTGGATCGCAGTGATTGATTTCGAGTGATGGTGTACATATCTCTTGAGTCTTGAGTGAACTACACAAATTTGGGCCTATACACTAGGATACAACATTTGGCTAAAACATAAAACCCTAAATTACACAAATTTTCTTATAAATTGAAGAAACAAGAGAATTTTAGAGAGTGAGAGACTGCCAGTGCGAGTGAGGCGGCACCAATGGAAAACCAGTGATTGGAGTTCAACTTAGTTATGATTGGAGTGTTGATTTATGTGGGAATCAAAGAGGAAGATATTTGAAATTGTTAAGTCATAATGACTTATCCTCTCAAATCTAGGTTGTTTGTTTCAACTAATTCACATATGAAGTGGCAGCATCTATGCTAAAATAACGGTGTTTCATATGGGGATTGTAGGTTTTTCTTCAAACAGAGAGTCTCTAGGTGAAGTAGATTAGTTTTTCAGAACTTTGAACAAAAATTGTTGCTACAACTGTGGAAACGGTGGATGAGCAGAAATCTTAAGATTTTGTGTAATTGTAATCTCTTGATTAGAAGAGATGTTTTAAGTTCTGTTTTGTTTGTGCAAGTTTCAATTCGTATATCTAGTTAAGCAACATGATTCGGAGAAATTATGTAATTTTTGTTTTAGTTGGAAAACATTCATATCTCTGATTCCGGCAATGGGTTTACCGGAACATAAAAAGATCAGCTTTCATTTGAATTGTTAGTCAAAGTTTTATTTTATTATTTATGGACCCTGTGTAATTGACTTGGAAGCTTTCATTTGTATTGTTAATACAATTTTCCTTTATGAATTTTACAAATATTTTGTTTAGATTTAGTTCGTTGATGAATGTTGTTAGTGGACAGTGTTTGATGCAGATTAGTTTGGTGCTTGATAGATCTTAGAACAGCCTCTTATCTAAATAAACTAAGCCAATTGAAACTCTCAATAGATCAGTTTTGAATGTTGCAACTGGGGTTCCGGTTCTCTCTTCCTATTTTAGAAAAAACACCTTATGAGGACTATTGTGACGCTTATGGCTGTTATATCCCCAATATTAGGAGATTTGCCGAGAATCAGCGAATCAGACATGATGAAATATAGGGTTTGGATGAAAAAGGGGTGAAACTTCAATAGTCTTTATCTAATCTACTGACAGCAACAAAACTAAACTAGTTTAAAGATTTGAATTATTACTGCTCAGATCTATTTAGATCCATAAAGATCCAAACAAATCTGAGCAGTTACGAACTTGCCGGAGAGGAGAGAGGTTTTTGGTTTGGTCGGTTTGTTGGTTTTTCTTTTAACTTGCTTATATTTGCATAAAACCTTTATAACCACAGATAAAGTTATTACCGGAGTTGCCTCAAAATCGGCTGATCTGTTTGGTTACCCATAAGAACTATTAATTTAGTTGGTTCTTGTATTTGAATCTCGATATGCTAGTTTTCTTTCATGAAACGGCAAAAAAACATTAACTATTTGAATTTAATCATTGGAGATGCAGTACAAATTAGTACAACTTCATTAACGTGATTATCCTTTCTTATGTTGGATCGATATCAATTATTTTCATATTACAAAGGTAGAGGATGATGGTAGGTTTGATTACCCACGTATCAATTAGGTTAATCAATAATTAGATTACTTAGATTCCAATAATAGGGTTGCATTTAGCTGAAGTGTGGGTTGCATTTAGTTACCATCTTTAACAATAATCTAAACGTAATTTGAATCTAATTAAACAAACTATGTTGGGTTCAGTTAAACAAGAAGACACCCCCACAGAGACAAAATAGAACAGATCTCAAAATAGATCAACCATGTTGAGTTCAGTTAGATTCCAATACTCCGGTCCAAAGCTAATTAACAAACAGATCTCAAAATAGAACATCTAGACGTGAGAATCAAATTACAAACGCTAGAAATAACATAGAAGTTTGCAATCGAAAATTAAAATTCAAGAAAAAGAAATTTCCTCACTTCTTAACAAATTCAAGCATCTTCTCACTGATCAGCTGCGAGTAATACTGAAGAATCTCGGTACCATCAGTTAGATTAACACCACCAGCAGCAACAAAAGCTTGTTCTTCGATATCACGAGCAGTTAAAGCAGCTTTATCCTCATTCGTGTAACCATAGCGTCTTGTAAGAATAGATGGTGTAGCCAAGTTTTTAAATATATTAGTAACCACTGCTTCTCTTGCACTTTGTGTTAGTGGCCAATCACTAACTGGATCTCCCGTTTTCTGTTCTTCTTTGACTGCAACTACATTTTCTTCTTCCGCCATTTTGCCGTCTCTTGCGTTTATGATGAGGAAGGTCATTGTTATCGTTTATATATATAGTAAGTAAACCCTAGGCTAAGCTAACCCTGCCCTTATCAATTGAGCCGGCCCTACTTTGGCAAACCTTGTTTGTCCAACTTTTTTGAGGGCCCATTTGCCATTTCGTAGTAGTGGTCCTAGTGTAAGTAACGTTCGTGAATGCGATCTGATGGTAACTGGTAACAAATTTGAGCAATTTTGTATATTGGGTATGTTAAAGTATTAGCTTTTAACTTGTTGCAATCCCATACCATATTATCTGACGAAGAATTAAATATTAACTTGAGTCAACGTTCTTAAAAAAACTTCTTTGACTTCCGCTTATTTTTCCCATATAATTTCACACAAGACCAAGTGAGGCTGATATAGTTTCTCGATTTGGGGCTTACGAGGGTATCCCACCACCATGACAAGATTAAGATGATGGTTATCGCTAGTACTCTTAAGTAAGATTTGGTTCTTGATTTTCATATGAATTAATGGTTTTTTTTTATGTGTTTTAGGTGTATGTCTGAATGTTTTTCTGTTTCTAGATGAGAATAAACATGGTGTGCAAAGTCGAGTTCAGATAATGGGTATGCGTATATTTTGAGCCACTACAAAATTTTAGGCCCCAACATATGGAATTATATTAAGGGTATTTTAGTAAATCAGATAAATTTTCCTATAAATGAAACAAACCCTAGAATTCGTGTAGATGTTTTGCACAGAGAGTGAAAGAGTAGAAACTAGTACCAGGGAGAGGGAGGAGGTGTTGAGGAAGATACCAGTGACTGGGATTTCGATGAGAATTTGCTGTTTCCAAGTTCAGATCGAGGGTTATGATTGAAATGTTGGATTTATGAGGGAATCAGTACGCCTCTCTTGGAAATCGAAGGGAAAACAGACTCTTTGAAATTGTCACTCATAATGACTTCTCCTCATCAGATCTTGATGTGCGTGCCGCCGCCTTTTCTGGAAGTACTTATTAGGGGTAAAATCTATAAAATAATGGTGTTTTTGTAACTTCAGTTGTTGGTAGTTTGCTCCAGCGACATGCAGGGCCGTTCCTGATTTTTTTTTTCCCTAAAGCGGAACCGAAAAATGTTGCCCCCCTTATCTTAAAAGAACTACGATCAAAATCTTAGCTGTATAGGGTTGTTTATAAGGTGCTAGAATTTCATATCCATACTAATCAATTAACATACTAATCAATAATTAATCATCGATAATTTATCATCTATGTATTTAAAATGGTAACATACTAATCAATAATTGATCATCGATAATTTATCATCTATGTATTCAAAAAGGGAAACGCGTACATGTATAGTGTCTGGATATAAAAGAATGGCGAAGAAAGAAGGCCAAAATGAATATGAGTAGACTGTGACCCCGTAGTGGTAATATAGTCTACATGCCGTATATGGCATCTTGTGTGATTCTAGCAAGTTCATAAAACCAGAAAACTTATCGTGATAGATAGAGATCAAAAATATTCCAAAACATAAATCCTAACAGCACCAACTGAAGTCGATTTTCTTGTTGTGAGAGATATAGAGAGCTCAAAAACTATTTCAATATAAAAACTACCTCCAAACAAATATCCTAGCACCATAGAAAGACCAGCTTAAGTCTGATTTTCTTATAGTGAAAGATAGAGAGATCAAAACTATTTCAGAACAAAAATCCTAACAACAACTAAAAGTCAGACTTTCATTTGATGAGAAATCAAACTGCTTCTCCAATATTCGTATTCGTCCGAATAAGATATGAAAAAAACAAAAACTCCTAATTTGTTGCCCCTCTAGGCTTGTTGCCCCAAACTGGGGCTTTCCCTGATTTCCCGTCAGGACTGGCCCTGCGACATGCTATATAATGGTGATTTCAGTTATTGGTAGATCTGTAAAATAATGGTGTTTTGCAATCTCTGGATTAGAAATGTTTTGTCCAGTATCAATTTATATTAGTTAACCCTTGGGATTGGGACAAATTATGTGATTGGTTTTATGTTTGTAGCTTTCATTTGTTTTCACATCTAATTCCGGCAGTGATTTAAGTGTTTGTTCGAAGCTTTCATTTGATTTGTCTTGTGTTGTTAGTGACAGTAATGCTTGTGAGTTTAGTTATACACCTCTATATCAGAAGCGAAAAAACCCCAATATGGCTACATGTATCAAAGTTTAGAAACCCTAATCTGATTACGACTAACCGTTATAGATATAACCCGAATCATCATACATCATAACCCTACAAAAACCAATAACCAAACTAATGTAACAAGAGATTAGTATATGTATAATGATGGATCATGGATGGAACGAGATGAACATATCAAGAACTGTATTTCCGAAACGCTGGTCTGAGATGAAGGAGATGATCATGGATGCTACATTTGTATTCACCTTTTTCTTGTTTTCTTATGTTGTCTTCAGACCTTGTCTTTTGCATATAGGAAAATGTTATTGTACCGACCATTGTGTAATACTGTGTGCCTGGTATTCATGTTTCCACTCAAGAGTTCCAATAATACTGTTCTTAACCAAAGGAGCTAAAAAGAAGTTGATATTGTGACAATGTCAAACCAATCATGAATATTTGCAATTCATATATTCCAAACTTCACTGCAATTTTTACATAGCTTAGGTGATATTCTAGAAAGTCATACTAGGTTTCGTTTTTCTTTCGACTGATAAGGCCATGATAAAATTTTAAAATGGTTTCTAGGATATGACCAAGTTCTGTAAAAGTTGGTCACATGGCAAACTTTACTCTACAAAGTAAATTCTGGGTTAGGGGGCAATTTAGGTTTTAGGTCCCTGCACAAATTTTGAGTCACATGACAGATTTTGGGACTTGCGGAAAAATTTGAGACGTGAGGTGAATATTGCGTCTTAACGATACATTTGGGATCACAAAACAAACTTTGGGATCACCGACTCACCTGGAATTACTAAGTAATCTTGAGCCATGACGTCCGATTCAGATAAAGCAATCTTGAGCCATGGCTCGGCAATAACATTGGGTCACAGTGATTAATCTTCAAACAATAA
Source organism: Papaver armeniacum (assembly GCA_023531295.1). Lineage (NCBI taxonomy): Eukaryota > Viridiplantae > Streptophyta > Magnoliopsida > Ranunculales > Papaveraceae > Papaver > Papaver armeniacum. The sequence continues at coordinate 221,008 of JAJJWW010011192.1, forward strand.
CTTTGATTGCAGTGATTAATCTCGAGTGATGGGATACATTTTGAGTCAGATAATAGATTAAATTTTGGGTCACTTCTAAGATTATGAGTTGAAATTACATATATTTTCGATCAAAGGCAGAGCATTGGCGGCAACGTCCATTTTAAACGATGGTTTTATCTTGAGTGACTACACAAATTTGGGCATGTACACAGTACACTGGGCTTCCACAAAACCCTAGAATTACACTTATAAATTGAACAAACCCTAGAATTTCAGAAAGTGAGAGATTGATTACTCTTAGACAGTAAAGACTGCCAGTGTGGCGGCAACGATGGAAAAACCAGTGACTGGAGTTCATCTCATGAGAAATTTTTTGTTTGGAAGATATTTGTAATTGTCATAATGACTTATCCTCTCAAATCTAAGTTGTTTGTTTCATCGAATTCACATATCAGTTGGCAGCATGTATGCTAGTTGTTGGTTTTTTTTTTTGGGCAATATCTGTAAAATGATGGTGTTTCATATGGGATCGTAGATCAAGGTGAAGTGGATGAGTTTTTCTGAACTTACAGCAAAAATTGGGTATCAATTGTCAACTGTGGAAATGGTAGATCAGCAGAAATCTTAAGATCTCGTGTATTGGTAATCTCTGGATTAGAAGTGCTTTTTAAATTTTGTCTGTTTCGTGAAGTTAAGCAATATGATTGGGACAAATTATGTAATTTTTGTTTTAGTTGGAAAACATTCATAATTCTGATTCCGGCAGTGGGTTTACTGAACATAAAGAAATAAGTTTAAAGCTTTCATTTGAATGATTAGGCAACGTTTTATTTATGGACCTTGTGTAATTGTTAATGACAGTGTTAATTGATAGCTGAATTACATTCACATGCATATTTAGATTTATTTCATTTATGAATGTTGTTAGTGGATAGTGTTTAGATGCAGATATGGATCAGTTCCTATTCGAGGCTTTCATTTGAATTGCTAAAGACAAAATTTTATTTTGTGGACCTTGCAAATATTTTTTTTTAAAGTTTTACTTCATTTACAAATGCTGTTAGTGATAGTGTTTAATGAAAGTTACATTACATTTTGTTGGAAAATTGATCCGATTTTCTATTTATGAATGGAAAATTCATTGAACTAGTACCATGTGGATTTGGGTGTTGGGCTGGTTTAGTAGTTATGGGCTTAATTCTAATTTGGCATATTAATTAGGTTAAGACAGTTTCAAGTTTTGAAACGGTGAGAAACCTAAAACCAGAAGTGAAGAGAAACAACTCTTCGGGAATTCAAGTTGGAATTCTAAGAGACACACCCCATGAAGAAATCCTTGAAGAATCATGATTCTTCATTAAAGAGGTACTAGTAATTCTATAAATACCCTGCACACACTTAGAGATAGTAATTAATAAGAAACCCAATTCTCATCCTACTGCATTCTAAAACATCCCAATTTAGTTTGTGTTCAAGAGAGAGTTCATCACTTTAAGTTTGGTTCGCCGTTTCTCGAAGTTTGGAGTGCTACTACATCGAGAAGATAGTCGTTGTATCCTGGGAGACAGACATCGATAATCCGTAAGCACCTGTGCGGGGTGAATCTGTCTTAAGGCTAGAGGATATAATCCTTGCCTCGACTTTGATTCCGTTTAATTGGGTTTGCATTTCTCTTCTTCTCTGTTTGTTTTATTGCAGTACTTACACAAGATTGCCAACACATTTACATACAGATTTTTCGTTCTTGATTGATCATAGAAGAACCTCTTATAAAAATAAACTAAGCCAAGTGACGATAATGGTTGTCAATTTATTTACCTATGATTCTATAAAGAAGTTTAAGACGCTGCTACTGCATTTTTTTTTTTTTTACATTTTTCTTTGCTGTACACTAGTATGTATCTCTAGAAGTGAAAAAACCCTAATATGGCAATGTGCATCCAAGTTTAGAACTCGATAACTTAATCTGATGATTATTTGATTATTTGTCCTAAATCATGATTACAAACAAACAATTGGAATTATTCAAAGACTTTACAGTTTTGAAATCCAAAGAAATGGCATGTCACATTAACTGCTACTTAGATTCACTTGTGTTTACTCCTAGGAGAATGATGCGCTGCTTCGGACAATACACAGACAAAGAATCAAAGATGCTTAGGAAGTTGTTATCCTCACTAAATCTACTAGTTCATTTCGTAGATCGAATGACTGGACTATGAAATGGTCTCAGATTTCAACCAGTAATTTAACAATATTTATTGGAAGTTTTGAGACTTAGGGTAGCATTTGAGTCGTGCAGTGAACATTGGGTCATAGCCGTAGTGATGGTTTATATTTTGAGTTATTTACTTAAAGGGGTATTTTAGTAAATTAGTTTTTTAAATATACTAAACCCTAGATTCTCAGTATAAGTTTTAGCCAGAGAATGAGAAAGTAGAAAGACAACCAGTGTGAGGGAAGCGCCGAAGCGGTGTTGTGGGAAAAAATAAGTGACCGGAGATATGCTGATGAGAGATTACCGTTTGCAAGATCAGATGAGGGGTTTTGTTCAGAATTTTAGTTTTATGTTGGAACAAATACACATACCTTGGAGATCAAAGGGAAATGCAGAGATCCAGATTTTTGAAATTGTCATAATGACTTATCCTCTCAAATTCAAGTTGTCTCTCCTCTACACATCCAGATATAGTGGCGAAGCTAGTTCTTACTGCTGCAACAACGCTCTCCTTTGTTCTTACTGCTCATGAGCAGAAAGGATCCCTATTCTATTAGGTTCTTGTTCCATGTGTAAAATAATGATGTGCCATATTTGAGGATTTTCATAAAGATGAAATAAATGATTTAACCAGACCTTACAACCAAAATAGGGTATCATTTCTTTGAAATTTTAGCAATTTCACATCTTGGTAGATCAACAGAAATCTTCATTGGCAATCTTTAGATTTGATATGTTTTAAGTTTTGTTTGTTTTTTTTCATCTTATGTGAACATTGAAAGATCTATTCTAAGCTTTCATTTTGAATTATTAGGCAAAATTTCTTTATGGATCTTGTGTTGTTAAGCTACACTTAATTTTAGCAGATTTAGTTAAAAGACCATTCAATGTGAAGAACTGATTGGACTGGTAATCTTACGTATGTGAAGAATCAGGTCTTTTAGCAGAGTTATGTTTTACATGGAAGTCTTTTCTAGGATTTGGAGGTAATAACAAATCAATTAAAGAGAGAATTATTGATCAATCTTGGTATAGGGGCGGCAAGAAATGGTAGAGGGGCGGCAAGTGTGATAGCAATGTCTCTCTTATTGGTTAGGGGGTGTCCTATAGGGGATGTAGATTGACTAGATTACCCTTTTCACCTTAAATCAACCAAAATCAAATCAATTTTTTTTAAACCTAATGAGTCAGAATTAGACATGTCAAAACTTACATCCACTTTGACAGATGAGCTTTTGTATCATACCTATAAAATTGGGCATGCCTATAGCATAGAAGCCTACGACTCTTCGGAAACTCAAACGACAACCGTATATAACCATCAAACCAAAACTGTTTACTCCAGCTCAAGTCAGCATTATCTTTATTCTTTGTCAATAACCATATTTCACTACAGTGGGCATCGTGGAAATATGTAGCGCTAAGAGAATCACCTAAAACCCATAAATGAATAGGAAAATCTGGAACACCATCTCGTGTCAAATAAGGTGGTGATGAAAGTTCAGTGAACTTCTCATCAGTCAAATGAAAGTCAATGGATCCATTGTTGAGGTTCACCCAAGGGAATCAGTACGCATATCTTGGAGATCGAAGGGAAAGATAAATAACTTTTTGAAATCGTCACTCATAATGATTTCTCCTCTCAGATCTAAGCTATTTTGTTTCATCAGATCTTGATTTGGTTGGTACCTCCTTGTATCTGAAGTACTTATTAGGGGTAAAATCGATAAAATAATGGTGTTTTGATCTGCTAAATAATGGTATTTGGTGATTTTCAGTTGTTGGTAGTTTGCGCCAGTGACATGCTATATAATGGTGATTTCAGTTAATGGTAGATCTATAGAATAATGGTGTTTCCCAATCTCTGGATTAGAAATGTTTTGTCTATTATGAACTCGTATATCTAGCTAATCATCGGGATTGGGACAAATTACGTAATTGGTTTTATGTTTGAAGCTTTTATTTGTTTACACATCTGATTCCGAAAGTTAAATAAGTTTTTTTGTTTGTTCCAAGCTCTCATTTGAATTGTCTTGTGTTGTTGGTGACACTATTTGATGATAGATCATAGATCGGCCTCTAATCAAAATAAACTAAGCCAAGTAATGTTGATAATGCTTGTCAGTTTACCTATAAAGTAGACTTACTTTGGTGAATGTGATTTTTCTTTTTTTATCTTGCTCTATGGCTACATGTATCAAAGTTTAGAAACCCCATTCCCATAGCTTAATATGATTACAACTAACCATTAGAGATACAACCCAAATCATCATACATGATAACCCAGCAAACCAAGAACCAAACCAATTTAACAAGAGGTCGGTATATGTATAATGATGAATCATGGATGAAATTAGTACCATGTAACTTTGTATCCATGACCGGGTCAAGTCGTTCAACCATTTTTAGGTGTCAATTTTTTCATTTGGAGATGAAGGTGTCTTGAGGGTTTCCACATATTTTTAGGTGTCAAATGTTTACTATTTTTGTTAGATCATAGCACTATCAATAATAGAGTAAAATAGAGTAAATTTACCCAAAATTTTTGATAGATCATAGAGTAAATTTACTCTATTTTACTCTATATTTTTGATAGATCATAGCCTAAAAAATTTACTCTATTTTACTCTATTTTGGGTAAACCTAAGATCGCTTAAAATTTACTCTATTTTTGTTTTGCAATTTATAGCACTATCAATAATAGAGTAAATTTTGGGTAGGTTTCGGGTCACTTTGCAACAAATTTGGGTCGCGGTGATTAATCTCGAGTGATGGGATACATTTTGAGTCAGATAATAGAGTAAATTTTGGGTCACTTCCAAGATTATGAGATGAAACTACATATATTTTCGATCAAAGGCAGAGCATTGGCGGCAACGTCGATTTTAAGCGATAGTTTTATCTTGAGTATACTACACAGATTTGGGCCTGTACGCTGGGCTTCAACATTCCACAAAACCTAGAATTCCACAAATTTTCTTATAAATAGAACAAACCCTAGATTTTTAGAGAGTGAGGGATAAGAGAGTAGAGATTTCCAGTGCAAGTGAGGCGGCACCGATGGAAAAACCAGTGACTGGAGTTCAGCTGATGAGAAATTTCTGTTTCGAAGATCACACGAGTGGTTGTGATCGGGGTATTGGTTTTATGTGGGAATCAAAGAGGAGATATTTGAAATTGTCCGTCATAATGAATTATCCTCTCAAATTGAAGTTGTTTGTTTACAACCAACTCATATACCAGTGGCTACAACTGTTGAAAGTTTTGCTTCAAATTCAAACATCTATAGAATGATGGTGTTTCAAATGGGAACTGCAAGCTTTTCTTGAAATAGAGAGTCTCAAGGTGAAGTAGATTAGTTCTTCAGAACTTATAAAGTTTAAAGTAGATCAATGGTTGGTACAACTGTGAAAACGGTAGATCAGCGGAAATCTTAAGATCTTGTGTATTGGTAATCTCTGGATTAGAAGGGATATTTTAAGTTCTGTTTTGTTTGTTCAAGTTTCAATTCGTATATCCAGTTAAGCAACACATGATTTGGACAAATTAGGTAATTTTTGTTTTAGTCGGAAAACATTCACATCTCTGATTCCGGCAATGTTGTACTTGTAACTTTCATTTGAATTGTTAGGCAGAGTTTTATTTATTGACCTTGTGTAATTGTTAATGACATTGTTCGATGACATTTACATATATATTTTGGTGCTTTCAGATTTGAATGTTGCATTTTTCTGCTTCACATCTATGTTGGAACACGTAATTTGTAATGCCAAGAATATTTGAGAACTATGCAGAAAGGTCTAGTAAAATGTTATACTAACCAGAGGTTTATACATATTAAGGAAATTAAAAGAAATGTTGTAACAAATGAATTGTGTGGAGAATTCCGGAATGGTCTAAAAGTCAGTCAACTAGATTGTTCTAGAGAGTTAATGTGAGGTCGGTCAACCATCTTAGGTTTTAAGTAGTTCTTTGATTCACCAGGCTCACCTTTCCTGAAAATGTCTTTGTTTGATATAGAATTATTCTAAATCTTGTCATTTTCGCCTCAATGTTTGATAGCTGAGGCGTACTCTTAGTATTGCCCCGGGCAATGTCCTCATTTGGTTGATAAAATGCCATGTAGAGATGAAGGTGTCATGGGGGTTTCTACATATATAAGAAATATTGCAATTTATATCACCAGAGGCTAGATAGGATGAGTATCCAAAGCTTTAAAATTCTTTCGAATATCATCGTTTATATTTTCAGATTCAGGATTACAACTTCGTTCAACAAAAACTTTGTTAATAACATGTATTCACACAAGTTCAATTCACCAACACTTCCAAACATTTCTGAAAAGTTCAAATCTTCAAAATAGGTAACTCTAAGCAGAAAGAGATATACTTGCGTTGCCAGCTGATTTAGAAGAACATATGTCATATTCCAATCTAAAATACACTAGTACTTTCTGGTGTTAAGAGTTTGTTTTTAGTGTTGGAGAATATCAAGGATACTGATAGAGAATATCAAGGATATCGACAAGATATCCTCTATCTTAATTAGCGACAATATTGGATATCCTCTATCTTAATTAGTGATAATATTGTTTCCATATAATTGTTTACCGTTAGGAGAACTTCCTTTTAGGTTCTAGGTTACCCAAGTTATCATGTTCTCTGTTATGGAGAGTTATTACACATATGTAAATATAAATATCCTATACTGTAATTCATAGTAGATACTGCAATACAATTATCTCTTCTTCCTTGTTTCTCTTCGTCTCAGTTTCTTCATGGTATCGCGAGCAGGACTCGATCCTGTTTTGTGAGTTTTTTTTTTTCCTCTCATTTTTTTTTTTTGGTTGAAAACTTCAACCAAAAATGTCTGAAAGAGAAATTAACACTAGCGGGAGATTGTCATCCGTGTTGCTTAGTGGTAATAATTATATTCTTTGGTCACGAATAGTGACTTTGTCTCTTGGTGGAAAGAAGAAGTTGGGTTTCATCAATGGAAACTCAGTCTGCCCTTCATCTAAGGAACAATCGAAATATGAAGAATGGATTTCTGATGATCAAAATGTTAGATCTTGGCTTCTTAATTCTATGGAAGCCTCTATTGCTGAAATATTTACATTTTCCAATTCAGCCAAAGAATTGTGGGAAGCTGTTGCGGAGTTTTATGGCAGTCAAAATAATGCAGCTCGTGTATTTTGAGTTGAAGAGTGAAATTGCTTTGGCAACTCAAGGTGAAAAATTCATTTACTGAACATCTTTGAAATCTGAAAAGGATGTGGGATGAACTAGATATGTATCGTCCACAAACAGTTGATGCAAAAGTTCTTTTAAAAAGGGCAGAAGAAGATAAAAATTTTTCATTGCTCAATATCTTGAAACCGGAATATGAAAATCTCAAAAGTAACGTTCTAATGAATTCTGATATTCCTACTTTATCGAGTGTTTGTGCTACGATTCAGCGAGAAGAAACCCGTAAGAAAACGATAAATTCAAGCAATGCTTCTGAAAGCAGTGAAACAAGTGCTCTTCTTGTCAAGAAAGAGGACAAGACAAGTTTTTCTGGTACGGATAAAGGTAAGCAAAATTATAAAAATAAAAATAAGAAGATTTTCTATTGTGATCATTGCAAGAGAACCGGACATACGGTCGAACGTTGTTTGATTTTATATCCTCACCTTAAGAATAATTACGATAAAAATAGAAAAGATCATGCCGCGGTTGCAGATGGTTCATTTTCAATAAATGAGTTGGCGAAACTTCTACTGCAACATTCTGGTCCTTTATCCTCTACACACACTTCAGGTAACTTGCATGCTTACCTTGCTTCCTTGTTTTCTAAAATTAATTCATGGATAATTGATTCGGGAGCCACTGATCACATGGCTAATAACTCGACTGGTGTATATGATTTTGTTCCAAAAATTGGGAAACATGATGTTTCCATAGCTAACAGTTCAAGCGTACTGTGTTAGGGAGTGGAAAAATTAATTTCTTTCCGAGTGTTCCACTTTCGATGTTCTAGTTGTCCGAGTCCTTTCGGTACAATTGTTATCGGTCGGAAAAATTACAAGATCTTTAAATTGTAATGTTATTTTCTCACCTACTTCTGTTGTATTTCAGGATCGAAAAACCAAGAAGACGATAGGTGAGGGAATATATTCTAATGGGCTTTACTTATTCAATCCTACTAGTAAAGCATGTCATACTGCAAATTTGGTTCAAAATCATATTATGCATAAACTTCTTGGGCATCCTTCAGATCGTGTTTTAACACATCTTTTTCCTTCTAGTTCTATTAAGACTGGTTTATGTGATGTTTGTCAATTTTCTAAACAAACCAGATTGCCATTTAATAATTCTTTATCTGTATCGGCTAAGTTGTTTGAACTTATTCATTCTGATTTATGGTCTTCACCAATTCAATCATATGATGGTTATAAGTATTTTGTTATATTTATTGATGATTTTTCTCGTAGTACTTGGATATATCTGTTAAAATCTAAAGCTGATGTTTTTTCTACTTTCCAAGTTTTTTATAACATGTTAACTAATCAGTTTGGTGCAGAGGTTAAAACTTTTAGAACTGATAATGGAACTGAATATTGCAAGGGTCTTTTGCCGAAATATCTTAGTGATCATGGGATTATACATCAAACAAGTTGTGTAGAAACACCGCAACAAAACGGTGTTGCCGAAAGGAAAAATCGGCATATCTTAGAAACAACTCGTGCTATAATGCTTCAAATGAATGTTCCTAAAAAATATTGGTCTCATGGAGTTTTAGATGCTACATATCTAATTAATCGACTACCAACTCGGATTCTTGATTTTAAGTCTCCATTAGAAGTTTTAAAAAATCGCAAGCTTGACCTGACACATTTGCGTGTGTTTGGGTGTGTTTGTTATGTTCATTTGCAGGCAACTCAAAGAGATAAATTGGATGTGCGTTCTGTGAAACGCGTATTTTTTGGGTATTCTTCAACCAAGAAGGGATATGTATGCTATAATATGGCGACTCGCAAAATTATCATCTCTAGAGATGTGCGATTTAATGAATCTGATCCTTATTTTCAACTTAAGGATAATCATGGGAATCGATCCGAGGGGGAGTCTTCATGGGATTTAGCACCACTTGTACCGACGACAACTACAAGTCAATAACTACAGAGACAATTGTACAGACAATGCATCCGGAAATAATTGTGCCCAATACGAATGGAGGAACCAGAAATACTGAAACGGGAGGAATGATCAATACTGGACATAAAGGACCATCTTTCTCGACATGTGCAGAGATTCCTACTACTGATCAAGCTGCCAACGGTGAAGCTCAAGCTCTACCAACATGTGTTAACCCATGTCCCACTCAAGCCATACCACCTGGTACCACCATTCAAACTACGACTAGAAATGCTGCCAGATTTTTAACTCCACCAACATATGTGGATAGTACCACTATTACTCATGCTACGGGAAGAGCTTCCAAAGTTTCAAATCCACCGTGTATGGAGAGCTCCACTATTAATCCTGCAAGGCAACCGAATGCAAGTAAAGTACCATGTGTGGATGGTACTAGTATTACTCCTCAAGCTACGGAAAGAGCTGCTAGAATTTTGACACCACCTCCATGTGTGGACAGCAGTACAACTACTCATGCTACAAATCCAAGCCTAAGAAAATCAACGAGAGAAGTCAAGGCTCCAGAAAAATTAAAGGACTTTTATACATATCATGCTGCAACATATCCTATTCAAGAGTGCTTCACATATAATAATGTTTCTCAATCTTATATAACTTTTCTTACTGCCTTGTCCAGGGAGGAAGAGCCAAAGAACTTCAAGGAAGCAAATGAAACCTCTGTTTGTAAGAAAGCGACGAAAGAAGAACTACAAGCCCTTGATGAAAATGATACTTATGATATAGTTCAGCTACCACGAGGTAAAAAGGCTGTTGGTTGCCGTTGGATATATAAAATAAAATACAAGAGTGATGGGACCATAGAGCGGAATAAGGCGAGACTCGTCGCTAAAGGATTTACACAAACGTATGGCGAAGACTATAAGGAAACATTTGCTCCAGTTGCAAAAAGAATACATTTAGAGTTCTACTCTTTAGCAGTAAACCAAGACTGGAAACTTTTTCAAATGGATGTCAAAAATGCTTTCCTACATGGAGACCTTGAAGAACAAGTTTATATGAGTATTCCACTCGGCCATCCAGAAGAAGGCAAAGTGGGAGCTGTGTGTAAACTTAAGAAGGCAGTATATGGACTAAAGCAATCGCCAAGAGCTTGGTATGCAAAGCTTAGCTCCGTCCTCAAGGAAAATGGTTTCAAAGAAAGTTCTGCGAATGCAACATTATTTGTAAAAAGAGGTAAGTCAGGTACAACTATTGTCTTAATTTATGTAGACGATATGGTCATAACTGATGACGATTATGTCAGTATTGCCAAACTAAAGTCTCTCTTACACACTAAGTTCGCTATCAAGGATTTAGGAACTTTGAAATACTTCCTTGGCAAAGAAATTTCGCGCTCAAAGAAAGGTATTTTCCTAAACCAAAGAAAATATGCATTGGATTTATTGAAAGAAACAGGAAATGGGTGTAAAACCATCAAAAACACCAATTGATAGCCAAGCAAAGCTTGATGAAGACGGTGAGTTACTTTCTGATAGTGGTCAATTTAAAAGGTTGGTGGGTAAACTTATATATCTCACTATTACAAGACCGGATATCTCTTATGTTGTTAGCCTTGTAAGTAGATTTATGCATGCGCCTACAATAAATCATATGAATGCGATTAACCGAATTTTGCAATACTTGAAAGGCTCTCCAGGAAGAGGCATATGGATGCGTAAAAATGGACAACGTTCCATCTCAGGTAATTGTTCTATATCTATTTCCGCTTACACAGATGCAGATTGGGCTGGATGTCCGGTGGATCGGAAGTCTACTACTGGATATTGTATGTTTGTTGGCGGAAATTTGGTAACATGGAGGAGCAAAAAACAAAATGTTGTCGCACGGTCTAGTGCGGAAGCTGAATACCGAGCTATGGCGATAACGACATGTGAAATTATCTGGCTTCGAGCTTTGTTACGTGATTTGGGTTTTGCTTCGCCTCATCCAACCAAATTGTTTTGTGACAATCAAGCTGCTGTGCATATCGCTTCTAATCCCGTCTTTCATGAGCGAACAAAGCATATTGAAGTAGACTGTCATTTTGTTAGAGAAAAGTTGAAGAATAATGTTATTTGTACCCCTTTTGTTCCGAGTGCTCAACAGTTAGCTGATATATTTACGAAGGGACTTTCCGCTGCCAGATTTGAAGAGATACTAGGCAAGTTGGGCTCAATGGATATTTACGCACCAACTTGAGGGGGAGTGTTGGAGAATATCAAGGATACTGATAGAGAATATCAAGGATATCGACAAGATATCCTCTATCTTAATTAGCGATAATATTGGATATCCTCTATCTTAATTAGCGATAATATTGTTTCCATATAATTGTTTACCGTTAGGAGAACTTCCTTTTAGGTTCTAGGTTACCCAAGTTATCATGTTCTCTGTTATGGAGAGTTATTACACATATGTAAATATAAATATCCTATGCTTTAATTCATAGTAGATACTGCAATACAATTATCTCTTCTTCCTTGTTTCTCTTCGTCTCAGTTTCTTCAGTTTGCACTGCATAGTTGTTACTACAAAGGACGTCATGGACAAGCACAAAACAAAAACAGTTATATACAACGGAAAAGAAGCCTCGTTGAAGACGATGCTCAAAACCCCTGAGGTCAACGATGAAAAGGTAACCGAAAGAACTTTTGCTTGAACATATAGGCATTTTATTATGCATCTGACCACTCTTTGGTTCAGTATATGTCGTTGTTGTTAATAGCTTTAGGCCCGATTTCTAAATGTATTCGTTTCTCATCTCCAGAATTGTACTCTAATAGATTTGGTTGAATTAATATCGACCCAGAGAAAATAGTAAGCATTTACCACATGGATCAGTAGAGGTGTTATTATTGTTGTTTTTAAGGTATATAGATGAAGCTTGGGTGAAACTAAGTGGAGGTCCGAACCGACTGATGTTGAAGAATCAGCGGATGAGTTGTGGTTAGGGGTGCAATGCCACTCGACCCCAGAGCTAGGTGGTTCTTCATATATACGTTTATATGTTCAGGGATTATGGAAAGTGAAACCCTTTTTTGTTTAGGTGAACACTCGTATACTTCTCCAGTCGCCACAAAAGTTATAAGTGGGATATATCTCGAGTCGCCACAAAAATTTGGCTTGCATAATGGGGCCTAGGCTGCAACTTTGGGATTACAGTAGCTAGAGGGCTTTTTAGTAAGCAGACTAGTTATGCTATAAAAGGAACTAAACCCTAGCGTTTCAGAGTGAGAGTGATAGAAGACTAGCGGTGCGAGGGAGGCGGTGCTGAGGGAGAATTTTTCGTTTCCAAGATCAGATGAGGGGTCGTGATCGGAGTGCTGATTTCATGTTGGAACCTTTACACATACCTTGGAAATCAGAAATAGATTCACATCGTGGAAATCGTTATAATGACTTACCCTCTCAAATTTAAGATGTTTTTCTTCAAAGAATCGTGATATATGTGGCAGCAGTTATACTTTCGATTGGTTGTTCCGGTAAGATCCGTAAAATAATTGTGTTTGATATTTGAGATTTTAGGTTTTTATTCAGCTAGAGAGTCTCAACATGAAATAGATGATGTATCCAGACCTTACCACAAAAATTGGGTATCATTTGTTTGAAGTTTAAGATCTTATAGATTGGCAATCTCTGGATTTAGGATGTTCAAAGTTTTGTTTGTTTAAGCAATAGGATTGAGACAAACTATGCAATTTGTTCTAGTTAGAAAAATATTCGTATCTGATTAGGTGTTGTATTTTTAAGTTACAGAATTTCATCTTTTGTGAACATAGAAAGATCAGTTTGAAGGTTTCATTGTTAGGCGAAAAGTTTTCATTGTATATCTTGTGTAGTGGTAGTTTTTGATGATAGTTGCATTAAATCTATCAGATTTTGTTAGAAGATCTGTTCAATGTGTCTGAAGTAACTTATAGTTGTTTTTTCCCCGGTAAGATCTGTAAACTAGTTAAGCAATAGGATTTGCACAATGTATTTAATTTGTTTTAGTTGGAAAAAATGCATTTTTAGGTAGTGTTTGAGTTGTTGGACAAAATTTTCTTTATGGACTTTGTGTTGTTAGTGATGGTGTTTGATGATAGTTATTTTGGTTCTTGAAAGATTACAGTACGTATTCTGATGGATCAGCATGGATGGAATGACATGAATACATCGAGAATTGTAGTTTCACTTCTTTTCCATGATACGATCAAGTTGCTCAACCATTGAAATAGTTTGATATAGAATTACTGAAAATGAGAAACTGGTGTTTCATTAGCAGGCATGTACATTTCAGCCCCAATCCAATGGACTTTACGTAAAATTGAAAACAAAGGAGCCAAATAAAATTGATATTGTCCGCAATGTCATTATAGCAATCATGATTACTCGCAACTCATCCAAAATAGAGTACCCGCAACTCATATTCCAAGCTTTAGTGCAATTTTTACATAACTTAGATCAGATTCTAGTAACCCATTTTAGATTTCTTTTGACTGATCAGGTCACGGTAGATTTTAAAGTGAGTTTCTAGAATATGATCATGTTTTTTAAAATTGGTGAAGAGGCAAATATTAATCTACCTAGGAAATTCTTTTTTTTTATCAGCAAAAATATATATATTGATAAAAGAATAAAGAATACACAAGAAATGAAAAACACCCAATGTGACTCGTAAGCAAGTCACAGTGCAGTCCAGTACAAATAATGAAAATCTTCAATCTCTCACCAATTGCTCCCACCCGAATACTAGGTCTTCAAATCGCACTCCATCCAAAGACTTTCCGGGGTTGAGACCAATATAAGATGTCAGCTTTGATATCCAATATGAGGTTGTGAATGGGTGTTTCCTTTCCATTGAAGGTTCTTTCATTCCTCTCTTTCCAGATTCTCCAATGAGATGGCAAATGGAAGCAAGTTCCAAATAATGTTTCCTTTGCTTGAGAACATCCTAGTATTTGTTTCAACAAACAGCATCCTAACATCGTTTCCTTGAACCCAATCAACTCCAAAAGCTTTATAAAAATGGCTCCACACCTTTGTTGCTTCGGAACAATGTAAGAATAGATGATTAATTGATTATTTCTCCATCTTGCACATGTTGCATCTATTTACCAAGCAACGACCTCTTTTTTTCAAGTTAGATTCTAGGTCACAAAATTCTGGATATCTACCTAGGAAATATCCAGAATTTACATGTTGCATCTTGAATTTACCTAGGATATCTTCCTAGGTAAATTCTGGATATCTTCCTAGGCAGAATTCTGGATATCTACCTAGGAAATATCCAGAATTTACCTAGGATATCTACCTAGATTCAAGTTACATGTTGCATCTATCTACCTAGGAAATTCTGGATTACGGAGCAAGTTAGATTCTAGGTCCTTGTACAAATTTTGATACTTCACTTAATGTTTGAGAAGTGGAGTGAACAATTGCGTCACAGTGGTTCATTTCTGCTCACGAAACAAATACTTTGAGTCACCGACTCGTTTGGAATTACTAAGTAATTTTAAGGCATGGGGTGGGTTTCAGGTCACTTGACAGTAACTTTGTGTCGCAGTGATTGATTTCGAGTGTTGGTGTACATTTTCAGTCACTTCCTAGATTCGAGTTAAGATGACATAAATATTAATATCCGATCACGAGTAGACCATGGTAGCAATGTCGATGTTAGATAATGCATATATCTTGAGTGAATTACCCAAATTTGGGCCTGTACGCTGGGTTTCAGCATATGACTGAAACACAAAACCCTAGAGTTACACAAAATTTCTTATAAATAGAACAAACCCTAAAATTTTAGAGAGTGAGAGATTAGAGAGTAGAGACTTGCCAGTGCGAGTGAGGCGGCGCCGCTAAAAATACCAGTGACTGAGCTGATTAGAAATTTCTGTTTGAAAGATCGAGTGTTGGTTTTATGTGGGAATCAAAGAGGAAAGTATTTGAAATTGTCATAATGACTTATCCTCTGAATTATAAGTTTTTTGTTTTCAACAGATTCTCATACCAAGTACATCTTTGTTGTTTCTTTTTGGGTAACATTTCCACAATAACGGTGTTTCATATGGCGATTGTAGGTTTTTCAGAACATACAACAAAAATTGGGTACAATTGTTACTACAACTGTGGGAAATGGAAGTAAATCATAAGAAATCTTAAGATCATGTGTATTGGTAATCTGAATTAGAAGAGATGTTTTAAGTTTTGTTTGTTTGGTCAAGTATCAATTCCTATATCTAGTGAAGCACTAGGATTGTGACAGATTACGTAATTTTGGTTTTAGTTGGAAATATATTCGCATCTCTAATTCCAGCAATGTTGTACTTGTAACTTTCATTTGAATTGTTTGGCAAAATTTATTTATGGACCTTGTGTAATTGTTAATGATGGTATTTGATGATAGTTGCATTACATTTACATAAATATTTTGGTGCTATCAGTTCATGAATGTTGCATTGTTTGCTCTACACCTAATAGCTTAAAAACCACTAGAACACGATGCCTTTTTTCCTTCATTTGTTTTCTTTGGACATTTGAGCAAACGTTACTCTTTGTTTCTGGTTTATACCTCATAATCTCGATGAAAATCTTTTCTGGTGTCATTTTCAGCGCAAGTTTCGAGTTGACGGTGTAAACAGAGTTTCAAGACATTCATTTCAGAATCACCATCAACTATCAAGTGGGAATGAGGTTCTGGCGAACGCTATGAACTCCATTTGTGGGTTATTTGCCTGTGTTTATGTGAAGCCAATGGTTGCTTCTTTTTTATTATACTAGCCTGTGTCAAATTCTGCATCTCTCCCCTCTTTTGTTCTTACAGATTGTATGAGCACCAAGGCCTCCGTGCCTTTAGTGGTTCAAAACAACACCATACTCAGGAAAACACCTCTAATAGCGCCTCATCAAAAACTAAACCAATTTACCAAACTCAAAATAACAAGAGATTATACTATGCATAATGGATGGAATGACATGAATATATCAAGAATTGTAGTTCCGGAATGGTGTCCTGATCCATGTAACTCTTTCATTAGACGATCAAGTTGTTGGACCTTTGTAAGTCTCAAATAATTCTTGCAATGGAAAAGAAGGCAGCATTAAGCTCAAAACCTCCGAGGTCGGGGATGAAAAGGTAATCAAAACCCCAACCTTTTGCTTGAACATGCACTTATATTATTATGCGTTTTATACACGCCATTATGATTATCTTCTCAAAAACTTGACTCATTTAGGATTTTCTTCCAAGTAAGCAAAACCAAGAGAAACATCGCAAGAAATCGGGGAGAAGGAAAGAGAGCTTGCAAAAGAGAGGAAAACAAAAGGAGCGAATTGGGTTCTGAATTATTTTAACTTGTCGAAATCTAAACATAAATGGGTTCCACTTGTATTGTAGCAAAGCTACAGCCACCTAACACGGACATAGAAAAGTAATTAATATTCATTAAACCAATCATGAGTACTGGCAGTTTCAGTGCCATTTTTTATACAACGTGATCATATTTTAGAAACCCCTTTGAGGTGTCACGAGTAGAATTTTAGTCCACAAAGCAAATGCAGTGTTAGATTTATGGTCGTGCATTTGAGTCACATGACAGATTTTGAGACTACTCAATCTAAATTGCTCACCCATGACAAAATTTTGGATTAAACGTGACATCTTCATCTATCCAAGTCTCCTCGATCTAAATTGTTTCCCATGACAAATTTTGTCTCTCATTAACCAGATTTTTAGCTCTCCCTTGTCTCGGATCGCAAGGCTGTACATGTGGTATAAGACCCATTCCAGATCATGGGTATTCGTAGCCACCACAATAATTTGGGGCGGCTGTAACATTGCAATGAGTCTAAGGGATTTTTAGTAAACTAGACAGACTTTCTTATAAATTAACGAAACCCTTACAATTTTCTGTAGAAGTGTTGAACAGAGAGTGAGAGGTAGAGACTTTCAAGTTACCAGTGCGAGGGAAATAACCAGTTATTTGAGTTGTGATGGTGGTTTATGATCGAGTGTTGGTATAATTGATGTGGGAATCATTAGTCATGCAAATCAGATTAAAGAGACACAGATGTTCCAAATTGTCAATCATAATGACTTCTCCTCTCAAATCTAAGTTATATGTTTTTCTTTCAGCTTGATTTCAATGGTGCATCCCTTTGCTCGTGTAATTTAAGTGGATGCTTTCATTGTTGTTGGAGTGAAGTCTTTGAACGGCTACGAAATTCTTAGATTCTACGGACAGAATAAGTGAGAATCTAAGAATTTCCGTAGCCGTTCCAGCACTCGTACAAAGGGATGCACCAGAATAAGTGAGAATATGCTTGATTGTTGGATGCAGATAAGTGGAGTGATGTTTAGCTGAATTCAAGATGTCATCTCAGTGTTTGCTAAATTCCTGAAACCCAACCCACCTAATTCAAGATGCTGATAAGTGCATATCAGTTTAGTACCTCTCTCTCTATCTTTAATGTAAGATCTTTTGTTTAGTTCAGGAATTCTACTTGTTATGTTAGATCTTCAGTTTAAATCTATAAGTGATCTTCAGTTTATGAATGTTGTTAGTGGACAGTGTTTGATGCAGATCAGTTTGGTGATTGATAGGTTCTACGCCGCCTTTCTACTTCTTCTTCTTGTTTTGATTTGATATCTCATACAAGGGCCTTTCAGTTTTCATCTTTGTTCTGATTTGTCCAGATCTGCTGAAAAAGAAGCCAACAAAATCCACAAATGGCCTCTTCTGGTTGTAAAAGTAGTTTTATAAGGGAATCCGGTGGATGGAAGAAAAAAATGCAACATTCAAATAGAAGTTGATTAATGTAAACACCAAACCTGTTGTTTCAGCTATACAGAAAACAACACCTCTACTAACACCTCACTTTCCGAGTCTGACACCAGTAGTTTTACAACTACCAAGGATGTTAAAATGCTCCATCACCTCCTAGGCCTGATGTATTTCCTGCAGGCATTGTTTATATGCCTCTACTAACACCTCACTCAAATATGTCGTTAAGCACATGACATGCCTAATGCCACCGGCAACCGAAGTACAAAATGAAACAAAAGACTTAACCAATGACCAAGAACTTATCTGAATCTCATATTTTAGTTCATTCTCTAGATTCTTCATTGTTAGACCACCATCCAAATAAAAAATAATAAAAAAATCATGAACATGAAATTACCCGATATATAAAAGGATAAGTGGAACACACAATAACATAGATAGATGCAGAACATTCTAAACATGAATAAACAAGAAAAGCAGACATTCCATTTCAAAATGAAGGTAATTGTCCTGATCATTTATGAAAAAGGATCTACAAGTTGATTAATCCAAAACGCCCACAAGCACAAACCAAACTTAAACAAGTCTAACATGTAAGGATAGAGTAAACAACAACACTGTCGTAACTCATAGAACTTTAGATAAACGGTACAGAGAAGCGCATACGCCCTCACAAAGATAGTACTCTCTACTAGAGTAGTCAATCTGTTGATTCAACCGAACACACACCCAAAAGCATTCTCATCCGAATTGAGAGGGATGGGATAATGACAGATGACACTCTTGTGTTTATAGTGTTTATGGGTAAAAATCGTTTCTGCCGATTTCGGTAAATTCGGTAGGTGAGTGAGAAACTGGTTCAAACCCTAAACAAATGTGCTGCACGTGAGCACTTTATAGATTCGAGAGATCAAATCATGTGCAAGTCCAGCCCTAAACCAAGAAATGGCCGTTCAGATTTGCTTGGTCACAAAGTGGAGGAGAAGGGTTGATTTGGGGAGGGAAGCAAAGAAAGGTGTTGAGACCAGAATAATTCTAGGAGAGTAGCGTCTCGACTTGTATCGAAAAGTGAAAGCTTCGGAAGCTTGCAAGAGGTGGAAGCTTTTGGGAGAGCTTGCAAAGTTGCCTTTCCCGAGAGTGTAGTATTTTCTCTGACCGAGACTTGTTGTCCAGGTGAAATAGGTAAGACCTATTTATACAAGTCGAGATTGAAACGTACCTTTGTCCTCATGAAGGAAGAGAGTAAAGGGTTAAATAATGGGAGGAGGTGGTAACCGCATGGTTTAATGGGTGAAAACGTTTTCACCATTATTTCCTCTTTTATTTGACCGCTTAATTCCTTTTCACGCTTTCTTAATGTGAGCGTAGTGTACGCTGCATGATGTGACCGCCAAACCAAAACCCTAGACAGACTTTCTTATATGCTTCAGGAAAAATGGTGCATTTGCTGGCATTTTTTTTAAGGCTAATTTAAAAATTTGGTCTAATATATAAAAGAATGTAAATATAATTACATGTATAAATGTGGCAGGATGGTTGGAATGTCATATTGGCCAGCGGAGACTCATGTTCGACTCTCACCAGGCTTTTTTTTTTTTTCATAGTTATTTTTCATTTTACAACTCTTCTAAGGGTTGCAGAAGATCTATTTATCTTTTTCTTCTTATCTATTCAATCTCCCATCACTTATTTTCCTCCACTTATCTTCTTTTAAAGTCGTTTTTTGTTTTTCTCCTCCATCTCATGAGAACCTCCTCCTTCATCTCCTTAACCACGAAAATTTAAAACCCATCAATAGATTGATTTGAAGATTTCTTCACCACCAACACCTTCTCGATATGTGTTAAGGAAAAAAAGGTTTGATTCTATAACCCATTTTAGGGTTTTATTATTTTTTTGATTTCCCGTTGTTTAATCGCTATTGATCTCGAGAATGATGATACGAGTTAAAATTAGTCCTAGCTTCAATATATCTATTAATCAACACTAATCAATCATGTGTAAATTAGCCATCATTGAATTAGGCTTTAAAAACACTTAGGGTTCATAAATTTTCGGAAATTAGGCAGCTGTGGAGAAATTTTCTTCAATTAGGCTTTAAAAACACTTTGAATTAGTCATGGGTGGAGGTGTGAAAGATTCTCCGTGTAGTAGCTTAGTAGCAACAACAATAACATGAGAATGAAAAAAAACCTAACTGAGTGTGCTATGTGTGAACAAGGGTTTCATGAGACAAAAGTGTGTCCTTGGCTCTATTCTAGGTGTAAGCATGTTCCTTGTAATGGTGTGAGGGCATTTCTGCAATCTAAAACAATGAAACCTATGGAAAAATGTTTTTCAAGTGCACCATACCTACCTGCACCTATTTTGAATGGTTTACTGATGCTTCTGACCCTTGCAAAGCCAAGTTGTTGTTGTTACCATCAGTGAAAAGCTGTGATGCTTGTGGAGAAGATGATCACTCTTTTAAAAATTGTCCGCTACACAACGGTTGTGCTTCTCTTCAACCCGCAATAACAAACTCAACCTAAAAATATGCAACAATCAACACAATAAGCACATAGCTTACGGTATGTGAAGAATGTGGAGATTTTACATGGGCCTCGAATGCTTTATCTTCATTGCCGCAAAGGAAAAAGTTAGAGTTTCGCAAATCAAATAGTGATCTAATTACAAATCTAGGAAAAAGTCATATGTAATAAGATTTCATTTTATGTGTAGTATGAATTGGTCTGGACTTGTTTTATAATTAAAATTATGCTATGTTGATGACTTATAATATTGTTTGTATGATAAATTGAATGTTTCTCTTCAGAAGAACCCCCTCTTTTTAACTCCGCCATTGAATAATTTCATTGCCGGTCTCAAGCCCGGATAAAGGAGGAGAGAAAAGGGGATTTATTGAGTTGGTCTCTAATTCAGCAGTTGGCGAGAAAAACAGGTAACACATTCCTATAATATCTGAAACTTTTAGCATTTGCAGCTTCTTCATGACTGTTGTGTTTGCTTTACCAAAATTTGCATGAATCCGCTACTTTGAGCATATAAATATACACCTCCACGTGTTTCATTCATTTACATTTTCGGATATACAACTTTGGTCTTTGTGAGTGTTGATTGAAATGAGATTGCAGTCGTCCTTGTATAATTGAGAAAGCCTTGTATGTTTGGGCAAAATGGCGCACTTGCTGGCCATTTTTTAAGGCTCAGTTGAAATTATTGTTAAATATTAACGTAGATGTCCTTTGATAATCATACATGTAAGCTGTGGAATGGTGGTTAGAATCCCAGTCCTACGAGAGGAGGCCCGAGTTCGAATCTCACCCTAGCCTAATTTTTTTCCTAGTAAATTTTCATTTTACAACCCTTATAAAGGTTGCGAATGTTGATTAAAAGAAAAAGCACAAATCTAATAAAGTATTGTGAATCTGGCGGGATGGTTGACGTCTTGTACTAACACCTAGTAAGCTTGGGTTCGATTCTCTATAAGAACATTTTTCAAATTTTTTTTTCCTATCTTCAACGACTCTTATTAGTGTTGTTTTAAAATCATTCACTACCTTTAGGATGTGAGTTGTAAATTCTAAAAGGTGGTCACTTCTCTCTCGCAACCCTTTTCACACAACAAGTTGTGGTTCGATTCTCGTCACTACTCTTAGGAACTCGTTGGTCCTAAGAGTTGGACATATTTTACTTTGACAACGCTTTTGTTGAAAAAGTTGTAAAACATACTACATTTTACAACTTTTAATTTACGAGTTGTCAATCTACAGTTGTAGATTACTAATTTTCCCGTAGTGTACAAGTATCAGATCTTCGGTCAGACGACTACTTTACCCCAAAATATGCTCCAAAATGTGATTGCCACCATCTTTGATGATAAACGGTACAGTGAAGCTCATAAGACCATTGCAAAGATAGTACTCTAGAGTAGTCAATCAGTTGATTCGATCAAACACACACTCAAAAGCATTCTCATCGAAGTGAGATTCGGATAACATGATTTTAATGAGAAGAATTTTTAGTGTCAAGAATCCACCGCATAGCATCATCATCGAGATATTCCTGGATTGCATCAAGAGAAGCTTTTCAAAGGGTTAAGATTCAACTTTGTTTTGAGCATTCATACATCTAGAGAGAAGAAAACTAATAGTCTTGCACAAACTACTTGAGATTGATATTGCACCGTAGACTAATTCTGAACATGAGTACATGTCAACTGTCAAGCTATGTTAGGTGCGAAGTCGTTGACCTATTTTGAACTAATGGTCAAAGTTGTTGTAGTTTAAACCAAACCAAGCTTGTATACATAATTATTTCTTAAGATAAGATTTGTGGTATATTCACTCCCATCATGGTTGTCAACGCTATTCAAAGTGAAAGTTTCTCTTTTGCATACCATGACAAGGTTCTCGCTTTGAAAGTAGTCGCAATTCTTATGAACTTTACTAACTAAGACAGAATTTTCTGTAATTTCCTATCCAGAACACTATATTATCAAACCAATTCAGAAACTTATACTAAATATTGACGTGGCATTCTTATAAGATTAAGCTGAAAGTATCCCCTTTTCAGAAACGGGCGTGTGAAAGTATTACCTTTTCTTAAACGAGACGAAAGTAGTCGCAGACGAACCCCATGTTCAGATTCTTTTTCGGTCGGCCCTCCCACCGTGGCAATAGTTATACTAGTTTATTTTCAAGTATAATCTAATTGACAAGAAGATTACATTCTTTTCATTGCACTTTATTTTTGTTTTGATTATTTGCAGGCTTTGAATGATCCACTCCCATGGTCAACTCAAGTCCTTGGTAGGGATCAAGAAACGCTCCATTGTCAAATCCGTAGAACCCGTCAGAACACTTTTGAACATAGAAAAAGATTTTGAAATGGTCTTAATGATTTATCCTCTCAAGTCTAAGCCAACCTTGATATAGGTGGTAGCACCATTCAAAGGAAGAAGTATACGAGTGCTTACCTAAACAAAAATGGGTTCCACCAGCTCCGATTGTTTGTAATCATTTGCTTTGAACACTTATGAAAAATATCTAGTATAGTAATTAGATTTTAATTAGCACTAGTGTCTTGCCGGTGCGTTGCACGGGGATAAGCTGATGTATCTCGATCTTTTTCTCTATATTATTTGTGCTGAAAATGTAGAGATTGAAGAGTATCAGCACATCTGATAGAACCCACATAGACAAAAGGCCAATCTGTTATCTTTGGTAAGTATTTGACAATTGACGCATAATTATTGTTTGGCACTATTAAGTATTGGCATTAGGAATGCTACTTATTTCCCCACCTCCTCATAAAGTACTCAAATAATGAAATAACTACGAAAAAACAATTACTTGATATTCAATTGAAAGTAATTGAATTCAATATGTTGCGACTACATGGATATTTTCCTCACCTTCTATATCAGTGTTTACAAAGTTGCTTCTTAGTAAATAAACTGGGCAGGAAAGTGTATATTGATCCTATCTGTACACACTGCAAACGGTTTCCCTTATTGTTGATGTCTTTTCAACCCAGATCCACCATCTTTGTTGTTTTCTGACGTCACCATTATAACCATAGCCACCTCGACCACCATCACCGCTAAAATAACCAAAAACAAAGAGACTTGGTTATGGAAATTTTAAGAAATGTACCGCAACTGATAATGTCATATACTCTATTTAATTAACAAAGTGTTTTATCATGCTATAAACTCAATATTGTAAAACATTAGAAGAACAATACCTAGTTGAATTGATTTGATGCATAAAGATTAGTCACCAACCAATATTAATCTTTGTAACACGCGCACACACACAGATAAAAGTAGACTTAGTCAAGGAGAGGAAAAGAGGCAGAAGTCTATTACGGTTACGAGAAATAGGTTAGGGTTTTGTACATAAGATAAAAAGTAAGTGTGAGGATGATTTGGGTTTTGTATACTGAGAAAAAAATTCACAAAATTGGTTAAAAGACCAAAAACAACATTTCCTGGGTGAAAAGGACAGTCAGATTTAGATATTGTTTAAATGGACAAAAATTTAAAAATAAGCGAGGATGTAACTTGGTTTCATCTGTCCATTTTCAAATATTTTTTCTTATTTTTATTTTACACAGGATGCATCCAGTTTCATCCTTGCTATTTTTTAAGTTTAAGCCATGATGAATCCAGTTTCATCCTTGCTATTTTTTTTTTGTCCATTTCACCCATAAAATTTTTTACTCGTCCATTTGAACCGTGTTTTAAATTTTTTTGGACAAATGACCCATTTTCCGAAAAAGATTAAGGCTTATTAGAAAAGTCATCTAAAATTTGTAAATCAGTAGAATCTGAATTCAACATTACCAAACCCATAGAACTCCCTCATGTCCTTTCCTGCTTTAATCCTTCGAAGTAGAATACCCGCTAGATGCACCTCTTACGCCATGATATTCGACAGAATAAGCTCAAATTAATAAGAAAATTACCTGAAAAAATAACAAAATAATCCAAACCATAATTTCAGAAAAAAACAATCATGAGAAAGAGTAGAAGAGAATAAGAGAGCAAAATAAGCAGTAGTTGTTAATGGTTTTAAGAAAAAAGATTAGGGTATATGTGTATTAGATAGAAAGCACTGAGATAGTGATATCTTCTGCAATCAATCTCGCCTCCACTTTAAAACACCATATTATCGCAAAAAAATAATAATTATAGTGACAGAACTGGATTGAAATTTTTACTCATTCATGCTTCTTTCTCACAAAGTATTTGTCATTCTTCTCTATCTCAATGAATTTAATTGGGCGAAAATCCAAGGGGGCTCCTTTTACAACATGGACAGTTTTGATGGATATTTATAGCGGTAGTGTGTCCAATATTTGTGAAGTGTCTGAGTGCAGTGATACGAAAAAATTTTCTTTATCCTATCACTGCCACTGTTGAGCATTTGCACATTATTGTGTTTTCCTTGGGCTTGTTCCTTCTAGACCTAATTCAATTATTAAATCATTATGTTTAGGAAACCTAACTATGCAGTGGACATTGCAGCATAAAGGAGTAAGCACATAATGCTCATGAAGATTCTTATCAAAACAAAAAAAAAAAAAAAGTATGCCAACATCATCTAGTATGGGCATTAGTAGTTTAGTACATCTACGTACGCTATCTAGGTGTCTTGATTTCTATCGGACCCTTACCTATACAAAATCAGGAAACCAAAAAATGATAAATAAACCAATTTATCTATTCACTACACCACTAAAAAAAAAAATCATTTCTGTACCTCCTCTAATTTATCCCTGTAATGTACTTCCTTTCCCAAATTTCTTCACCTTGAACTCAATTTCAATCAACTAAATGAAACCCACTACTTTAAACACCTTAAAAATAAAAACTAATCTCTAAAAGTTGGTAAAAGTTCAGAACTTGACAACACAATTGAATTCTTCGGCAGCTCAACTCTTAATATGCGCTGCTATCTTCCTAGTAACCTTTCGGATCTCACACCAAGTAAATATTCAGCATCTATTCCTACAAATATAATGCCAAATAGGCTGAGGAAACCTAGCTTATGGTGAACCATAAGGTAATATAGTAGATCATCATTGGTATTCTGAGATTGAGATGCAAAACATTTTGGAGTAACCAAACACCAGTATGCTACTCCCGCTTTTCCACGGAAGGTTTCAATAGAGCCATAATTATAAAATCATCTCGGTTAAAGAAAGATCATTTCACCATCTCGATTATGGTTAAGCAATCATCTTTGTAGAGTCTTATCATCCAAAACATACCCATAAGGTGTAGTTTGTAAACTACTAAGTTTTTTTTAGGTTAATTAAGATAATACGCTTTTGTTTATCAGGTATTTAACACTTGCTTAGGTTAATCATACAGGTGCAACCGGGATTAACACAATAACAGAAGAACGCTTGAAGACAGCTGAAAAAATACCTGCTCATGAGCGATTTGAAATCCTCCATCTCCATATTTAGGGAACGGAATATCTGCATTTCCATGCAATTCAGGCAATGGCTTGGCTTAACTTCTATTTTTGGTATTTATTAATTAATCATTTTCACTGTCGCATGACATATTAAGTAGAGGATGATCAGGTGGCAAAATTTGTTCCCGGTAAAAACGACCCATTATATATTTGTCCCTCCGCTGTGTATACCATTATATATTTGTCCCTCGGCTGTGTATACGGAGGAACTTGACTGCCTGAGGTACGATCTCGGCTAATTTGATCCGGCCAACAAAACACTAGGGCATGCTTAAGAGGCCAGGGTCGGGGATGTAAGCCCCGGCTAATTTGATCCGACCAACAAAACACTAGGGCATGCTTAAGAGGCCACCGTTAATTTGACCCGACTAATAAAACACTAGGATCGCATGCCCAAACTAAATTATAGGCTCGATATTTGACAGTTCTAATCTAATTAGTTTTGTTAGTGACCAGTAAACAGTAGGGCATGTTGTTACTGCCGGGGCTGAAAGCCCGGCTAATTTGACACGACTAACAAAATACTAGGGCATGCTTAAAAGACCACGACTGGGGCTGTAAGCCCCAACTAATTTGACGCGACCAACAAAACACTAAGGCATGTTTAAGAGGCCACGACCGGGGCTGCAGACCCCGACTAATTTGACCGGTCCAATAAAACACTAGGTTCGCATGCCCAAGCTAACTTATAGGCTCGATGTTTGATAGTTCTAATGTAATCAATTTTGTTAATGACTAAAATTTTATGGGAGAATACTAACTAGCCGACCGAACAACAAAAAAAAAGTCGAAAAAAGGTTGAGCTGGGGTGATACCTAGTTTCTTATAATAATACTCTTTTATCCAAAGAAAACATAATAAGTGTGTTTATTTCTTCCTCTTTATCCAAAGAAAACATAATAAGTGTGTTTATTTCTTAGGTGATCAGCCATCTTTGTAGTTAGGTTGTTATCGATAAGGTACCTCGGCTCATCAAAGACAATCAACTTCACTAATTTTAGCTTCTTTAGGAATGAAGGTTTTTAGAGAAACGATGTTCTCCACTTGAGCATGCGGTGATAATCCATGGACGGGCAATAAATATTATCATCATCACCAATACACGCTTCTACGACTTCATTCATCTTAGATTGAAAAATACTAGGATAGGTGAGGGAGCATTCCAAGACCTTGAGACGTTTCTCTTGCAAATTGTAGAATATAAGACGTTCCCCATTAAACCAATAGAAGAACACCTGATCAGAGAAACTCGATATCCGTATAGGAGGAGGCATAGCATCAGAAGCTTCAAAATACTGACAGAGGGAAGTTGGTAGTAAACCTTCCTGATCCATTATCCGAACATCTAATGTTTCCTCCCTTGTCCATTCTTGATTGTCCTTGTCCTTCAATATATACATATGAACCCTGTAACAACAACAACAAACACCGGTCTGATAATTACAATGATGGCCGCAATGATCATTCTTGGATCTTGTTATCCTCTCAGAGCGTGCAATACAAGGGTATCCTTTAAACTCCAGAAGATGATCTACTACTAAATATTTTGAAGCTCATATGCATTTGTTGTCGGAGTACATTCGGACGGAGCCGAATGAAGTGAATCTTCTCGTTGTGGAGGTCGAACGAGAGCAACATTTCAATCTTGTCATTATTACCAACAACTTTATTCTTCGTCCTCCAAAAAAGATCACCCCCGCAAAAGGTGGCTTGTCTGCATAACGTTGTGGAAACTCTGGTAAGCATTCGATCAGGAAAGGGAGAAAAACCCGGTGGTGGCGAGATATCGAAATACTCGTATGTATCTTTCTCCATGACATAGTTCCAGTGTAATAACCATGCAAAAGAAACTCGTTCTTTGGCTTTTGAAGCAAAAATAATAACAACCTTGTATACTTGTGATAAGTAATCAAAACCAAAACCATGACATACGTAGATGTATCCCCCAGTAGGACGTAAATAAGAGAGGACAAGTGAATCACCCCTGAACTGGTTTAGAATAGTTATTGAATCATAAGTATCACCAGGTGTAGTAGCTAGCTTCATACAAGCTAAACCATTGCAGTAACCTACTAGTTCATATATTCCCTGAATTGTTTGACCTGATAGAAATTTAATAGCCGGCTTTTCTCTTCCTAATAAATGAACCAGTAAGTCCTTTCTATACCGCCTCTCAATACATTAAGTGTATTAAAAACTAGAAAGAACTTATTTTTGTTTTGGTTGTAGTGAATCACAGGAAATCTAGAATCATTAAGGATTGAATTGTACCATAACTTACTAACGCAACAGCATATTGCTAGAGTCCGGGATGGTAATTTGGTCAGAATACTTTCAATCATCAATTCCTCGGGAAGATTTTCACATATGCATTCCTCGTCGTGCTCTTTTACTTCATCGATTTCATTTCTCTTTGCAATAACTCCTCTTTTCATCCCGTGCTGCTGCTCCTTCTCCTCTTCTCTTTGGTCGTCATTCTTTTTCAAAATTGCTGTTTTTCCTGCAGTGATGAAAGCGATGAAAACATGCAAAAAAGGGCGAGGCATGCTGTTTGAACAAGTTGTTTCTTTTTTTTCACGAATTATTTCTCTTTCCTCCTCTTCACCTTGATCAATCTGCTCTTTCCTCGACAAGTTGTTGCCTTCTTCTTCTTTTTTCCACAATTACTCCTCTTCCGCCTCTTCTTCTCTTTGATTGATCTTATATTTATTTCATCAAACTGTCTCCTTCTTTTTGTTCCCCAAAAATCAATCAATCTTTCTATGATGTTTGGTTAGTATCATGGAGATCGGGTATATAATATATATATGCAACTAACAACAAGGCTGGAACTATGTTTCCTAGATGAATCAGGAACCCCTACCTAGTTGTACAGGAATTCGGAAAGCCTCCTAAACTGCAATACGTACTCCCTCAGATTCCAAAAGCCGGTGAAACTAGTTAACAAGTAGCAGAAAAGAAAGTAGATGAGATCTCGATCCAGTTATAAGTTCGAAGTCAAATAGCATATGATGACGTCAGCGATATCTTCGACCCATGACAATATTCGTGGAAGGCCAAGACCGACCCATCTGTGAGTTTCTCTTTGGGATAGATTTTTTTATATAAATCTCTGTATATATATGTATTATAACAAAAACTAGGACACAACATGGCGGGGTAAGGCCTCCCCTGAAAATCAGGGGCTAGATTAGCTGTTATCAAGTCTGGTGGAGTAGAAATCCATTTCATTCATATTACAGTTGCAGCTTATCAGCTGCATCGTTGGCTTCACGATAGTTATGGGAGTAAACAAGACCTTAACAAGGGATAGATTTGATTGTTCATCGCAGAAAATAGCTTTCCTAAATTTAAATATTTTTATTAAATCAACATGGTTTGTTTTTATTACAAGCTTGGAACATTGCAACATAGAATTGAAACAACAGCCAGAGCACCGGAATCAATATTCTCTTATTCTTACCACTGTTGTAGATTCTGAATTATTTTTTGCAAACAATTATTTTTTGTTCTTTTGTCTTTCCGATAGAAACAATCTTCGTTCTGATTCTTATCAGCAGAAGTTGTGGAACGAAACAAACTTACCTAACAGAAGAAACACACATGTGGTGACAACGGCATATAAAGAACATAAATAGTTCGGAGAAAAAGGTTTAACCCATGTCTTGCATTCTAAGAATTTGATTCTAACCTTCTTTTTCTTTTCCAGAAGTTATCGTATGTGACAATGAGCCGAAGTAACACACAAATTCTGGAAATAAAAGTAAAATATCAGATATAATTTATGTGCTCCGTCGCTTTAGGGATGGTAATAATTAATACTTGCATTTGAACCAAAGTGAAAAAGAGCAACCTTTAAGTCACTCTCGGAATACCCATCAGATTGCTTTTAAATCAACATCAGGTGACAACTCTTATTCTGTTGCAATTACGACTTTCAGAATTTATGCTCCATTGTCTGCATCTAGCAAGTTCATCACACAGCCCATCACGGAAAAATTATATGCACAGGACTACAAAGTATTCCAAGTCATCGATATAGTCTGTCAATCTTCAAACTATATGAACATATAAAAGTCACCCGCCCAGGAAGAATTTCATTCAATGCTTAGTGCACGCACATAAGGAACCTCGAGCAAAATGATAGCTAATTTATATACAATCAATCGAAGGCTGAAATTATTTAACTCGCAAATTGACTAATGGGTAAAAACAAAAACAAATTAAAGCTCTGAAATCTTAAATTAATTCACAAATAAGGAACTGAGCTTAAGTACCTATGAGCAAAGAAGAAGATGTGGTGTAGATATACACGCGCCGAACATACGCTAACAACCAAATTTATCCGTGAGTTTGTCATAGTCAATTCCTCCCTACCCATGGAATTACAACTTCTTATACTTCGTCTTCTTGATTTGTCTGTTGTAAGACAAAGGATGTGTAAAATTTAGACTGACAGGAAATCTATATATAAAAAGATTAATAATATATTTTCTTATCTATTTATATTAGTGAAATTTGATATAATATGATAAGTTTATGTCACCGTCCTTATATTAGCTTCTTCATGATATCAGGGAAGTCTGGGAAGAGAATTAGGTTATGGGGATAAGCAGTTTATATGTTGGAGCAATGGATAGCCATCACTGTTTTGTTACCATTCGCAATCTAGATAACCTTACGCTGTCATCTAAATCCCATTGTATATAAAAAGAATACCATTTACAAAGATAAATATGAACAACAAAGCGGAGTGAGATAACAAACCCATTTGATTTCAGTTAAAAAAAAAAACTGAAGTTTGGATTCATAAATAAGCTTGACTGATAATAGATGCCTTGGGAGTTGTCTTTTACTTATGATTGCACACAAATAGAGATTATGACAGCTACATCTGTTGTTAATGACGGTGTAGGAGCAGGTTGTATATGTCGCCGTTTTCTCACAGTAGGGTTTTTCAGCATGAGGGAAGAGAGGAGAGAAGGGAGGAGAAGAGAATTAGGGTTAGGTTATGTTTTAGACGTGTACTGGTGAGTAATCTTCACATAAGGTTTTTGGCGTGCATGAAAAATCGCCCAAAAAATTGGAAACCCTCGAATTCTATTGGTAGGAGGCCAGAAGCTCTAGAATTCAAGCTTTTGGTCTAACTTTCAATGTGAGGCCAACAATTTGTACTCAAATTATATATACAATATGATCGGCCAGCATGCAATCGGATGTATTTTGATGGACTCATGGGTAAAATTAAAATCAGTGGTGCCGAAAATAATTGACATCGGTGGTCAGTTTCATTAAAAATATCTTAAATGCTCGCAATTTGACACTACGGGAAAATTAGTAATCTACAACTGTAGATTGACAACTCGTAAATTAAAAGTTGTAAAATGTGGTATGTTTTACAACTTTTTCCAACAAAAGCGTTGTCAAAGTAAAATATGTCCAACTCTTAGGACCAACGAGTTCCTAAGAGTAGTGACGAGAATCAGAACCACAACTTGTCGTGTGAAAAGGGTTGTAGAGAGAAGTGACCACCTTTAGAATTTACAACTCACATCCTAAAGGTAGTGAATGATTTTAAAACAACACTAATAAGAGTCGTTGAAGATAAGAAAAAAAAAATGAAAAATGTTCTTGTAGAGAATCGAACCCAAGCTTACTAGGTGTTAGTACAAGACGTCAACCATCCTGCCGGATTCACAATACTGGTAGATTTGTTTGTGCTTTTTCTTTTAATCAACATTCACAACCTTTACAAGAGTTGTAAATGATAAATTGACTTTGAAAAAAAAATGAGGCTAAGGTGAATCGAACCTGAACCTCCTCTGTCTAAGACTTGGATTTCAACCACCCTTCCACATTTACATGCATGTCTGCTTATATTTTACATTTACTTCTATAAAAAGTGATAAGGAAAAAACATGTTAAGGAAAAGAAATAAATGGACGGTTATGATGTAAATGGATGGTTATGATGGGAGATGGAAAAGATAAGAAGAAAAAGGATAAATAGACCTTCTACAACCCCCTTAAGAGTCGTCGTAAAGGTATAAACACTTCGCTAAAATTTTCTCACTTCGCAAAAAAAATTCCCACTTCGCTTTAAATTTTATTCACTTCGCAAAAAACTTCTCACTTCGCTAAATTTTTCTCACTTCGCTAAATTTTCTTTTCATCGCGCTATTGACAACCTTTATAAGAGTTGTCGTTGAGGTATAAACACTTATGCTAAATTTTTCTCACTTCGCTAAATTTTATTCATCGCTAAGAATATTCCCATGGAATCTTACCCGTAAATGGGTGGATTCATCGTCTTTCCGAACTTTCGGACTTATAGTAGTCCGCTCATGGCCAAGTTTTGATCCGTGCAAGTTTCTTTCTCGAAGTTGATGAATTTGTATGTGTTTAAGGTTTATGAGAATATTCCCATGCAATCTTACCCAGGAAATGGTTGGATTCATCGTCTTTGCAAACTTTCAGACTTATAGTAGTCCGCTCATGGCCATGTTTCGATCCCGGAGCCAGTTTCTTTCTCAAAGTTGACGAATTTGTGTGTGTTTAAGGTTTCTGAGAATATTCCATGGAATCTTACCCATAAATAGTTGGATTCATCGTATTTGCGAACTTTCAGACTTATATTAGTCCGCTCATGGCCAGGTTTCGATCTCGAAGCCAGTTTCTTTCTCGAAGTTGATGAATTCGTGTGTGTTGAAGGTTTCTGAGAATATTCCCATGGAATCTTACTCGTAAATGGTTGTATTCATCGTTCTTACGAACTCTCAGACTTATACTAGTTCGTTCTCGGTGGGGTTTCAATCTCGGAGCTGTGGTTTGCATACAATATGCTAGAAGAGGGCTTGCTTAATGTTTCGGGGAATATTACAAAAGAATATTACTTGTAAATTGATGAATTCATCGTTCTTACGAAATTTCCAACTTAAAGTAGTCCACTGTCGGCCAGGTTTCGATCTCGGAGCCAGGGTTTGCATACAATATGACAGAATAGGGTTGGTTTAATGTTCTGTGGAATATTCCAAAGGATTCTTACCGGTAAATGGACGGATTCTTCGTTCTTATGAAATTTCGGAATTAGAGTAGTCCAATCACGTCCAGGTTTCGATCTCGGAACCAGGATATGCGTACAATATGCCAGAATATAGTTTGTTTAAGGTTTCAGGGAATATTTCGAAGGAATCTTACCTGTAAATGGATGTATTCATCGTTCTTACGAAGTTTCTGACTTAGAGTAGTCCAATCACGGCCAGGTTTCGATCCCGGAGCCATGGTATGCGTACTTTATGCCAGAATATGGTTTGTTTAAGGTTTCAAGGAATATTTCGAAGGAATCTTACCTGTAAATGGATGTATTCATCGTTCTTACGAATTTTCGGACTTAGAGTAGTCTAATCACGGTCAGGTTTCGATCTCGGAGCCAGGGTATGCGTACATTATGCCAGAATATGGTTTGTTTAAGGTTTCAGGGAATATTTCGAAGGAATCTTACCTGTGAATGGATGTATTCATCGTTCTTACGAAGTTTCGGACTTAGAGTAGTCTAATCACGGCCAGGTTTCGATCTCGGAGCCAGGATATGCGTACAATATGCCAGAATATGGTTTGTTTAAGGTTTTAGGGAATATTTCGAAGGAATCTTACTTGTAAATGGATGGATTCATCATTCTTACCAAGTTTCCGAATTATAGTAGTCCACTTTCGACCAGGTTTCGATCTCGGAGCCAATGTACGCATACAATATGCCAGAATAGGGTTTGTTTAAGGTTTCAGGGAATATTTCAAGGAATCTTACGTAAATGGATGGATTCATCGTTCTTACGAAGTTTTCGACTTAGAGTAGTCCAATCACGTCCGTGTTTCGATCTCGGAGCCGTGGTATGCGTACAATATGCCAGAATATGGTTTGTTTAAGGTTTCAGGGAATATTTCGAAGGAATCTTACCTGTAAATGGATGTATTCATCGTTCTTACGAATTTTCGGACATAGAGTAGTCCAATCACGGCCAGGTTTCGATCTCGGAGCTAGGGTATGCGTACCATATGCCAGAATATGGTTTGTTTAAGGTTTCAGGGAATATTTCGAAGGAATCTTACCTGTAAATGGATGTATTCATCGTTCTTACGAAGTTTCGGACTTAGAGTAGTCTAATCACGGCCAGGTTTCGATCTCGGAGCCAGGATATGCGTACAATATGCCAGAATATGGTTTGTTTAAGGTTTCAGGGAATATTTCGAAGGAATCTTACCTGTAAATGGATGTATTCATCGTTCTTACGAAGTTTCGGACTTAGGGTAGTCCAATCACGGTCAGGTTTCGATCTCGGAGCCAGGGTATGCGTACAATATGCCAGAATATGGTTTGTTTAAGGTTTCAGGGAATATTTCGAAGGAATCTTACCTGTAAATGGATGTATTCATCGTTCTTACGAAGTTTCGGACTTAGAGTAGTCTAATCACGGCCAGGTTTCGATCTCGAGCCGTGGATATGCGTACATTATGCCGAATATGGTTTGTTTAATGTTTCAGGGGAATATTTTGAAGGAATCTTACCCGTAAATGGATGGATTCATCGTTCTTACCAAGTTTCCGAATTATAGTAGTCCACTCCAGACTGGGTTTCGATCTCAGAGCCAAGGTATGCATACAATATGCCAGAATAGGGTTTGTTTAAGGTTTCAGAAAATATTTCGAAGGAATCTTACCTGTAAATGGATGAGTTCATCGTTCTTACCAAGTTTCCGAATTATAGTAGTTCACTCCCGACCAGGTTTCGATCTCGGAGCCAAGGTACGCATACAATATGCCAGAATAGGGTTTGTTTAAGGTTTCAGAGACTATTCCGAAAGAATCTTACTTGTAAATGGATGGATTCATCGTTCTTACCAAGTTTCCGAATTATAGTAGTCCACTCCCGACCAGGTTTCGATCACGGAACCAAGGTACGCATACAATATGCCAGAATAGGGTTTGTTTAAGGTTTCGGGGAATATTAGAAGGAATCTTACCTCGTAAATGGATGAGTTCATCGTTCTTACCAAGTTTTCGAATTATAGTAGTTCACTCCCGACCAGGTTTCGATCTCGGAGCCAAGGTACGCATACAATATGCCAGAATAGGGTTTGTTTAAGGTTTCAGAGACTATTCCGAAAGAATCTTACTTGTAAATGGATGGATTCATCGTTCTTACCAAGTTTCCGAATTATAGTAGTCCACTCCCGACCAGGTTTCGATCTCAGAGCCAAGGTACGCATACAATATGCCAGAATAGGGTTTGTTTAAGGTTTCAGAGAATATTTCGAAAGAATCTTACTTGTAAATGGATGGATTCATCATTCTTACCAAGTTTCGAATAATAGTAGTCCACTCCCGACCGTGATTCGATCTCGAGCCAAGGTACGCATACAATATGCCGAATAGGGTTTGTTTAAGGTTTCGAGAATATTCGAAGGAATCTTACTCGTAAATGGATGAGTTCATCGTTCTTACCAAGTTCGAAGTCTGAACCCTCCCAGAGCTTCTTGGTTCATAGTTTATATGGCTTTATACCACATTTGAAGTTCGAATTGACACTGAGCTTCATATTTATCGATTCCGGTGATGTATCATGCTCAGTTTGAAGTTAGAACCCTCCAAGAGCTTCTTGGTTCATAGTTTGTACGGCGTTATACCACATTTGAAGTTCGAATCAACACTGAGCTTCATATTTATCCATTCCGATGATGTATCATACTCAGTTTGAAGTCAGAACCCTCCCAGAGCTTCTTGGTTCATAGTTTATATGGCTTTATACCACATTTGAAGTTCGAATTGACACTGAGGTTCATATTTATCGATTCCGGTGATGTATCCTGCTAAGTTTGAAGTCAGAACCCTCCCAGAGCTTTTTGGTTCATAGTTGGTATGGCGTTATACCACATTTGAAGTTCGAATCAACACTGAGCTTCATATTTATCGATTTCAATGATGTATCCTGCTAAGTTTAAAGTCAGAACCCTCCAGAGCTTCTTGGTTCGAGTTTTTTGGTGTTATACCACATTTGAAGTTCGAATCGGCATTAAGCTTTATATTTTATGGATTTCGATGATGTATCCTACTAAGTTTGAAGTTAGAACCCTCCCGGAGCTTCTTGGTTTAGAGTTTGTATGTCGTTATACCATATTTGAAGTTCAAATCGACACTGAGCTTCATATTTATCGATTTCAATGATGTATCCTGCTAAGTTTGAAGTCAGAACCCTCCCGAAGCTTCTTAGTTCACAGTTTGTATGCCGTTATACCACATTTGAAGTTCGAATCAACACTAAGCTTCATATTTATCGATTTCGATGATGTACCATGCTAAGTTTGAAGTCAGAACCCTCCCGAAGCTTCTTGGCTCATAATTTGTATGTCGTTATGCCACATTTGAAGTTCAAATCAACACAGAGCTTCATATTTATCGATTTCGATGATGTATCATGCTAAGTTTGAAGTCGGAACCATCCTGAATTTCGTGGTCCATCTCTAGTAATCTTATAACCTGAGTTTACCAGTGTGAACTAAAGCTACTTCATGACATGTATGACTTGTCAAAATTACTTCATGACCTATGCGACTTGTCGAAATTCAAACCGCAAGCACAAAGAGAAAGCACAAAAACACAAAGAGAAAGCACAAAGAAACACACCAATTATCGAATTCATTTTTCATTTTCCTAATTCATTCTTATACATTTTTTGGATTTTTTTATATCAGAATGTCGATAACAATGTCCTAAATTTATTAATATTTTTTTTAGAATTTTTTTCATGTCAAAGGTTGCTAATTAAACCGAAAATATGAGTTCGTATTAACACAAAGAGAAAGCACAAAGACCTTGATCCGTATGACACTCTTAACTTAAATCTACACCGTCCAAATATTTTCCCAATCCGTATGACCCCATCCTACCACATCTTATCCGTTCAATTTTTTTTTTTGACAAAACGATTTTTTTTCTCTCACTTATCTTCTTCATTCTTTCACTTTTCTCTCGTTTCTCATCTTCCCCCCCTAACTCAAGTTGCGCCTCCCTCAAAAAAAAAAAAAAAAAAAACCTCACTCAAGATTTGTTTAACCAAAGTGATTTAACAAAGGAATCAGTTTGATGTATGAAGCAAATCGAAATCCTAAGAAACGAAACCAAATCTCAAGATCTCTTCAAAATTTGATAAAGTAAGTTGAATTGAATGTTTAAAATCTGATGACTTTTTTTTGTTTCTCAATCTGGGTTTTTAAAATAATTTTATGTAATTTTGTTTTGGAATTTTAGGATTTTACAGAATATAGGAATTTTGAGGAATGTCTTGAATATATTCAAGATATTATGTTAAAGCAAGGTCCTTTTGATGGATTCTGGGAAATTTGTTGATTGATTTTTGTGATTTTGGTTTGACTAATTGTTTTGATTAGTATCAACTAGTCTTGTTATTGGAGTTTCCATTGGTTGTTTATTTCTTTGTAAGAAGAAGAAGAAGATAAGAGATTAGTATCCTGTTGATTACTATGGAGGACCTCATCCACCTTAAGGTATAATTTTGATTTTGATATATCTCATGATTTTTGTAAATTGATGAGTTGGGTACCTTCTAATCATCATGAAATACTCTAATGTTGATTTGATTGTAGAGATATGGAATTTATAAGGAGCAATTCGTGTTTGAATATGTGATCCACACCTTGTAAACCCTAATATGTATGTGTTTGTTATACTTATAAATTAGGATCCTGTGGTCGGATTGTAATGAAAATTTTGCGGATAATACTTCATTGCGTGATGTATGTACCAT
Source organism: Papaver armeniacum (assembly GCA_023531295.1). Classification (NCBI taxonomy): domain Eukaryota; kingdom Viridiplantae; phylum Streptophyta; class Magnoliopsida; order Ranunculales; family Papaveraceae; genus Papaver; species Papaver armeniacum. Next base: position 258,962 of record JAJJWW010011192.1, read on the forward strand.
CAAAATTTCAGGAAAATCGGGTTACGTTTACTAGTTCGAAGAATGAATGAATTACAGCTGCAATGTGCAGAATTCAGACCCTGGAGAGTTTAGTATTTATGATATTTCTCATTAACCGTTTACTGGATAAAGCTGAAATTTTTGTATGTTGTTTATAAACCTATAGATAATCTACTGTAAAAATTTCAGGAATATCGAATTTATTTAGGTACCCCAAAGTGCGTAGGAATCATGACTGAATTCTGTATATCGATATTGAAAGCAGTCATGTTGTAAGGTGCATATTTTTTTAATGAACCGTCATAATTTTCTGAATTTTGGATATGTTGTTGTACCCTGGGTATTAAGGTTACTGTAAAAGTTTTGTGACGATCGGATGATTTTAACTACTGAAAGGTTTAGATAGATTATGGCTGTGTTATCAATAGTCGGAGTTTTAAACTCGATGCTTGTTTTGTTGATGTATATTGTGTGGTTATTTAGCTTATGAAGTGGTTGTACCCAATTGTCGCCTTAAAAAACTTATGCCTGCATTACTTATCTATGTTACTAGTAGCTATTGGTGTGGCTCTTTGTTCCATTTTTTTTCTAAGTCTAAGTATAACATGGTTTCAAATCAGTTCTCTAGGTATACTATTCTCTAGTATAACATGATTCTGGTGCCACTCTTTATTATTCATTATGTATTATGTAACTCTTTACTATCCAAATTTGGTTGTTATCTTGGTATACTCAATTAAGTTTTCACTTGTGTTTTACAGATATTCTACCATTGGATCCGAAGCTTGCAATCACAAATGGTCATTCAAAGCATTGATGAATTAAGTTATGAATTGTACAATGAATTGATGAATGAAGTTATGAATTGTAAAATGAATATTGATTTTTAAATAAATGGTCATTTGGATTTATGAATGCAGGTTTCGTTTCATTATAATTTAAATAAATGGTCATTTCGGCAATTCGGTTTCAGCTCTAATTTTTTTTTTCAAAATAATTTTATGTACAACTCGTAACAAATGTTGTAGTTACACATTCATCTACTAAAAGAAGTTGTTACTTCAAATATTACAACCTTTAAGGATGTTGTGTTAGAGATTATGACTACACTAAACAAAGGTTGTGAAAAATGTGTATTTTTCATGTATCGACGACTTACAACTCAAACAAAAGTTATCAAAGAAATGACATACAACTATAAGCATAGTTGTCAAATAATTCACATACAACTCTAAACCATAGTTGTAAACTAATTTTCTACAATCCCAACAAGTGTAGTGTAGGAGTTATTTTCACAACCAAAGTAAGAGTTGTGTTAGGCATAAAGAAGAAATTTGAAATACATTGACAACTCGAGCCAAACGTGGTAGAAAATGGAACGACAACCGTGTTTACAACTATTATTGAAGAGTTGCAAAGAATTGAGGACCTTCTACAACCCCCCCCCTTGTGCAACCTATAGATAAACGTCGTCGTATATTATACGACAACTGTTTTCCGGGGTAGTTAATCGCTATTTTTCCCGTAGTGTGAGAGTCAACTTTAGTGGTCACAAGGAAATTCTTAGTCCATAAAGCAAAGACGTGGTTAAATTCTTAGTATTGGAACAACAAGCATCTTATCATAGCAGTAAAATGCACTATGTTTTTCATGGTTATTCTCTCAACATTTGTTTGTAATTAGGATGTTATGATGAATTGTCCTTGACAACCTTTCGTTTATGGTATTTGGTTGCTAGTTACTTTCTCGGCGTAACTTGTCAATTGGCACTACAAGAAAATTGCTCTTCAAATGACGAAAACGTATGTCGCAAAATTTACACTTTTGTCGCTAATTAATTTTAGCGACAAAAAAGTTGTCGTCGCTTGATTAAATCGACAATAGTGCGTCATTGAAAGGTTACTTGCGACGTAAATTCTTGTTTCGTCTCCAAATGTTTATTATTGCGTATATTGTTTCGTGGCTGAAAAGCAAAATTCACCGACAAAAAAAATGTATTATCGCAAATATATATTCATTTGCGACAAGAAATTCATGTCGCCTAAAAAATTATTTTTGCGACGTGATCTAGTTTTGTTGGAAAATGTCTTTATTCGGCTCTGAGTGTTGTTATTGCCGATTGTTAGCACGTAGGGAAGATACATTATCAGTAGAAAGAATCACATCGCGAGGATTAATTAAAATAGGAAAATTCCATCTCCCCCTCTTTAAGGCAAGCAAGCTTAATTGAAATCCTTACTCCAATTTTGGTTCAGCAAACGGAAAATGGTTAACCAAACGGTTTAGGGACTAATATGTTAACAAAATAGGGACAGTTTAGTTAAGGAATATAAATAAGGACATATATGCTTAACAGAATAGGGACTTAAAATTAATAATATATAAAATCGTTTATTTAACATAAATAAAAATATAACGGCCATGTTTCTCTTTCCTCTCCGGCGACTTCTTTGGCGACTGAAAGCCATTTTTGTTCGACGGATTCAACATGGCTGCTGCTAGATTTGATTTTGGTTTTGTAACCCTTTTGATTTCTTTCCACGATTTTCACTTTTTTGGCATTTCTTTTCTCGTTTTTCTCAGACGACTCTGTCGTTCTTTCTCTTTTATTTTTAGGGTTTGGTTTTCCCTTTTTGTTTTTAGGGTTCTTCTGCAATCTTCATGGCTAGATCGTTTAGAACTTCTTCCCGCAACCGATTGACTGCTTCACCTTCCCTGCTTCACCTTCCCTGCTCTCTTCTTCTTCACCTCCGGCCTCAGAAGTTGCTAGTAATGGTGATAGCTTCTGCCATTGCCCATTCAAGAGCTTTCATGGTTGTCCAGACGGGGTAAAGGGTAGAGGGTATGCCAAGGGATCCATCATTCGGCATTTACACGACAGGCATTTTTCTTCTGAAGTTAATAAGGAATTCTGCAGGGAACTGATCGCCAAGCATCAGCATATACAACGTGCATGGGAGAAAGTTCTTTTCTTCTTACGGATGTGGTTGTGCTGTAGGTGTATGCACCTACATGCCTGGTCGATGCCGTGCAAGGGGAAGGAAGGAGTGATTCATGGGGATGTTGTCGCAGGTCCACTCAATGGTGAAGACGCTGAGTTTCTCTTCCACGGATTAGCTGTATCCTCCGAGGTTGATGGTTGTTCGGATACTTCAAACGTTACGGTTTGTATTGCTCCTGAGGTGAATGTTGGAGACGTTGCAGCAGAGCCTGCCTGTCTTCTTTCTACGGAGTTGCTTAACTCTGTTTTTCAGCGACAATTCACTACAGTAACGTGTATTCCTCACCAGTGCCGGTTATCTTTTTCAAGAACTTTGAAATTCTGTCTTGACAAAGTTATCCTTAACCCAGCTAACTTGAATGCTTGGTTGCAGCTGATTTTACTCCCTATTTGTACTTTAGCACTCTATAGGCCGAGAAACTCAGTTGAGGCAAAATCCGGTAGGCGGAAGCGCCTTCAAGTTGCTGCCATAAACCATGCTTTATCAGTTTGGAAAGAGCCCAATGGCTGTCGTACTTTGGTTGAAAGAATGCTACAGCTACCTGTCCGTGATGGGCCTAAGAAAAAAAACGAGAAGAAGCATGGTTCATCTAACTTAACAGCTTGCCGCAAGAAAATTAGCTGTGGCCATTTCTCCGCAGCGATTCGGGTTCTTTCATCTAGTGGTGTGGCTCCTTGTAATGAACAAACTTTGTTGGAATTGCAAGATAAACACCCAGCAGCTCCTCCTCCTGCTGTCCCTTGTGATGTCATTACTGCGGATCCAATTACTGTGGATTGTCGGGCAGTCTTGGGAGCCATCAAGAGTTTTCCTAAAGGAACATCATGCGGACGAGACGGTTTACGGGCGCAGCATTTAGTTGATGTGATGAGTGGGGCTGCGGCTGCTGTTGCGGATGACTTACTCGTTTCAATTACAGGTGTTGTCAATCTTTGGTTGGCTGGAAAATGCCCTTTCGAGCTAGGTGAGTTTATAGCTAGTGCGCCCCTAACACCGTTACTGAAGCCTGGAGGTGGTCTTAGACCTATTGCTGTTGGCACAGTTTGGCGTAGATTGGTTTCTAAGGTGGCTGCTTTCTCCGTTGGGAAGGATATGACTTCTTATCTAGGCGATCACCAATTCGGGGTTGGTGTCTCAGCTGGAGGGGAGAGTATTCTACATGCAGTAAATAGTCTCCTTGAGTCGCAAGGTCACTTGGACACGATGTCAATGCTGCTTATTGACTTCTCTAATGCGTTCAACATGGTGAGCAGATCTCAGCTCATCAAGGAGGTTCGTCTTCATTGTCCAGGTATTTCTCGTTGGGTAGAATTTTGCTATATGCGACCTGCTAAACTCTACTACGACCAATATATTTTGTCTTCCGCCCTTGGAGTCCAACAGGGTGACCCTCTCGGTCCCTTGTTGTTTGCTTTAACTCTTCACCCTCTTGTGAAGATTATTGCTTCAAGTTGCAAACTCAATTTGCACGCATGGTACCTGGATGATGGCACTATTATTGGTGATACACTTGAGGTGTCTAAGGCTCTGCGTATAATAGAAACTGAAGGCCCTGTAGAGGTTTACATCTCAATATCAAGAAAACGGAAGTCTTTTGGCCTTCTATTGATCCTAGAAGCTTTGATGATGGTGTCTTCCCGCTTGCTATTGGTAGACCGTCTAGTGGTGTTAAACTCTTGGGTGGTCCTGTGAGTCTGGATTTGAACTTTATTAGTGATATGATGTTGTGTAGAGTGAACAAGACTGTTCAACTTATGACCGCCATCAAAAAACTCAAGGACCCTCAAAGTGAGATGCTTTTACTTCAGAATCGCACCGGTGTTTCTAGATTGTATTTTGCATTGCGTACTACTAATCCTGCTGCCCTTCAACAAGATACTGAGCTTTTCGATGATCATTTGCTCAAGTATTTGAGGCTTCTTATTACCGGTGATGGCTCAGGGTTTGGCCCTTTACAGCAGCGATTAGCCACCTTGCCTATCAAAGATGGTGGTTTGGGCATTTACACCATGGCAGACACCAGTGCTTACTGTTATCTTGCCTCTCAGAGTCAGACAACCCGTTGCAAAAAAAGCGATCCTTGGAAATTTATTCTCAACAAACAAAGGCTCGCTTATCGTTGGCTCTTCGTAACTTCATTCATGTATGTGGATTACCTTCTTCTTATTGTGTCGATGATACTGCCCCCCCTTCCATGCATTCCCTGGCATTTACCTATTTTGGTGCAATTAAGAAGAAAATCCCAGACCAATTTTCTATGTCTGTTAGAGATTCCATTTTGTGGCAGTGTAACCAAGTTAAGCATGCGCAAGATTATTTATTAGCAATACCTATTAGTGGGCTTAATCAATGCCTCGGGCCGAGACAGTTCAGAGCTGTCCTTTGTTATCGCCTGGGCATCCCAATGTTTGTTGAGAATGGGTTGTGCTCCAGTTGTAACAAATCTATGGATATTTATGGAGACCATGCGCTTCATTGTGCCAAGGATGTTGGAATTAAGTTTCGACATGACTTTGTACGTGATATAGTTGTCGACATTTGTTACAAAGCTGGTGTGCCTGCGCGCAAGGAAGTTTCTCTTGGACTTCAGTCGGATGATGACAAAGATCTACGGCCTGCGGATATCCTTGTTCTTAACTGGGAAAATGGTAAGGATGTTTGTATGGACGTCACAGGTGTCTCTCCCTTCACAGGTGATGGCATTCGCTCTTTCGTTCCTGGCAAAGCTATTTCTAATGCTGTTGCGCGGAAACGCACTAAATACCTGGATAAGTGTACAACACTTGGTTATGGTCTTGGCGTTTTGGCTTTCTCTACCTTAGGTGAACTGGGAGATGATACTTTATGTTTTTTTAAGCGTCTAAAGAACTGTTTAGTTAGTAATGATGCTAGTAGTGGAGTTGGTAGTTTTATTTTTCATAGACTAGGTATTGCTATTCAGAAAGGAGTTGGAGCCCAGCTTGTTGCTAGGTTACCAACCAAAAGTGTGTAATTTCCCTCTTCTAATTATTAATTGATTATTTTATTTACAGAAATGCCATTTTTATAAAAATAAAGATAAATATTTTAAAACTTTGTATCTTCTAAATGGTACGTCGGATTTTCGTGAAATTTATATATTTGGAAAGCTATTTTAATCACCTGCGCAACGAGTATAAACAACCATATCAAATTTTTACTTTTTAATATATTTAAAGTTCTCCGAAAAGATAGCTATAATTTAAAGGTAAATTGAAAGAGTTTATGTACTTTTTATATGTTGCATATATAATGCTCAAATACTTCACTTGATATACTATAAAATTACTTAGAAAAGTCTATAGATTTTAGTTTCAATACGAAAGATTACCTCTGTTTCATTAAAAGTGATACTTTAATTATTTTTTTCATTCAATTTTTTACCTAATATGAGGCTAAATTAAAAAGTCAAATGAAGGTACCACATTTCATAAATAAAATGAAAAATTAATGTTGCCGACGTGCATCGCACGTGCTCACTACTTGTAAATTTAATTCATATTAGCTCAAACGATTGTTCATACAAACAAGCTCCGATTAACAAAGTTCTGTACTACCTAATCTACCTACTTTGTAAAGAGAAATAAAAAGAAAAAGAAAAAAAAATAGTTCACAGAAATAGAATGAAATTCTTAGAAGTTGACATTAATAATTACTTCTGTGTCTTGCATACGCCTCCAATCCTGACCAATCAATGTTGTTCTGCTAATATATTAAAGCATCGTACAACTAGATTATTTGAATCGTTTGTCATCCAAGGCTTAGTACAAGGGTCTTGTTCAAGTAACCGGAACATCCCCAACCTGCAAATGAATCATCCACTTATAAATGGTGAAGAAGAACCAAAAGGGTTTCACACCCAAAGTCTTACTTAACAATATTCCACTTACGAAAAAAAAAGATATTCAGAAGAAAAAAGTAAAAGCTGCTACCTTTAAGGGTATATCCCCAAATTTTTCCTTTGCAATCCCCTCCCAAGTATTGTGCCCAGAAAGTCGCCTTAACAACAAGGTTGAAGCCCAAAATTTCATTATAAATCTATGGTAAGCAAGACCTAAATGTTTTATCAGATTAATGGTCTTTATCAAATTAATTTTCATTGCTTCAGCCTACAGAATGTCCATCTAAAAGCCGAGAATGCTCAACCTCTAGATTTGAATAGTAAAGTAGTGTGTTCAAACAAAAGTTCTTTTTTTGGAGTTAATTAACAAGTTATATATGTTAGACAAAGTTGTGTTTAGAGGTTAACTAGTTGTTTCATTCTTCACCTGATCCAATTAACAGTTTCGGCCACCAACTGTAGTTTTTCTACGCTGCCCTGTTTCGGCACCAACACCATAAATTACTTCTAGTTCATTTTCCTACAAATTTAAGTTAAAATGCCATTGCATTTCGAAAATCCACTACCACACCATCTTATTATGTAGCGGAAGGAAATGGACAGCCAAGGCTCATCCTAAATACAACCACCATTACGAACTATCACTTGCTGGGTGTTGGCTGAAGTCAAAACAACCGTCCATGAAGATATTCCAACATCTTAAAACATGGTAATAATTACCTTCATATAGAATAAAGATTTGCAATAAGAAAATCACTTACTTTGTCATCATCCTCTCCCAATGTCTTGTCCTTATTTCAAACCAAACATTTATTTTGCAATCCCGTCAACAGAACCCAAGGGGTTTTTGAAGGTGGTAGTTTTCCTGGAACTCCTATATCACCATGACTTCAAACTTCTTGTAATTGTTGTTACCCACTTGACAGAGTGCACTTTTTTTTTGCCTTCCATCGGCTCCAGTTGCCTAATTCTCCTGTAGGAATAATATATTATGTCAAAAACGTATGCCTCACGTGAAGAAGAAATTTTAGGCATTCAAGAAACTGATTTGTAAAGTTTAAGTTTTATATTTTAAGAGAAATTTTAAACTCAGTCACCATGATTATTAACTAAAACCAAAATTGCTTAGCTTAGGGATTAACTTACCCCATGCTTACATAATTGAATGAGAATAAAATTACATGTACCGTAGACTTACCTGAATAAAGATCCATATTCTAAAAAATGAATACGAACCTGTTTGTAGGTGAAAATGGTTTCTGCTGATTTCGGTAATTGCGGGTGTGCAGGTGAGAAACAATTTAACCCTAAACAATGTACTGCAAGGGAGTACTTTAGATTCGAGAGATCAATCTGTACAAGTCTGGCCTAAACCAAGAAATGGCCATTCCAGACTTCCTTCGGTCACAAAGTGGGGGAGAATGGGTTGGTTTTGGGGAGGGAAGCAAGGAAAGTGGTGAGACCAGAGTATTTGATTCAGGAAGAGTAGTTGGGTTACTACGACTTGTTATCAGAAAAGTGAGAGAGCTAACAAGGTGAGCTAGAAAGTAAGTATTTTTGAGTGTTGTATCTCGCGTATGAACTTGTTGTTCAATGGAAATAGGTAAGACCTATTTATACAAGTCAGAGTAAAAATGTACCATGGTCTCATTAAGGATTGGGGAAGTAAATTGGAGGAGGTGGTAACTGTATGCATGAAATTGATGTTCCATAAAGTGGTTAACGCATGAAACTGGTTTTCATGAAACTGCTAACGTTATGGAATTGATGTCCCATAAAGTTGTTAACGCATGTGCCCATGAACGTTTCACACATAACTTCCCGTATTTACTAACCGCGTCACCCTTATGACACTTCCTTATGACGGGCGTACTGTACGCCACACGCTGTAAACCGCCAAACCAATACCCAAAGAGAATCCCCCGTGTGTGTTGATGTCTAGAATGTTTTGGAAAACATATAGCACGTTGTTGTGGCTTGGCAAGTCAAGCTCGGGAAACTTGCCAGCCTGGTGACCTTAACGGTCGAGATTTTGCATCTTGAGAGGAAGGGCAACCGTTGATAGTTGCACGCCTTCGTTTTGGTAGCTGCGTAGTGAGGGCCAACGTAGTGGCGCGGCTAGGTTGGCATGCCGTTGGCAAAGCAAGGTTTGGCGTGGCCAAACTTAGGTTTTCGGGCCAAAGGTTACCATGTGTCGTCTGGTAACCTTGGATGGCTAGGATTTGCTCCTAGGATTGAAGGGAAACCATTGATTATTGCACGCCTTCGTTTTGGTGGCCGCGTAGGGAAGGCCAACAGGGTGGCATGGCTAGGGTGTGGTTAGGCTTGGCATGTGGGGCCAAGGGTTCGCCTTGGATGTGGCTAGCTTTGTCTAGGTACTATTTTGGCTTGGCATGTGGGGCCAAGGGTTTGCCATGGGTGTATGGCATGGCTAGGGCCAAGGCAAGGGCGTTTGGCTTGGCATGATGTGGCTAGCATGGCTAGGGTCAAGGCGCGCAAAGTGCGTTTGGCATGGCGCGGCTAGCTTGGCTAGGTTTGGTTTGGCTTGGTATGTGGGGCCAAGGGTTTGCCATGGGCGTATGGCGTGGCTAGGGCCAATGCAAGTTTGGCTTGGCATGATGTGACTAGCATGGCTAGGGCCAAGGCAAAATGTGTTAGGCATGGCGCGGCTAGCTTGGCTAGGTTTGGTTTGGCTTGGCATGTGGGGCCAAGGGTTTTCCATAAGCGCATGGCGTGGCTAGCTTGGGCTAGGTGCGGTTTTGGCTTGGCATGTGGGGCCAAGGGTTTTCCATAGGCGCATGGCGTGACTAGCTTGGGCTAGGTGCGTGGACAAGATAGGGTTTTGGGGCAAAGGTCGTTTGGTAACCTTAGACGACCAGGATTTGCTCCTTGGATTGAAGGGCAACCGTTGATTGTTGCACACCTTCGTTTTGATAGCCGCGTAGTGAAGGCCAGTATGGTGGCGCGGCATGGGGCCATGGTGAGGTGCGTTTGGCAAGGTGCAGTAGGTGTGGCTGGCATGATTTTCCATTGGCACGGAGGTGCGGCTAGCATGGCTGGGATGCTTTGGCGCGATCGATGTGGCTGGCATGATTTTACCATTGGGACAGAGGTGCGGCTAGCATGGTTGGCATGCTTTGGCGCGGTCGGTGTGGCTGGCATGATTTGCCATTGGCACAGAGGTATGGCTGGCATGGTTGGCATGCTTTGGCGCGGTCGAAGTGGCTGGCATGATTTGCCATTGGCACAGAGGTGCGGATAGCATGTTTGGAATGCTTTGGCGAGGTCAGTGTAGCTGGCATGATTTGCCATTGGCACAGAGGTGCAGCTAGCATGGTTGGCATGCTTTGGCACGGTCGGTGTGGCTGGAATGATTTGCCATTGACATAAAGGTGCGACTAGCATGGTTTGCATGCTTTGGCATGGTCGGTGTGGCTGGCATGATTTGCCATTGCCACAGAGGTGCGGCTAGTATGGTTGGCATGCTTTGGCACGGTCGGTGTGGCTGGCATGATTTGCCATTGGCACAGAGGTGCGGCTAGCATGGTTGGCATGCTTTGGCGCGATCGGTGCGGCCGGGCATGATTTTCCATTGGCACAGAGGTGCGGCTAGCATGGTTGGCATGATTTTCCATTGGCACAGAGGTGCGTCTAGCATGGTTGGCATCCTTTGGCGCGGTCGGTGTGGCTGACATGATTTTCCATTGGCACAGAGGTGCGGCTAGCATGGTTGGAATGCTTTAGCGCGGTCGGTGTGGCTGGCATGATTTTTTATTGGCATAGAGGTGCGGCTAGCATGGTTGGCATGCTTTGGCGCGATCGGTGTGGCTGGCATGATTTTCCATTGGCACACGTGGGAATTAGGGTTTGGCTTGTCGTAACCCTAATTTGAAAAAGATACCCCGGTACTTATTTAGGGATACATTAAAGTTTTTAGTAAATGTGCCTAGTAAATGCTTGTTACTTTAAATATTGTGACATCACTGTTTGCTAGGGTTTAGTGTATTACGATTTTAACCCAAAGTTAAAAACCACCATCAACATTAATTCCCATGCTTAGCTCGGAACAGGTGCCTTGTTGCGAGGTAAGCATATGATGGTGACAGCGAAGGACGGAATCGAGGTGTAAATCATTGCAAAGATGGTCAGGAGAATCCGACTAACCTTTTTGAGTGGTAAAGAGAGTTTTGGCTTCCCGTGTTGGCGGCCCTGCGTAAGTTGTACTATGAATACAGACTGTGGAGTGGTGAGATGAAAGTTACCGGCTTGGTCTGGTCGTACATCTCCAAGGCAAAGGGGGCTCGGTCTTGGAAGGCGACGCAAATGGACGGCTTGGCTCGAGGGGCCAAGAGGTGGCATGGTCTTGGTAAGGTAAACGCGCGTGGATGATAGGGTCGCGATAGTGGAGCAGGCGGCTTGGCATAGTGTGGCGTTGGAAAGACGAGATGTACACGGACGGCTAGGCGTGGTGGGGCCGCGGCAATGTAGCGAATATCTTAGCAGTGGGGGCGCGGCAATGGCATGGTGGGACGTGCAAGGGAGGCTAGGCGTGGTAGGGCCGCGGTGATGGAACGCGGGCTTGGATGGGGCCGTGGCAAGGTATGGCATACATGGGTGGTGGGGCCGCGGTATGGCGTGAGTGGTCTTGGACGTGGAAATTGGTCTTTACGGGACCGGTTTCCTCTTTTCCTTCCTTGGCTCAAAATTGGAGCTCCTCTCCTTGTTTAAACTCCCAAGTATCACACCTATAAAAGGATTGCCGGCCTCTCCCTTTGATTCACGTCTTCATTATTCTCTTTTTTTTTTTTTGGTTCGCTTGGTAGCGGTGAAGCGGACGAGCGAATTAGGTAAGTCTTCCAGTACTTCTTCTTTATCTTGCTTCCCTTTTGTTTTCTTGTGTTGGTGAAAACCCTAGTTGTAGGCGTACCTTTTTTTGACCTTGTAGAACATGTTGGTGTGAATCCTAGCCACAGGTATGTCTTGCACGCGCTCATAGTAGTACTTAGGCATGAATACCATAGTAATGTTGACCGCCTCAACTCGTTGTGTAAGGTAAGCACGCGATAGTAATTTGCCATCCCTTCCCCACGAAAACCTAGTTTTTAGGGTTTACTCCTTGTTTTGGTGTGTCCGTGGGCATGGTTCCCCTGGTGGGTCACTCCTCCTCGGTTGGACAAGAAATCTATGCCGCAGGGTATGGCCTTTAAATAAACTGGCTTGCGTCTTGGGTGAAAATAATTTTCGTGCGCTTTCCGTAATAATCTCTCTTCGTATTGTTCCGTTGTAGTTGCTTGGAAAGCGTAAAAACTGTGAGATAGTCTTTATTATGACGTTTCTTGAGAAAAATTCTGCCATACCGAAGGATGTTGGTAACTCCAAGCCAAACGTGGCTGATGAATTCTTCACAATAGTCTCTGCCAGGAGAAGTCCACTTAAGCATGCACCACTGCTTCTGACCGGTTCGGAGAGTGAGGGAGGGGACCGATCGGTTCCTCCCGTAAATGTAATACGGTTTTGCCTTCAGAGGAAAGAGTATTCCGCCTCTCTTATTGATTTCAAAATCCCAGTGAGTCCACTGCATTCGTTTGATAAATGGGTGCAGTTTATGATAAGTCAAGACTGCGTAAGAGCTAATTTGACCAAGGCGCAAATCATTGATGCTGTCGCAGCCTCTGCATCACTTCAAATTAGGAAAGACATCCCGAGCTTGGTTGCTTTCATCTTCAGGTGGTGTCCAGATACTCATACAGCCATATGTAGGTGGGGAGAACTGACCATATCCTTAGAAAGTGTGGCTATCCTGCTGAATCTTCCCATGACAGGAAACCTTAAAACCAAGTTGTCTGATGATGAGGAAAAAATGCATAAGTGTTTGTCCGAAAGGAGAACGAGACGAAGTGTTTCTATGCCTGGTGGATATCTCAATGGTTTCCCGATGAGCTGGCACCGGATCAGAAGAATAGTACACTCCACGTCGCGGCATTCTTGGCTCTCTGGTTATCCCGGGATATTTTCGATGATGGCTCTGGTAAGAAGGAGATAAGGCTGGAACTCATCAATTTTGCTATAAGATTGGCGAAAGGAGTCGTTCTCCCCATTGGAAGCTTGTTTCGGGTTCCCTGTACACACACTTGGATCATTTGGCTATGGACATGCGTGAGTCTAACGGTTACATGAAAGTGGATTCGTATGTTCATGTTGCTTTTATCCAAGCATGGCTATGGGAGCATTTTGAAAGATATGCTCCTAAACCATTGGTTTCACTTCTCGCTTCTTGGGGTAGTTCGAGAATACTTCTCTGGTCGAATAGGCGCCCAAGAGCTGGGTCAAACCTGGATGATTTCCTTGATAACTCGTGCGTCGCTAATTTTCGTCCATGGGCCCCAGTGTGTACATCCATAGCCGAGGTTAATTATTTTGCTTTTGCTCCAAACATGTCTTTGCTTTCTGATGGAGGGAATCCGGGCATCGGTGAGATTGTATTCATGCGAAGCTGCACGTCTGGCTATATACCGTCTTTCTTTTGAGGATTGTGTCAGGCAGTCTTTTATAATATTAAGCGAGCATCTCGGCATATGGGTTTCGACCAAGGGGTCCCTCTCGTTCGTCAGCTGGCATCTCCAGAGGATCCATTATCGGACGTTCTTGATGCTAGTGTTCTTGCACCGGGCAGAAGTCTCTCTTTTTTGCTTTCGGAATGAAATCCGTCGACTACCTCCAAGTATAACGCATTCTGGCAGAGTGAATTCCTCGTCATCTAGAAATTTGTGAAAGCCGTAGTGGAGAACACTCGTGGTAGGCCTTCCGCCGAGATTTTATCAAAACATCCGTTGTTGAGGGATACTTCTTTAACCAAAAGGAAATCCGTCGGTCTGGACGTGGAAAGTCCCCAAGTGAAGGAGCGAAGGTCTAGGAATCGTGCAGTCGGTTTCCAGTCATATTCCACAGCTCTACCGGCTTTTAGTTCATCCAACCTGAGGGTACGTGTGAGTTCTTTCTTGACTTCAGCTGGATAACGTATATCCTTGTTTCTTTTCTGAGAACTTGTCCTTGTATCTCGTCCAGGGTTTCAGCAGCACGAATGCCTTTGCCAAACTTGTAAGTAGTCAGAAAGTATCGTTTTTCGAGACAGATGGTGGGGGTGCCGAGCTCATCCATGGTGATGGGGATTCCGGAAAGGATGAAAGTTCAGAGTCCAGCGATGGCAAGAGTAGTTCTTCCGATAAAAGTGCTGAATCTTCGTCTAGTCAGTCTGAAACTGAATCGGTGAGTCCCCTCCATGTTTTTTCTTCTTTCCCATTTTTTTTCTTTTTATTTGCAGTAAAACTAAATTTTGATTTTTAGGAGGAAACCATTCCCGGGGATGATCTTGAAGAGGAAGGCCACCAGAGTAAAGACGTAGCCGTACTTTCCACTGCAGAAACTGTGCTAGCTAGCGACTTGGACATGGAGATTCATCGTCCCGAGGGCGCTGTCGTGACTTAGGTGGAGGAGAGCACTTCGGGGGTGAAATCGTAGTTAGGGATCTCCTGCCAGTTGCTAATTCAGTTGCAGGTGCCACCTTCAATCCTTCGTATGTTGCCCCTTTCTCAGGTGATGTGTTGATTGGTGGATTTAGCGTGCCAGCTAAACATGCGATATTGTACACCAAGATTTGGGAAAGATATGGTCACATTGCCACGACTAAGAAAATCACTAGTCGACATGCGTTGGTCAAGAGTGTGGAGGAAGCCTTGTCTTCGATTGATGAGATGTGCAACGTGACTGGCCATACAATTTCTGAGGATGTAATCTCGAGCTGGAAGTTCCATCGTGACATGTGCGTGGGCTTTGAATTTAACGTTCCTTGGTTCGTTGAAGGTCTCTCTAATGTTTAAAGGTCGTTGGCCGGAGCAGTTGAAGGTCCTTCCGCAAACATGATGAAGAAGCAGGAAGCGGAATACAAGAAGTTGTGCAGGAAGCTGAAACTTAAGAGGGCGGCACTTCAAAGCATGAGGGAGGCCTTTGCCAAAATCCCCTGTTGGAAAACTTCCCTAGAATATATATCTGTCTTCTGGACCTCTTATCTTTAGGTTTTTTTTTTTTTGAAAGGAAAATGAGACGCCTGGTTTCGGTTTTTGATTTTCTGATTTTCTCGGATTAATAGATAAATGCTACCTTGACGGTTTTGGATTATATATATATATTTTTTTTTGAATGAAATGTTTAGAATTGAATTATCTTTGGATATGAATGAAAGTGACGCAGACATCCCAGGAAAACCATGGAACCGTGTGTTGGTAGATGACATGGGATGAAAGATGGTTATAGGTTTTATCAGAACTTGAAAAACCAAACCACGTATTTTTGTCTAGATAAGACTTACTCGGTTTCTTAGGTCTTCTGATGAGAATAAACTTTCCGGGTGTATGACCAAATTTTTTTTTTTTTTTTCGAGAAACATGGTCATGGGAAGTCCCCAGTGTTCCGAGTCGTTTCTGAGTTATCTGATAACTGCGTCGTTAATCCCTGGGCGGATCGTTTTGCTTCCAGCCTCTAAGAAGTCCCCAGTCATCCCTTGTCGTGTCATGACTGATAATCCAGCCGTCGAGTAACTGAGTCGGAGTGGATCGCCTTCCTCTACCGTCTTGAATTCTGGGTCAAAGAATGAGATCGCTGGTTGAAAATTGACATTGTAACCGAAAGATCGAACCTCCCGCTGTGGTCGCCAATTGTTTGTAGGTGAAAATGGTTTCTGCTGATTTCGGTAATTACGGGTGTGCAGGTGAGAAAAAATTTAAACCCTAAACAATATACTGCAAGGGAGTACTTTAGATTCGAGAGATCAATCTGTACAAGTCCGGCCTAAACCAAGAAATGGTTATCCCAGACTTGCTTCGGTTATAAAGTGGAGGAGAATGGGTTGGTTTTGGGGAGGTGTTTATGGGTAAAAATCGTTTCTGCCGATTTCGGTAAATTCGGTAATTGAGTGAGAAACTAGTTCAAACCCTAAACAAATGTGCTGCACGGGAGCACTTTATAGATTCGAGAGATCAATCTGTACAAGTCCGGCCTAAACCAAGAAATGGCCGTTCCGGACTTGCTTCGGTCACAAAGTGGAGGAGAAGGGTTGATTTGGGGAGGAAGCAAAGAAAGGTGTTGAGGAGAGTAGTATCTCAACTTGTATCGAAAGTGAAAGCTTAGGAAGCTTGCAAGAGATGAAAGCTTTTGGGAGAGCTTGCAAAGTTGCCTTTACGAGAGTGTAGTATTTTTCTCTGACCGAGACTTGTTGTCCGGTGGAAATAGGTAAGACCTATTTATACAAGTCGAGATTGAAACGTACCCTGGCCTTATGAAGGAAGAGAGTAAAGGGTGAAATAATGGGAGGAGGTGGTAACCGCATGGTTTAATGGGTGAAAACGTTTTTTCACCATTATTTCCTCTTTTATTTGACTCTTTATTCCTTTTCACGCTTTCTTAATGTGAGCGTAATGTACGCTGCATGCCGTGACCGCCAAACCAAAACCCTAAAGAAGCATCCCCCAGTTTGTGTCGATGTCTCGAGTGTTGGTTGCATCTTGAGTGCAAGTGGCGCTGCTAGTGGCGCGTGTGGCATGTGCCAATGGCATGTGCAGAATGCCTTGGTGGTAGGTTGCACGGTTTGCAAGTTAGGCTACCAGCGTGTGTGTTTGGCATGTGCGGAATGCCTTGGTGGTAGGTTGCACGGTTCGCAAGTTAGGTTACCAGCGTGTATGTTTGGCATGTGCCAATGGCATGTGCGGAATGCCTTGGTGGTAGGTTGCACGGTTTGCAAGTTAGGCTACCAGCGTGTGTGTTTGGCATGTGCGGAATTCCTTGGTGGTAGGTTGCACGGTTTGCAAGTTAGGCTACCAGCGTGTGTGTTTGGCATGTGCCAATGGCATGTGCGGAAACGTTGACCTAGTTGCAAGTCTTGCGAGCCTAGGGCGCTATATTTGGCGTGGTCCAATGGCATAGCGGCTTGGAAACATGGCTTGCGATACGTGTTGGCATGTGCCAATGGCTCGTGCGGCCATGTTGACCTAGTTGCAAGTCTTGCAAGCCTAGGGCGCTATGTTTGGCGTGGGCCAAAGGCATAGCGGCTTGGAAATATGGCTTGCGACACGTTTTGGCATGTGCCAATGGCACGTGCTGCCATGTTGACCTAGTTGCAAGTCTTGCAAGCCTAGGGCGCTATATTTGGCGTGGGCCAAAGGCATAGCGGCTTGGAAATATGGCTTGCAACACGTGTTGGCATGTGCCAATGGCACGTGCGGCCATGTTGACCTAGTTGCAAGTCTTGCAAACCTAGGGCGCTATATTTGGCGTGGGCCAAAGGCATAGCGGCTTGGAAATATGGCTTGCGACACGTGTTGGCATGTGCCAATGGTACGTGCGGCCATGTTGACCTAGTTGCAAGTCTTGCAAACCTAGGGCGCTATATTTGGCGTGGGCCAAAGGCATAGCGGCTTGGAAATATGGCTTGCGACACGTGTTGGCATGTGCCAATGGCACGTGCGGCCATGTTGACCTAGTTGCAAGTCTTGCAAACCTAGGGCGCTATATTTGGCGTGGGCCAAAGGCATAGCGGCTTGGAAATATGGTTTGCGGCACGTGTTGGCATGTGCCAATGGCACGTACGGCCATGTCGACCTAGTTGCAAGTCTTGCAAACCTAGGGCGCTATGTTTGGCGTGGGCCAAAGGCATAGCGGCTTGGAAATATGGCTTGCGACACGTGTTGGCATGTGCCAATGGCACGTGCGGCCATGTTGACCTAGTTGCAAGTCTTGCAAACCTAGGGCGCTATATTTGGCGTGGGCCAAAGGCATAGCGGCTTGGAAATATGGCTTGCGGCACGTGTTGGCATGTGCCAATGGCACGTGCGGCCATGTTGACCTAGTTGCAAGTCTTGCAAACCTAGGCCGCTATATTTGGCATGGGCCAAAGGCATAGCGGCTTGGAGATTTGGCATTGTTGCCATGGTGCGCAGTATGCGGCTTGGTTTGGCATTGTTGCCATGGCACGCAGATATGCGGCTTGGTTTGGCATTGTTGCCGCGGTGCGTAGTATGCGGCTTGGTTTGGCATTGTTGCCATGGTGCGCAGGTGCGGCTTGGTTTGGCATTGTTGCCATGGCGCGCAAAGATGCGGCTTGGTTTGGCATTGTTGCCATGGTGCGCGAGATGCGGCTTGGTTTGGCATTGTTGCCATGGTGCGAAAGATGCGGCTTGGTTTGGCATTGTTGCCATGGTGCGCATGAAGATGCGGCTTGGTTTGGCATTGTTGCCATGGTGCGCAGTGGTGCGGCTTGATTTGGCATTGTTGCCATGGTGCGCGATATGCGGTTTGGTTTGGCATTGTTGCCATGGTGCGCATGAGATGCGGCTTGGTTTTGGAATTAGGTTCTGTGTTGAAAACCCTAATCTGGGTATTTCGAAAAATACCCCTATTAATTATTTACACCGAGTTAAATGCTCTTAGTTAATGTGTTGCGGGTAACACTAGGTCATGGGGTTTTACGATTTTACCCCTTGTCTAAAAACCACCATCAACATTAAGTCCCCGCTTAGCTCGGAACAGGGGCTTTGTTGCGAGGTAAGCATAAGATGGTGACAAACTATTAACAAGAAACGTAAGGAAAATTGAAGGAGGCTTGTCGACCTTTTATAAATAGGATTTGGAATCCTTGCCTCCGGTAGTTTTGCACAAGGAGGGAGGTGGCACAACCAGTGGGCCCGGTGCAGCTTGGGCGACGTTGGGAAGCCGGGTGTGAGTTGGGAAACCGAGTGTGCTAGCTGGTGGGACCTGGCGCAAAGTGTAAAGCCGTGTGTGCTTGCAGTGTCGGCGCAATTGGTGGGGCCGGTGCAGCTTGGGCGACGTTGGCAAGCTGGCGTGAGTTTGGAAACTGAGTGTGCTAGCTGGTGGGACCGGCGCAAAGTGTAGAAGCCGTATGTGCTTGCAGGTGTGACTTGGGCGACATTGGGCAGTCGCACCCTTTGTGGGCCCGTTTCTTACACGCGTGATTTTGGTAAAAGGGAAATCCTTCCCTATTCCAAAGTCTTTACGCCTATATATATATAAAGCCCCTTTCTCCCCATCCTGCGCTTTATTCTTTCCTCTTTTCATACTAGCGGCAAAGAGAAACCGGCTTCCAGGTATGTCTTCGAGTACTTTTGTCTTTTTTTTTTTTTTTTTTTTTTTTTTTTTTTTTTTTTTCACGTAGGTGTAAACCTTAAGAGGAGGCGTTTCCACAATCCTTGCGTATGATTTCTTGGCGTGCCTCTTGTAGAAAATATTGTATGTATGCAACCAAGGGAAGTACTGCATATATTGTTTGAACCCGTGGGAAATATTGCATATATGAATTTTCGGTCCTGAAAGAAATATTTGAACCCCGAAGAAAATACTGCGTGTGTATTTTGAACCCGTAGAGGATGCTCCGTATATAATTCTGAACCCGAAGAACGATACTGTAGGCGTATTTGAGCCCGTACGAAACACTGCATGTGTATTTCGAACCCGTAGAGAACCCTGTATGAATCCCGAAGAAGAATACTTTGTATATGCTTCATATGACTTCGAACCCGCAGGAAATATTGTATATATGATTTTCGCTTCTTAAAAGAAGTACCACGCGCAGTTTTGAACCAATAGAAAAATGCTCCATATATATTTTTGAACCCGAAGAAGGATATGTAGACACACTTGTACCCGTATAGAATACCGCGTATATAGTCTCGAACCCGAAGAAAAATACGTCCTCCTTCCCCTTTTTATTTTTTTTTGTTGGGTACGATTATGTGTCAGGGAGATAACTTCGTCTATCTCCGTTTGTTTTGTGCAGATATCTTATTACCAAATTGTTATGAAGGAATTCGATAAGATGTTACCTGAACCAAATTTCACTTCATCGAAGGATGCTCATAATTCCAAGCCGAACATAGATGATGAATTCTTCACTAGAGCCCTCGCCCCTGCTCGGAAGAACCACCCAGGTTTCGTGCCAATTTTGCTAACCGGTGGTGAGGATGACAGGAAGACACGTTCGGTTCGCCCCAGAGAGCACCATTCGGTTCTGTCTTCATAAAAGGGTATATTCCTCTTCCAACATTGACTTCGTGGATGTGTCAAAGTCCATTGCGTTCTTTTGTGAGATGGGCTGAGTTCATGGTGAGCAAGGAGTGTATAAATACCAACTTGACTCGAGCGCAGTCATTGATGCTTTGTCAAGACTTGATAAATCTCCGATTAGGAAGGACATCCAGGCTTGGTTGCTTTCATCTCCAGATGGTGTTCGGACACCCATACAATCATATGTAGATGGGGTGAGATAACTTTCTCCTTGGAGAGTGTGGCTCTCTTGTCTGAATCTTCCCAGAATCGGGAATCTTAGAATCCAATTATCTCGAAAGTGAAGTGAAGATGCGGGATGACCTGGCCGCTAAGTTGGGGGATTTTGCTCGGAAAGACTCCATTGCGAAGTCGAAGGATTTTGCCCGGAAAGAGGATGAAAGGTGCCCTTACGGTTGGTGGATATCTCAATGGTTTCCGGACGAGTTGGAGCCTGAACAGAAAAGCAGTGATCTTCACGTCGCAGCATTTTTGGCTCTCTGGTTGTCCAGAGACATTTTTGATGACGGTTATGGCAAGAAAGGAATAAGACCGGAGCTGTTAGAGATTGCTGTGAAGTTGACGAAGGGTGAAGTTCTTCCCATTGGCAAGCTGTTCCTTGGTTCCCTGTATGTGCATCCGGATCACCTAGTTGCGAACATGCAAGTTTCGAATGGTTTCATGAAAGTGGATTCATATGTGCACGTTGCTTTTCTGCAAGTCTGGCTATGGGAGCACTTCGAGAAGTATGCTCCGAAACCGCTGCCTTCGCTTCCCGTGAGTTGAGGGGGCTCTCGAATTCTTCAATGGGTGAATAGGCGTCCAAGAGTTGGCGTGAGCTTGGTTAGTTTTCTTGATAAGTTGCATGAAATCAATTTTCGTCCATGGGGGCCGGTCCATAAGTCAGTGTCTCAAATTGACACCTTTGCTTCTGCTCCGCTCACGTCTTTGTCTTCTGATGACGATTTGAGTGTTGGTGAAAACCTGTTCATTCAGAGGTGCTCGCCCGGTTATATGCCGTCTTTCTTCGTGGAGTCTTTCCAAATAGCTGCTTATAATATTGACCGTGCTGCTCGTCACATGGGTTTCGATCAAGGGGTGCCTCTTGTTTACCGGCCGGTGATCCCTAAGGATTCATTGCATGTCGCCCTTGACGCTTGAGTGCCCTTGAGCCGGTATCCGTCTTCCCTTCTTTCAAATGGGAAGAGTAACCCGGACGACCTTCGGCTATAATGAGTTTTGGTGCGACGAGTTTATTATGATCCGAGATTTTGTGAATAACATGGTGGAAAACGTTCGTTGCAAACCTTCCCCAATGATTTTGAAGAAGTATCCAATGTTGAGGGATCCCAAGCGAAAGTTGCCTAGCAATTCGGAAAGTACCGAGGCCAAAGAACGGAGAACGAAGAATCGTCTTTGGCGGGTTCGGACGGTTTCACAAGATCCTCCCACGGCTCTTGTGTCTTTCAGTTCTTCCAATAACCGAGGTATGTGTCGCCTCTTCATTGGCTTGTCTCAAAACACGTGAATTTCGGTGAGAACATGTGTCTTGTTACCTTCGGGGCTTTCGGTAGTGTTAATGCTTTCGCTGCCCTTGCACGTTGCCAGAGACGGCAGTTTCTTCAAGGAATTTTAGTGGCTCTACTCATAGCGGTGATGAGTCGGAGAAAGAAGAAAGTTCAACAAGTGAGAGTGATTCCTCCGGGCAAGATCTTGGTTCTTCTTCGGGAAGTGGTTCGGTGAGTTTCGCGCTTATTTTCTTTCTTCTTCTTCTCGTTTCTTCTTTTGAAAAAATGTCTAACTCAAGTTTGCAGGAGGAATCCGGTTCGGAGGAAGATTCTGGGGTGGAGTCACATGAAAACTTGCCTTTGGTGACCACCGCCGGTGACTTGGAGATGGGAGTTAGCCAATTAGGGCACGACGTGGTTCAAACGGTGGATGATTCTCTCTGATGGTTGTTGCCGTAGACATGGAAGAAGACCCTTTGCGAGTCGTGAGGCCACTTGCGGGCGCCATTTTTGATCCCCGTACTTGGTTCCTTATCCAGGTCATGTCTTTGGTTGGCGGCTTTAGCGTCTTGGCTAAGCATGAGGCGTTGTACACCGTAATCCGGGAGAAGCACGGACATATGGCTACAACCAAGAAAGTCACCGGTCGATTTGCGCGGTTAAGCGTGTGGAAGAGGCTTTATCTTCCATCGAGGATATGCGTGAGGTGACTGGTCACACCGTTTGAAGACATTATTGCCGATTGGGAGCACCATCGCGACGTGTGCGTAGAAAAGGAGTTCAACACTTCGTGGTTTGTCAAAGGCCTTGCCGAGATCCAAAAGTTGAAAGATGCAGCAATCGAAAGCCTTTCCGCCGAGGAGATTGCACGACAGGAGATGGAACTCGAAAAACTTTCCAAGATGTTGACTATGAAGAGAGCGGCTCTTGAAGATGCGAAGTTGACTTTCTCCAAAAAGAGCAGACTTCTGTTGGATGATTTTCCTTGAACGTTTCTCCGTTAAACCTTCATTTAGGTTTTTTTTTTTTTGAAAGACATATTGGATGTCTGGTTCAAAACTTGCGGAGTTAGGATGATAACAAGAATTTTCGTCACCAGTGGATTCCATGGAGTGGGATACAAAGTCTGCTTAATTAGGAATTTATGATATGATATAACTAGCTAGGCTAGAAGTTGTTACTCATCTGTAGTCAGAATTGAAGGGTTTATAAATTGAAAGGAGGATGCTTCATTAGAATTACTCCCTCCGTCCTAAATTAACTGAGCTACTTGTAGTTTGCACAATTATTAAGGCAAGGGGAAAATGGGAGTATGTTTCAGTATTTTTTACAACTATACCATTATGGATGATAATATTGTAAAATAGAGAAAGAGAGAAGGAGACACAAAGTAAAGGTGAAGAAGAAGAGAGATTTCTTATTCATTAGTCCAATAGACAAACATTAGAGCCTCTATTTATAGGGCTAGACACAAGGGCATCCCAGTAATAAACGGGATTTGCCCTAGATATTCTTAACATAATTACACGTTTATAACAGATAACTATTAAAACTTAGAATAATTTGTCTTTTAAACTATACCACGGTTTTTCGTAAACTTTATTATGCCGTTGTTTATGGGTAAAAATCGTTTCTGCCGATTTCGGTAAATTCGGTAGGTGAGTGAGAAACTGATTCAAACCCTAAACAAATGTGCTGCACGTGAGCACTTTATAGATTCGAGAGATCAATCTGTACAAGTCCGACCTAAACCAAGAAATGGCCGTTCCAGACTTGCTTCGGTCACAAAGTGGAGGAGAAGGGTTGATTTGGGGAGGGAAGCAAAGAAAGGTGTTGAGACCAGAGTAGTTCTGGGAGAGTAGTATCTCGACTTGTATCAGAAAGTAAAAGCTTGGGAAGCTTGCAAGAGATGGAAGCTTTTGGGAGAGCTTGCAAAGTTGCCTTTCTGAGAGTGTGGTATTTTTCTCCTGACCGAGACTTGTTTTCTAGTGGAAATAGGTAAGACCTATTTATACAAGTCGATATTGAAACGTACCCTGGCCTCATGAAGGAAGAGAGTAAAGGGTGAAATAATGGGAGGAGGTGGTAACCGCATGGTTTAATGGGCGAAAACGTTTTTCACCATTATTTCCTCTTTTATTTGACCGCTTTATTCCTTTTCACGCTTTCTTAATGTGAGCGTAGTGTACGCCGCATCTTTGTGACCGCCTAAACCAAAACCCTAAAGAAGCATCCCCCATTTTTGTCGATGTCTCGAGTGTTGGTTGCATCTTGAGTGCAAGTGGCGCTGCTAGTGGCGCGTGTGGCATGTGCCAATGGCATGTGCGGAATGCCTTGGTGGTAGGTTGCATGGTTTGCAAGTTAGGTTACCAGCGTGTGTGTTTGGCATGTGCCAATGGCATGTGCAGAATGCCTTGGTGGTAGTTTGCACGGTTTGCAAGTTAGGTTACCAGCGTGTGTGTTTGGCATGTGCCAATGGCATGTGCGGAATGCCTTGGTGGTAGGTTGCACGGTTTGCAAGTTAGGCTACCAGCGTGTGTGTTTGGCATGTGCCAATGGCATGTGCGGAATGCCTTGGTGGTAGGTTGCACGGTTTGCAAGTTAGGCTACCAGCGTGTGTGTTTGGCATGTGCCAATGGCATGTGCGGAATGCCTTGGTGGTAGGTTGCACGGTTTGCAAGTTAGGCTACCAGCGTGTGTGTTTGGCATGTGCCAATGGCTCGTGCGGCCATGTTGACCTAGTTGCAAGTCTTGCAAGCCTAGGGCGCTATGTTTGGCGTGGGCCAAAGGCATAGCGGCTTGGAAGTATGGCTTGCGACACGTGTTGGCATGTGCCAATGGCACGTGCGGCTATGTTGACCTAGTTGCAAGTCTTGCAAACCTAGGGCGCTATGTTGGGCGTGGGCCAAAGGCATAGCGGCTTGGAAATATGGCTTGCGACACGTGTTGGCATGTGCCAATGGCACGTGCGGCCATGTTGACCTAGTTGCAAGTCTTGCAAGCCTAGGGCGCTATATTGGGCGTGGGCCAAAGGCATAGCGGCTTAGAAATATGGCTTGCGGCACGTGTTGGCATGTGCCAATCGCAAGTGCGGCCATGTCGACCTAGTTGCAAGTCTTGCAAACCTAGGGCGCTATGTTGGGCGTGGGCCAAAGACATAGCGGCTTGGAAATATGGCTTGCGGCACGTGTTGGCATGTGCCAATGGCACGTGCGGCCATGTTGACCTAGTTGCAAGTCTTGCAAACCTAGGGCGCTATATTTGGCGTGGGCCAAAGGCATAGTGGCTTGGAAATATGGCTTGCGGCACGTGTTGGCATGTGCCAATGGCACATGCGGCCATGTTGACCTAGTTGCAAGTCTTGCAAACCTAGGGCGCTATGTTGGGCGTGGGCCAAAGGCATAGCGGCTTAGGAATATGGCTTGCGGCACGTGTTGGCATGTGCCAATGGCACGTACGTCCATGTTGACCTAGTTGCAAGTCTTGCAAGCCTAGGGCGCTATATTTGGCGTGGGCCAAAGGTATAACGGCTTGGAAATTTGGCATTGTTGCCATGGTGCGCAGTGGTGCGGCTTGGTTTGGCATTGTTGCCGTGGTGCGCAGTGGTGCGGCTTGGTTTGGCATTGTTGCCGTGGTGCGCAAAGATGCGGCTTGGTTTGGCATTGTTGCCATGGTGCGCAGGGTGTGGCTTGGTTTGGCATTGTTGCCGTGGTGCGTGAGTATGCGGCTTGGTTTGGCATTGTTGCCGTGTTGCTGTGATATGCGGCTTGGTTTGGCATTGTTGCCATGGTGCGTGATATGCGGCTTGGTTTGGCATTGTTGCCATGGTGCGCAGATATGCGGCTTGGTTTGGCATTGTTGCCATGGTGCGCATGAGATGCGGCTTGGTTTGGCATTGTTTCCATGGTGCGCAGTGATGCGGCTTGGTTTTGGAATTAGGGTTCTGCGTTGAAAACCCTAATCCGGTATTTGAAAAAAAAAAAAATACCCCTATTAATTGTTTACACTGAGTTAAATGCTCTTAGTTAATGTGTTGCGGGTAACACTAGGTCATGGTTTTTTACGATTTTATCCTTTGTCTAAAAACCACCATCAACATTAAGTCCCCCGCTTATCTCGGAACAGGGGGGCTTTGTTGCGAGGTAAGCATAAGATGGTGACAAACTATTAACAAAGAAACCGTAAAGAGAATTGAGGGAGGCTTGCCCGACCTTCTATAAATAGGATTTGGAATCCTTGCCTCTGGTAGTTTTGCACGAATCGGGAGGCTGGCACAATTGGTGGGCCCGGCGCAGCTTGGGCGACGTTGGGAAGTTGGCGTGAGTTGGGAAACTGTGTGTGCTAGCTGGTGGGACCGGCGCAAAGTGTAGAAGCCGTGCGTGCTTGCAGGTCGGCGCAATTGGTGGGGCCGGTGCAGCTTGGAAACCGTGCTTGTAGGCGTGACTTGGGAGACATTGGGAAGTCGCACCCTTTGTGGGCCCGTTTCTTGCACGCGTGATTTTGGTAAAAGGGAAATCCTTCCCTATTTCAAAGTCTTCATGCCTATATATATATATATATATATATAAACCCCCTTTCTCCCCATCCTGCGCTTTATTCCTTCCTCTTTTCATACTAGCGACAAAGAGAAACCGGCTTCCAGGTATGTCTTCGAGTACTTTTTTTTTTTTTTTTTTTTTTTTTTTTTTTTTTTTTTCACGTAGGTGTAAACCTTAAGAGTAGGCGTTCCCACAATCCTTGCATATGATTTCTTGGCGTGCCTCTTGTAGAAAATATTGTATGTATGCGACCAAGGGAAATACTGCATATATTGTTTGAACCCGTAGGAAATATTGCATATATGAATTTTCGGTCCTGAAAGAAATATTTGAACCCTGAAGAAAATACTGCGTGTGTATTTTGAACCCGTAGAGGATGCTCCGTATATAATTTTGAACCCGAAGAAAGATATTGTAGACGCACTTGTACCCGTATAGAATGCCGCGTATATAGTCTCGAACCCGAAGAAAATACTGCGTGTATAGTCTTGAACCCGAATAAAATACTGTGTATATAGTCTTGAACGCGAATAAAATACGTCCTCCTTCCCCTTTTTTTTTTTTTTTTTTTGTTGTTGGGTACGATTATGTGTCAGGGAGATAACTTCGTCTTTCTCCGTTTGTTTTGTGCATATATCTTATTACCAAATTGTTGTGAAGGAATTCGATAAGATGTTACCTGAATCAAATTTCACTTCGCCGAAGGATGCTCATAATTCCAAACCGAACACAGATGATGAATTCTTCACTAGAGCCCTTGCCCCCGCTCGGAAGAATCACCCAGGTTTCGTGCCAATTTTGCTAACCGGTGGTGAGGATGAAAGGAAGACACGTTCGGTTTGCCCAGAGCACCATTCGGTTCTGTCTCCATAAAGGGGTGTATTCTTCTTCCAACATTGACTTCAGGATGTGTCAAAGCCCATTGCGTTCTTTTGATAGATGGGTTGAGTTCATGGTGAGCAAGGAGCATATAAATACCAACTTGACTCGAGCGCAGGTCATTGATCTTTGTCAAGACTTGAAGAAATCTCCAGATTAGGAAGGATATCCCGTGCTTGGTTGCTTTCATCTCCGGATGGTGTTCGGACACCCATACAATTATATGTAGATGGGGCGAGATAACTTTCTCCTTGGAGAGTGTGGCTCTCTTGTTGAATCTTCCGTGTAACCGGAATCTTAAAATCCAATTATCCGAAAGTGAGGTGAAGATGCCGGATGACTGGCCGCTAAGTTGGGGGATTTTGCTCGGAAAGACTCAATTGCGAAGTCGAAGGATTCTTTTCAGAAAGAGGATGAAAGGTGTCCTTACGGTTGGTGGATATCTCAATGGTTTCCGGACGGGTTGGAGCCTGAACAGAAAAGCAGTGATCTTCATGTCGCCGCATTTTGGCTCTCTGGTTGTCCAGAGACATTTTTTATGACGGTTCTGGCAAGAAAGGAATAAGACCGGAGTTGTTAGCGATTGCTGTGAAGTTGGAAAAGGGTGAAGTTCTTCCCATTGGCAAGCTGTTCCTTGGTTCCCTGTATGTGCATCTCGATCACCTAGTTGCGAACATGCAAGTTTCGAATGGTTTCATGAAAGTGGATTCATATGTGCACGTTGATTTTCTGCAAGTCTGGCTATGGGAGCACTTTGAGAAGTATGCTCCGAAACCGCTGCCTTCGCTTCCCGTGAGTTGGGGTGGCTCCCGAATTCTTCGATGGGTGAACAGGCGTCCAAGAGTTGGCGTGAGCTTGGTTAGTTTTCTTGATAAGTTGCATGAAATCAATTTTCGTCCATGGGGGCCGGTCCATAAGTCAGTGACTCAAATTGACACTTTTGCTTCTCGCTCCGCTCATGTCTTTGTCTTCGATGACGATTTGAGCGTTGGTGAAAAACTGTTCATTCAAAGCTGCTTGCCCGGTTATATGCCGTCTTTCTTCGTGGGGTCTTTCCGGATAGTCGCTTACAATATTGACCGTCTTTTGCTCGTCACATGGGTTTCGATCAAGGGGTGCCTCTTGTTTACCGGCCGGTGATCCCTAAGGATTCATTGCGTGTCGCCCGAGACGCTGATTCCTTAAGCCGGGTATCCGTCTTTCCTTATTTCAAATGGGAAGAGTAACTCGACGACCTTCGGCTATAATGAGTTTTGGTGCAACGAGTTTACTATGATCCGAGATTTTGTGAATAACGTGGTGGAAAACGTTCGTTGCAAACCTTCCCTGTGATTCGAAGGAGTATCCAATGTTGAGAGATCCCAAGCGAAAGTTGCCTAGCAATTCGGAAAGCCCCCAGGCCAAGGAACGGAGAACGAAGAATCGTTCTGGCGGGTTCCGGACGGTTTCACAAGATCCTCCCACGGCCCTTGTGTCTTTCAGTTCTTCCAATAACCAGGTATGTGTCGCCTCTTCATTGGTTTGTCTCAAAACACGTGAATTTCGGCTGAGAATATGTGTCTTGTTTCCTTCAGGGCTTCGGTAGTGTTAATGCTTTCGCTGCTCTTGCACGTTGCCAGGAGACGGCAATTTCTTCAAAGAACTCCAGCAGCATTGAGCCTTCTCATAGCGATGATGAGTCAGAGAGATAAGAAGGTTCAACAAGTGAGAGTGATTCCTCCGGCAGCACTGGTTCTGTTTCGGGAAGTGGTTCGGTGAGTTTCGCACTTCTTTTCTTTGTCCTTTTGTTTCCACTTTTGGGAAATATCTGACTCGAGTTCGCAGGAGGAATCCGGTTCGGAGGATGATTCTGGGGTAGAGCCGCATGAAAACTTGCCTTTGGTGACCACCGCTGGTGACTTGAAGATGAGCGTTAGCCAATTGCCGGGCACAGATGTGGCTCAAACGGCGGATGATTCTCTGATGGTTGTTGCCATAGACATGGAGGAAAACCCTCTGCGAGTCGTGAGGCCAGGTGCAGGCGCCATTTTTGATCCTCCGTACTTGGTTCCTTATCCGGGTCATGTGCTGGTTGGCGGCTTCAGCGTGCCGGCATTGTACACCAGAATCTGGGAGAAATACGGACATATGGCTACAACCAAGAAAGTCACTAGTCGATTTGCGCTTGGTTAAGCGTGTGGAAGAGGCTTTATCTTCCATCGAGGACATGCGTGAGGTATTTGGTCACACCGTTTCGAAGACGTTATTGCGGGATCGGGAGCACCATCGCGACGTGTGCATAGAGAAGGAGTTCAACACTTCGTGGTTTGTCGAAGGCCTTGCAGAGATCCAAAAGTTGAAAGATGCAGCAGTCGAAAGCCTTTCCGCTGAGGAGATTGCTCGACAGGAGGTAAAACTCGAAAAACTTTCCAAGATGTTGACTATGAAGAGAGCGGCTCTTGAAGATGCAGAGTTGACCTTCTCTAAGAAGAACAGGACTGTTGGATGATTTTCCTTGAATGTTTCTCCGTTAAACTTTCATTTAGGCTCTTTTTTTTTTGAAAGACATATTGGATGTCCGGTTCAAAACTTGACCTTTGATAGACATTTGGTAGCTTTTTAGGGTATTGGATTATTTCGGGATGAATGGTTTTGATAATATGACTCTGATTATGTTTTGGGAAAGGAATATTTCTTTTATGAAAGTGTGTGCTAGCAATAGGCACAATACTCGGTAGTATAGTGGTTTTACTAAGAACCTAAAACAAATCGTATATCTTGCGTAGTCTGAATTTACTCACTTCATAGGTTTTTGCGAACATGCCCCTCTTCATGTAAAAAGGCGGTTTTCTTTGGTAGCATCGCCGATTAGTCCCCGATTCTGGTAGCGTATTCAACGAGTCCCAGGTTTTCTCGTGTAGTTTTTGCAACCTGGTAACCGGGTCGTCTGGCAGTTGAGTCGGACTGAGTCGCAAGTCCCCAATCGCTGGTAGCATCTTCAACGAGTCCCCAGTTTTCTCGTGTAGTTTTTGCAACTGGTAACCGGGTCGTCTGGTAGTTGAGTCGGATCGAGTGGTAGCATCTTCGGCAAGTCACCAACCATCTTGACATCTGGGTCGAAGAACGAGATCGACGGTCTGACATTGTAGCCGATAGATCAATCCTCCCGCTGTGGTCGCCAATTGTTTATGGGTAAAAATCGTTTTTGCCGATTTCGGTAAATTCGGTAGGTGAGTGAGAAACTGATTCAAACCTTAAACAAATGTGCTGCACGTGAGCACTTTATAGATTCGATAGATCAATCTGTACAAGTCCGGCCTAAACCAAGAAATGGCCGTTCCAGACTTGCTTCGGTCACAAAGTGGAGGAGAAGGGTTGATTTGGGGAGGAAGCAAAGAAAGGTGTTGAGACCGAGTAGTTACGGGAGAGTAGTATCTCGACTTGTATCGAAAGTAAACGCTTGGGAAGCTTGCAAGAGATGGAAGCTTTTGGGAGAGCTTGCAAAGTTGCCTTCCGAGAGTGTGGTATTTTTCTCCGACCGAGACTTGTTTTACGGTGGAAATAGGTAAAACCTATTTATACAAGTCGAGATTGAAACGTACCTGGCCTCATGAAGGAAGAGAGTAAAGGGTGAAATAATGGGAGGAGGTGGTAACCGCATGGTTTAATGGGCGAAAACGTTTTTCACCATTATTTCCTCTTTTATTTGACCGCTTTATTCCTTTTCACGCTTTCTTAATGTGAGCGTATTGTACGCTTCATGCTGTGACCGCCAAACCAAAACCCTAAAGAAGCATCCCCCAGTTTGTGTCGATGTCTCGAGTGTTGGTTGCATCTTGAGTGCAAGTGGCGCTGCTAGTGGTGCGTGTGGCATGTGCCAATGGCATGTGCAGAATGCCTTGGTGGTAGGTTGCAGGGTTTGCAAGTTAGGTTACCAGCGTGTGTGTTTGGCTTGTGCCAATGGCATGTGCGGAATGCCTTGGTGGTAGGTTGCAGGGTTTGCAAGTTAGGTTACCAGCGTGTGTGTTTGGCATGTGCCAATGGCATGTGCGGAATGCCTTGGTGGTAGGTTGCACGGTTTGCAAGTTAGGCTACCAGCGTGTGTGTTTGGCATGTGTGGAATGCCTTGGTGGTAGGTTGCACGGTTTGCAAGTTAGGCTACCAGCGTGTGTGTTTGGCATGTGCCAATGGCATGTGCGGAATGCCTTGGTGGTAGGTTGCGTTTTGCAAGTTAGGCTACCAGCGTGTGTGTTTGGTATGTGCCAATGGCTCGTGCGGGCATGTTGACCTAGTTGCAAGTCTTGCAAGCCTAGGGCGCTATGTTTGGCGTGGGCCAAAGGCATAGCGGCTTGGAAGTATGGCTTGCGACACGTGTTGGCATGTGCCAATGGCATGTGCGGCTATGTTGACCTAGTTGCAAGTCTTGCAAACCTAGGGCGCTATGTTGGGCGTGGGCCAAAGGCATAGCGGCTTGGAAATATGGCTTGCGACACGTGTTGGCATGTGCCAATGGCACGTGCGACCATGTTGACCTAGTTGCAAGTCTTGCAAGCCTAGGGCGCTATATTGGGCGTGGGCCAAAGGCATAGCGGCTTGGAAATATGGGTTGCGGCACGTGTTGGCATGTGCCAATGGCACGTGCGGCCATGTTGACCTAGTTGCAAGTCTTGCAAACCTAGGGCGCTATGTTGGGCGTTGGCCAAAGGCATAGCGGCTTGGAAATATGGCTTGCGGCACGTGTTGGCATGTGCCAATGGCACGTGCGGCCATGTTGACCTAGTTGCAAGTCTTGCAAACCTAGGGCGCTATATTTGGCGTGGGCCAAAGGCATAGCGGCTTGGAAATATGGCTTGCGGCACGTGTTGGCATGTGCCAATGACACATGCGGCAATGTTGACCTAGTTGCAAGTCTTGCAAACCTAGGGCGCTATGTTGGGCGTAGGCCAAAGGCATAGCGGCTTAGGAATATGGCTTGCGGCACGTGTTTGCATGTGCCAATGGCACGTACGGCCATGTTGACCTAGTTGTAAGTCTTGCAAGCCTAGGGCGCTATATTTGGCGTGGGCCAAAGGTATAGCATCTTGGAAATTTGGCATTGTTGCCATGGTGCGCAGGGTGCGGCTTGGTTTGGCATTGTTGTCGTGGTGCGCAGGGTGCGGCTTGGTTTGGCATTGTTGCCGTGGTGCGCAGTATGCGGCTTGGTTTGGCATTGTTGCCGTGGTGCGCAGTATGCGGCTTGGTTTGGCATTGTTGCCGTGGTGCGCAGTATGCGGCTTGGTTTGGCATTGTTGCCGTGGTGCGCAGTATGCGGCTTGGTTTGGCATTGTTGCCGTGGTCGTGAGATGCGGCTTGGTTTGGCATTGTTGCCATGGTGCTGTGAGATGCGGCTTGGTTTGGCATTGTTGCCATGGTGCGCAGTATGCGGCTTGGTTTGGCATTGTTTCCATGGTGCGCAGTATGCGGCTTGGTTTGGCATTGTTGCCATGGTGCGCAGTATGCGGCTTGGTTTTGGAATTATGGTTCTGCGTTGAAAACCATAATCTGGTATTTTGAAGAAAAAAAAAATACCCCTATTAATTGTTTACACCTGAGTTAAATGCTCTTAGTTAATGTGTTGCGGGTAACACTAGGTCATGGTTTTTTACGATTTTATCCTTTGTCTAAAAACCACCATCAATCACCAGATTAAAAATCATTTGAAAACACTTACGCAACAAATATAAACATGGCCATCAAATTATACATGTTTCTTATAGTAACAATAATCAATTAAAATGGCAGTTGTAGAAATATCCCCTTGATTAGTGAGATAGCTCAATTACTTATGGGACAAAATTTGAAACCAATTAGTTCAATTAATTTGGGACGGAGGGAGTATTATTTTTCTGGAAGAGTCAGTTTGAGATCCTGAAAGTAAAACATATGGCTGGGTTGCCAGAGACTTCAGTTTGTAGGTCAGGTGCGCGATGTTAATTATAGGGAACTTGGATATATTCGAAGCAACATCTTCTTTTCAAGGACAATTTTCATTATTGGTCGAAGGATTTTCCATGGTATTATTTTGCTTGGTCGAAGGATTTTCCATGTGGCCGGTGGCCACTACCTGTGGTGATCATTGATTCTTTAATGCCAGGACCCATCCCACAATTGAATATGCCGAATTAAAATTTTCAAAGAAAGGGATTGATCATACTAGTGGAAACATTGCAGAAACACAAATTTTCATAGAAAGGCATCAAAAGTCTAACTCAACACAAAATTGAAGGGCTTCATTTGGTAGTGCGAATGAGGTATTCTATATAATCGTCTTATTCATACTAGATTTTGTGCCTGTGCCTGTGCGAATGAGGAATCTTTCTTTTTATTTTAACTTGGTGTGGGCGAGTCTTTTTCTCGCCCCGTGGAGATGTATTTCTAACTTTATGTGCGCGGGGCTAACTTCGTCCCGTTCAATGGCAATGTATTTTTAACTTGATGTGTGCGGGGTGGCGATGCACTCTTGACTTGGTGTGCGCAGGGCGTCGCCCCGCCCCGTGGTAATGTCTCTTTTATTTTTACCTTATATTTTCGTAGAAAATATGGATGAAATATATGAGATTTGTTATGGATGAAATAGTAGTTCTATAGTAATCCCCGTCTTTCAAGGTTGATGATTATCTATTAGATTTTGTGCTACTTCCACCATTGCTTGCAACAAAGCTAAACTTGGTGAAATAAACGTGATCTTATCTTTTAGTGTGTCATCTTGTATGAACAAGATTTTGTGCTACTTCCACCATTGCTTGCAACAAAGCTAAACTTGGTGAAATAAACGTGATCGTATCTTTTAGTGTGTCATCTTGTACGAACAGTACACTCAAAAGACTCAAGACAAAGCAATGAGCTGTAAATGTCGAAATCTTTCTTTAGTAAGATAATAGCAATGGTCTCTACATACCTGGTCATAACATGACAAAGGGTCAATAATTGAGAACCCAAAATTATTATGTTTTTAACTGATCAAACTCAGATTAGTTTTTAGAAATCAGATAATAAATGAAGAAGCACATATTATAAAAATGAGATATATGAATGAAGAATTTTTCAGCATAGTTTCTACGGTAAGAACAATTTCAATTGGCCATTGCAAGTACAACGCCAATTGATAATAAACCAAATCATTTGCCTGCCTTATAACGTTAGATACAAGTTGTAGAAGACCCTTTGAATGCGTTACGCATGACTATGTCTCCTCATCATAGCCCCTATGGAATCGATAAAAAGGGTTCAAGAATCCTCAAAACCGCACCGCTGAAACCAAAATGTCAACATACTTTCACGACACAAATATATTAAAAAGATACTACAGATAACAATATGGGCTTTACTGGTAGGATACTTGAATCCCCGAGTTAGCTAATGACATGTATATTGCAGCAGGCATCCCAATACATAGAACACTAATACATATAGGAAGTTGAGATTATGATAGTCTCCTTGAATGAAAACTTAACATGGTCTTCTCCCACAACCAAAATCAGATAACCCATTTTCACAAAGTTCCATTATTGACCAAAATAAATATTCAAGATAAAAAAAAGAAAAATCGCTCTTATTTTGAGTTGTTTTAAGCATGATAGGTAGAAAATCACCTCTGAAAACTCATATACGGTAGGATATCAACTCCATGGCAGAGGAAATAGTAGCCGCATTATTAACAACTTCGTGGTATTCTTTGAAGAAAAATCATAAAACAGAAAATCGACTTAATACACCTTACTAACACCTCACTTGGGACATAAAAAGATAGCGGGCATTGTTCATATGCCTCTACTAACACCTCACTTGGGACAAGCAGCAGCAAGAGCGCTTCAAAACACTTCCCCAACATGTAAAAATAGTTGTCATCCATTATGTAAACGCCTATATCAGAGAGAGAGTTATTTTCTAGCCTTAGAGTTATCATGGAGAGAAAGTTGTGTAAAACTCTAAGTTAGGGTTTGGGATAAATCTTATCGAATAATATTGGTGTTCTTGTTCTTCATCTCTTGATTAATTTGTGTGTTATTATCTATACTTGGGTGTCTTTTGTAGGATTTCGTGCAGCTACAATGGGTATCCGTATTGAGCCACTGCTGTAAAACTTAGGGCGGCTGTAACGATGAGTCTAAGGGTATTTTAGCAAATTTGACAGATGACAGATTTTCTTATACAATAGCCAAACCCCTAGAGTTTTCAGTAAAAGTTTTATACAGAGATTGAGAGAGAGTATTCTACTTCAAAAACATGAATACTCGATACCAAATCAGCATTTGGGTCTGTATATTATCGCACAGAATGAATTTTATCCATAAAAACATGTGGAGACACAAAAATGGAAAGTCGACTACGAAAGAGTAAGAATCACTAGCACCCTGACCTACTAGTAAGGTTCAGCTTCCAACAACAAATTGCAAAACTCTTGCAAGGAAAAATTAGATGTATATCCCGTTTGGGAACAAAGGAAACCGGTCATCAATAACTATACAAAAGAGAAATTAACTAGTTTCCTATTGACTACGTACTTTATCAGCAACTTGGTTATGCTTGGGAAAGAAATAAAATCATTTATAGTTTTAAGATCTTATCATCACTGTAGCTATTTATTCAAATAAAATGCATCTTACTTGAATCCTTAAATAAGCAACTCCTAACCTTTATTCTACTGCAAAACAATGTTTAATATTTCTTTAACAGCTTCCTCATAACATTAACAATCAAATCGATACCGAACAAATATCTTCTCTAGCTTCATGAAAATCTCCACAGTAACAAATACCTAATTGACCAATAAAACCGGTTTACAGTCAAAACAACCAGAAGAAAAATCAATAGATACATACAGATCTGTAGAGTATTCTAGCAATTTCTAACATTTGAAGAGTCAATCAAGGTAGAATTCTTGAACTAAACCGAAGAACATGCAAGTTCTTACAAAGTGACATTCCGATAGAGAGAGTACTTCAAAAAAAAAAAACATCAATATAACAGTAATCCAAACAACCGAATTACATAAACAAGTTCTTGAATTCAGCTAAACAAGACTCCACTTTTTTTCAGCATCACTCGTACAATAATCCATCCTTATTTTTCGCATAAGTAAGCATATTCTCACTAATTTTCTTAGTGTAAAATCTAAGAATCTCAGTTCTTACGTTGAGATTAGAAATCATTGTGCTGAGTATGTAGTTTTTGTTGTTCATCATTATCAACATCACAAGCCATGATCTGTGGTGATGGTTTGAGGCGGCGCAAAACATGGAGGAAGAGAGTGAGTGGTTGTAAAAATGAATCTAAGGATGACGAGACAGAAATGAACCCTAAACACCATCGCTTAAATAAGAGGATTGAAGGATGCGGGTTTTATTTTCTTTAACCCGGCCCATTACAACAAACACTCCTATATCCAATGTATATATGTACTGTGTTGGTTAACCATACGTTTAGTCTACATATAACACCACTGGATTGGAAATTCAAGACTGACCATAAATCTCGATTATAAACCTTGACCTTTGAGAATTTCCAAAATATGCGATATCGGTGTCCAATGTCAATCACGAATACGTATTTCAAGAGTTATATATGATCGCCTGATCGGGTGTTGATATCATGTGGGAATCGTTAGCATACCTTGGAGAAACAGATGTCTGAAATTGTCGGTCATAATTTCTCCTCTCAAATCTAAATTATATGTTTTTATGTAAGTTTGATATACATGGTACCTCCCTTTCTCTGGCATTAAGATCTGTAAAATAAGGGTGGTTTAAGTTTGAAATTGTCAGCTATATGCCACAACTGCTGAAATGGTAGATAGCATTATATCTTGAAATCTTTGATTTTATATGTATTCGTGATCTCTGGATTAGAAATGTTTTTTTTTACGTTTTTTTTTTTTTTTTTGTTTTGTTCTGGTATCAATTCGTATATATCTAGTTAAGCAACAGGATTGGGACAAATCTTTGTCCTCATTATTGCCATGTAGAGACGAAGGTGTCTCGAGTGTTTCTACATATATAAACAATCTTGCAATTTGTAGCACTACCAATAACGGAATCAGGTAAAGAAGCGTATGGGATATGGGTAGCAATAAGCCTGCATGTTGCATCATCATATTTATGGCTACCACTTTTAATTAAAAGACCATTTCAAGGTGTCTGAAGTATGAGGGAGCTCTCCTTTATTTTCAATTAATAATCTAATTGAGATGATGATTACATTCTTTTCGTGACATATTCTTTTTGTTTTCATTGCACAGTTTTAAGTCACTCCTTTCCTGGATCAAGAAGCGCTCCATTTTCTAAGCCGTCCAACCGTCAGAACATTCTTGAACATAGACACAGATTTTGGAATGGTCTTAATGAATTATCACCCATCGAGATGCTGCAACTGTTGAAATGGTAGATTAGCAGAAATCTTATGATCTCCTTATGCATCTCTAACCTTTGTTGTATCAGTTGGTATATCCTTATGTAATTTGTTTTAGTTGGAAACTCGTATCTGATTCAGGTAGTGTACTTGCAAATTTGGCTTATGTGAACATGTAGAAATATCAGTTCAAAGCTTTTATTTGAATAGTCAGACAAAATTTTCTTTATGGACATAGTGTTTGGTGCTAGTTACATAACATTTCCATACATATTGTGGTGCCTTATAGATCATAGAACCTCTTATGAAAATAAACTAAGCCAAGTAGGCAAATATGAAGAAGACAGAAGACTTAGGTAGGCGCATATTAGTTTTGAATGTTTCAATTTTTTTTTTTTTTTTTGTTTTTGCTATACAACTCTGTCTTCAGAAATGAAAAAACTCCATTATGGCAAATATGCATGGAAGTTCGGAACCACATTGCTTAATCCGATTGATCATTTGTATTACGACATCATTACAACAAACTATTAGAGATACAACCCCAATTGACGAATTTACCAAACTAAAAATAACAAGAGATCACAATAGGTATGATGATGGATCATGGATGCATGGAATGGAATGACATGAACGCCAAGAATTGTAGTCTCCAAACGCTAGTCCTTATCCATGTAACTTCTCTTCCATGATACCATCAAGTCGCTCAACCATTGTAGGTGTCAATTACTTCTTCTAATCACCAAATCACCTTTCCCATGTCTTTGTTTGCTATAGAATTTTTCTGGATGATATACTGGTACTCCATTAGCAGCCATGTAATTTAGTCCCCAAACCAATGAACTTCCGTTTCTAATCACCAACTCACCTTTCCCCAAACCAATAACTTTCGGTCGCAGTGTTTAATTTCGAGTGATGGTTTACATTTTGAGTCACTTCCAAAATTACGAATTAAAACGACATAAAAATGGGCGATCACCAGGCAGAGCATGGATTGCAATGTCGATATTAGATAATGGATATATCTTGGGTGAATTACCCAATTTGGGCTTGTACACTGGGTTTCAACGTGTGACTGAAACACAAAACCCTAGAGTTACACGAAATTTCTTATAAATAGATCAAACCCTAAAATTTTAGAGAGTGAGAGATTAGAGACTAGAGACTGCCAGTGCGAGTGAGGCGGCGCCGCTAATAAACCAGTGAATGGAGTTGAGCTGATGAGAAATTTCTGTTTGAAAGAGATCAGACGAGTGGTTAGGATGGTTGGGATCCGAATTGTTGGTTTTATGAGAATCAAAGAGGAAGATATTTGAAATTGTCATAATGACTTATCCTCTCAAATCTGAGGATTTTTTTTTCAGCCAAATCTAATATCAATGAAAGCATCTTTGCCGTTGGTATTCTGTTTTTGGTAACATCCGTAAAATAATGGTGTTTCATATTGGGAATGCTGTTTTTTTTTTCAAAAAGAGAGTCTCAAGGTGAATTGGACGAGTTTTTCGGAACTTACAACAAAAATTGGGTATCAATTGTTGCTACAACTGTGGAAATGGTATTTCAGCAGAAATCTTAAGATCTGGAGAGTTGGTAATCTCTGGATTAGAAGTTCTTTTTTAAGCAATATGATTGCACAAATTATGTAATTTTGGTTTTAGTTAGAAATATATTCACATCTCTGATTCCGGCAATGTTCTTATTGTAACTTTTAATTGAATTGTTTGGAAAAAAAATTATCTATGCACCTTGTGTAATTGTTAATGACAGTGTTTGATGTTAGGCATTACATTTACAATCATATTTTGGTGCCTTCAGTTTTGAAAGTTGCATTTTTTTGCTTTACACCTCTAATAGCTTAAGAACCACTAGACCACAATGCCTTTTTTACCTTTCATTTGTTGCTTTGGACAGTTGAGCAAACTTTACTCTTGGTTTGTAGTTTATACTTCATCGTCTCAATGAAAATATTTCCAGGTATGATTTTGAGCGCAAGTTTCTGGTTGAGGTGTAAACAGAATTATTGAAGACATCATGTCAGAATCACATCATCAATTATCTATCGAGTGATGTTCTGGCGAGCGCTATGAACTCCATTGTGGGTTATCCACGCGCCATATGTTTATACGATGCCAATGGCTGCTTCTTTTTTATTAGCAAATTCTGCATCTCCATTATAAAACTTGTGTAGTGATTTTGTACGTTTATTTGCTTTCTTTTCCTTCTAATCCCAAAAGAGCATTGTGCTGTTCCTCTCATTCTGGGGTTTTCATCCCTTATTTCTGCTGCGAGTACAAAGACAACATGGGCGCAAAGGAAGGAGGTCCAGAATTAGAGCAAGACTAGCACCATGATATGCATCAAGATTGATGAGTAAGCAGGCACCAACGCCTCCGTGCTTTTGTGGTATAGCTGATACCACATAACCATAAGGTCATGGGTTCAAGGCATGGTGCTGAGAGAGGGAAGAAGAAGAAAACAAATTAGGTATCCTAAAATACCTTCTTTTTTTTTTTTTTTTTTGAAGTTTGATGTATTTGTATAATTGTGAATATTCATTCTTAAACACGACGTCGAGAAAACTGTTGCCTATAACAACAGGCAAGTACTGCAGCAGCACAGGTATTTGATTACCATTCATCACGCAACGAGTGTATGACCATACCTCTTCTAGTTTCAACCCATCAAGAAGTGCAGGCACATAAATCCTGGTAGCAAGCAATGTTCAGTATGTAGTTAGAATAAGTGTAGTTCTAGTGAACTTGCTTCTCTGATTTCTGCCAAAGATGGTGATTCAACAACACATGAGTTCACTTTAAGAGTTCACTTTCTGAGTCTGACACCAGTAGTTTTACAACTACCAAGGATGTCGTTAAAATGCTGCAGCACCTCCTCGGACTGATGTATTGCCCGCAGGCATTGTTCATATGCCTCCACTAACACCTCAATCAGGACAACGAGCAACGGGAGCGGTTTAAAATCTTCCCCAGTAACACCATCACATCAGATTAGTGAGCTAGCTATGGCATGTGCCCTACACACAATATGTTGCAGAAGCTAGAATACTTTTGATCATCATATATAAGCACATGCCATGGCATCTGACACCACCTACAATTTTATGTTATCTCTGGATGGATAACAAATAAAAGATCGATGAACCACATGAAATCACCTGTGTATAAGGATAAGGGACCACATAATAACATAGAGAGATGCAGAACATTCTACACACGAATACACAAGAAAAGCAGTACATTTCAAAACGAAGGTAGTCAATTATTCATGAATCGCCCACTGTCCTTTGTTTTTGGTTGACGGTGTAAATCAAACAGAGTTTGAAGATATTCATGTCAGAATCACCATCAACTATGGAGTGGGAATGCTATGAACTCCATTGTGGGTTATCTGGCGCGCCATATGTTTATGTGATGCCAATGGTTGCTTCTTTTTTATTATATGCGTTTAGTGGTTCTAAACAACACCATACTCAGGACAACACCTCTAACAACACCTCCTCAAAAACTAAACCAATTTGCCAAACTCAAAATAACAAGAGATTGTGCTATGCATAATGGATGGAATGACATGAATATATATATCAAGAATTGTAGTTTCGGAATGCTAGTCCTGATCCATGTAACTCTTCCATTAGACGATCAAGTTGTTCGACCTTTGTAAGTGTCAAATACTTCATGCAATGGAAAACAAGACTTGTCGAAGCTCAAAACCCACGAGGTCAGGGATGAAAAGGTAATCGAAACCCCAACCTTTTGCTTGAACATGCACACATCTTATTATGCGTTTTATACACGCCATTATAATTATCTTCTCAAAAACTTGACTCATTTAGGATTTCCGTTCCAGTAAAGAAAGGAAAGAGAAGCAGCGCAAGAAATCGAGGAGAAGGAAAAGAGAGCTTGCAAAAGAGAGGAAAACAGAAGAATTATACGAGTGCTCACCTAAACAAAAATGGGTTCCATCTCCGATTGTTTGTAATCCTTTTCTTTGAACACTTTCGAAAAGTTATTTAGTACAATAATTAGGCCAGCAATCCCATGTATACTGATGCGATTTTGGGTACAAGTAAAATAATTAATAATATTGGTTGTCAGTGTCATTAAACCAATCATGAGTCCTGGCAGTTTGAGTGCCAATTTTTATACAAGTTGGTCATATTTTAGAAACCCATTCGAGGTGTAACGACTCAAATTTTAGTCCACAAAGCAAATGCAGTGTTATATTTATGGTCGTGCATTTGAGTCGCATGACAGATTTTGAGACTACGCAATCTAAATTGCTCACCCATGACAAAATTTTGGATTAAACGTGACATCTTAATCTATCCAAGTCTCCTCAATCTAAATTGTTTCCCATGACAAAATTTTGGATTAAACGTGACATCTTCATCTATCCAAGTCTCCTCGATCTAAATTGTTTCCCATGATAAATTTTGTCACTCATTAACCATATTTTTTAGCTCTCCCTTGTTTCGGATCGCAAGGCTGTACATGTGGTACAATGCCCATTCCGGATCATGGGTATTCGTAGCCACCACAAAAATTTGGGGCGGCTGTAACATTGGAATGAGTCTAAGGGCTTTTTAGTAAACTAGACAGACTTTCTTATAAATTAACGAAACCCTTACAATTTTCTGTAGAAGTGTTGAACAGAGAGTGAGAGGGTAGAGACTTTCAAGTTACCAGTGCCGAGGGAGGCGGCGCTGAGGGAAATAACCAGTTATTTGAGTTGTGATGGTGAGTGTTGGTATAATTAATGTGGGAATCATTAGTCATACATATTAGATCAAAGAGAAAAAGAGACACAGATGTTCCAAATTGTCAATCATAATGACTTCTCCTCTCAAATCTAAGTACTAGCTAGAGAATTAGAAAGTAGAGACAACCAGTGCAAGAGAGGCGGTGCTCAGGGAAAAACTAGTGAATAAGAAACTAGTTAGAAAGAAAGTAAGAACATGCGAAAGTTTCAGACTGGCCTCCAACAGAGAAAGTCAGGGATGCAGTTACCGGTCAAATTTTTAGTGATCTCTGTTCACACAGGCTGCTCATGCAACGATATCATCTAGCTCCTTTAGCTCCTTTAGATCTTAACAGGGAAAAAGTTGAGTCGTGGGGTTAACATTGCGGCATAGCGGTACATTTCAGATCACAAAACAAATCATGAGGGTCACTGACTCATGGGTTAACAAGGTTTTTTTTCTCTCCATAGCAAGATTTCTAGCTCCTCTCATTTTGGATCAAGCAGACGTTGATATCAATGTATATGTTGAGCCACTACACAATTTTAGGCTGCACACTTGGGATTGGTTCAAGGTTATTTTAGTAAATTAGATAAAATCTGTTATAAATCAATTTAAACCCTAGAATTTCTTTAGAAGTTTTATCCAGAGTGAGAGAGAGTGTAGACAACCAGTGCGAAGGAGGAGGCGGAGAAGAGGAAAAAAACACTAAGTAGGGTTGTGTTGATGAGAATTTTCCGTTTCCAAGATCAGATGGTGTTATGATCGGAGTGCTGATCTCATGTGGGAATCGTTAAGCATACCTTGGAGGTCAAAGTTAGAAACAGATACAGATGTTCGAAATTGTCAGTAGAATGACTTATCCTCTCAAATCTAAGTAATATGTTTTTATGGAAGTTTGATTTCCCGATGGCTTTCCTTTTCTGGA
The DNA here is from genome assembly GCA_023531295.1 of Papaver armeniacum. Classification (NCBI taxonomy): domain Eukaryota; kingdom Viridiplantae; phylum Streptophyta; class Magnoliopsida; order Ranunculales; family Papaveraceae; genus Papaver; species Papaver armeniacum. Next base: position 301,904 of record JAJJWW010011192.1, read on the forward strand.
TTTTCCGTAAGATCTAGTTAAGTAACAGGCTTGGGAAAATTATGTAATAGGATTTAGTCGAAATATTCATACATCTGATTTGGGTAGTGTTTGCACTTGTAACTTTGGCTTTTCATAGACTTCATTTATGAATTTTGTTAGTGACAGTGTTTGATGAGATCAGTTTGGTGCTTGATAAACTAAACTTCATATCGGTGGTAGCACCTATTTTAGCTTTGCTTGTTCCCATGATATCTGTAAAATAATGGTGTTTGAAATTGGGTATTAATTGTTGAGAGATTGCACCATTCATATGCTACAACTGTAGAAATAATGGTAGATCAGCAGAAATCGTAAGATTCTTGTGTACTGGTAATCTCTGGATTAGAGATGTTTTAAGTTTTGTTTGTTTTGTTCAATTATCAATTCTTGCATCAAGTCAAGCAATATGATTGGGACAAATAATGTAATTCGTATCTCTGATTCCGGCAGTGTTGTATTTGTAACTTTGGTGTACATGAACATAGAAAATTAGAAAGATCAGTTTGAGGATCTAATTTGGTGTTTTATAAATCATAAAACATCTTACTTTGATTCCAATTTTTTCTTCAAATAATTGTACTTTAAAAACATCAGTTTACAAGGCCTGTCTAAGCTCTCTCTTTCCAATATCCAAGAACATGATCCCAGAAGATTAACTCAAAGCGTCTTCAATCGAAGGACGGAGGTGGTAATCTTTTTCTTTTTTTGATTGTGGAGGGTACTCTTAGTACGTATTGCTCTCATGGAATGTCCTCATTTTGTTGATAAAATGCCACGTAGAAATGAAGTTGTCGCTGGGGTTTCTCCATCTTACTTATCTTATCTTACTAATATAAAGAAAAGAGGTAATTGTTTGGTGAAGCCTTTTCACATGACAATAATACCCACATTAACTAAGTATTTAGTTAATATTTGTATATTTACAGGAATGCCATTGTTTTAAAAATAGATCAAAAAAATTAAAACTTAGATATCTTTAAAAATACACATCGGATTTTTGCAAAATTAATATATTTGGAAACCTCTTTAAATTATCTACGTAATGAGCACAAACAAGGATATTAAATTTTTATTTTAAGATTTTTTTTTCCATTATTATCAAATTTGGTATTGTTAAAAGAATCCAATTCAAACATGTGCATCGCATATGTGGCCTTACTAGTACTAATATAAAGAAAAGAAATAATTGTTTGGTGAAGCCTTATTTTGGTGAAGCCTTTTCACATGACAATAATACCCCCATTAACTAAGCTTTTAGTTAATATTTGAATATTTACAACAATGCCATTGTTTTAAAAATAGATCAAAAAAATTAAAACTTAGATATCTTTAAAAATACACATCGGATTTTTGCAAAATTAATATATTTGTAAAGCTATTTAAATTATCTACGTAATGAGTACAAATAAGGATATTAAATTATTTTTATAAGATTATTTTTTCCCATTATTATCAAATTTGGTGTTGTTAAAAGAATCCAATTCAAGCATGTGCATCGCACATGTGGCCTTACTAGTCTTACTAATATAAAGAAAAGAGGTATTTTTGGTTGGTCACACAGGAAATGACTAAGTAGTCCTTCCATATCTTTTATTCTATGTCTACTTTTCCGTAGATTTGAGACATCCGAAGGGTACTTATGAAACTCCGATTTCCCTTCAATCTCTTTTCTCTTTTTACTTCCCAAAAACATCAAACACAAGAACCGAATTTGAAATCTCCGTTTCAGTTTTCCACCGCAACCCTATTTGAAACTTAATCGAAGATTTGGTTCAAAATTGGTTTCGATCCATTCAATCAGTAACTTCATTAAGTATCTTCCAGTCTTTTTTTTTTTTTCCTTTTCGTCTCCAAATCTCGATTTCCAGTTATAAAGCTTTCAAAGCTTCAAATTTGGAATGATTTTTGTAACTGAGTTCTACGATTTCAATTGAAATAGGGGTTTCAAGTTTTCAGTTTCAATTTTAATTCTCATACACCCTTGATTCCAATGAATGACAACACATTTTTGACCTAGGTAGATCGATTTCTGGATTCATTTGGGGTTTTAATTAGAATGAGTTTTGGATTCAATTCGATTTCAGGGTTTGATTTGGTTTGCTAGCTCAATGTATGGCAGTAGAAGCCGCAAATTTGGGGTGTTGAGACCTTGAGGTATGTAATTTAAAGTGAGTTTTTATTTTATTTTCGTTAAGTTCAGGTTCTATTGATTAAATACAACATCGAGACAACACAATGAACTGATTACTTATTAAAAATAAAAACTATTAGTCTATATAGATTTGAATGTATGTTCATAGAAAGTTTGTATACTGATTTAGGTAGGTAAGTGTTTGAAGAAATGAGTCAAAGAATATAGGAGATTTTAAAGACAGTGGTGTTCATAATGAGTTTCACTTGACAGTGGTGTTTGAACTGAAGATTTCAGTTCAAAATTGGTTTCGATCCATTCAACTGTAACTTCATTAAGTATCTTCCCGTCTTTTTTTTTTTTTTTCCTTTTCGTCTCCAAATCTCGATTTCCAGTTATAAAGCTTTCAAAGCTTCAAATTTGGAATGATTTTTGTAAATCGAGTTCTACGATTTCAATTGAAATAGGGGTTTCAAGTTTTCGGTTCAATTTTAATTCTCATACACCCTTGATTCCAACCGAATGACAACACATTTTTGACCTAGGTAGATCGATTTCTGCGGATTCATTTGGGGTTTTAATTAGAATGAGTTTTGGATTCAATTCGATTTCGGGGTTTGATTTGGTTTGCTAGCTCAATGTATGGCGGTAGAAGCCGCAAATTTGGGGTGTTGAGACCTTGAGGTATGTAATTTAAAGTGAGTTTTTATTTTATTTTCGTTAAGTTCAGTTCTATTGATTAAATACAACATCAGACAACACAATGAACTGATTACTTATTAAAAATAAAAACTATTAGTCTATATAGATTTGAATGTATGTTCATAGAAAGTTTGTATACTTGATTTAGGTAGGTAAGTGTTTGAAGAAATGAGTCAAAGAATATAGGAGATTTTAAAGACAAAGTGGTGTTCATAATGAGTTTCACTTGACATCTAAAACTTCTACCAGACATAATGCAATTTCATAATGAGTTTTTTTTTTTTTTTTAGTTTCAAGTTGTTTTCACTGTTTATTATATGATGGGCGTTGATAGTAACTAATAAATACGAAACCACGAACTTTGTTTTATCAACAACGCATCGACATTAACAAGATTTAAGATTTAAATGGCCTTTGGATAAGATTTACCGGGCCTAGGATGCAAGTTTGAGGTAGTAATTGTGTTCGTCAATAATATTAGTCGACTTTAGCTCTTTGAAAAATGTAATTTTGAATGGGTTTTGAACAAAACCTTTAATTTTTGAACGAGTTTAGATTTAATGGTTTTCATGAAATGAAGTCTCAATTAAACAGTCACATTGTTTACAAAACTGCATATTACTCATTTTATCTACCCGTGAGTTGAGCTCCCACTTTGTACAACCTTCTCGCTATTGCTTTGTACTTAATGAGTTATGATATTTGTTTGATCTAATTTAGTGGTTAATTTCATGTGCCTTACACTATCTCAATCATTTAGGTTGGAGATTTCCAGTTCAAAGTAATGAAGCAAGGGTAAGAGACCTTGGAAAGGTAGCCACTATTGTGCTTGGAAAAATAGAGCTTCATTCACACAATTTGAGATATTGCAGGTTCATTTTTGTTCTCTTACAAGAAAATGCTTTTCCACGACATTCGTATTTAGGAAACCTAAATTCCATCATTTGGCTTTTAGTCGAAACCTAAATTCTATAAACTATGTTATATCCAATTGATTTTCTTGATGTGATTTACTATTTTCTCTTATGAACTTATTGTCTAAAATTTAAACTTAAGTTAGTTATTGAAGTGTAAGCTTGATGTAGAAACAAGAACATGGATTTAGTCAGTAACCTAAATTCGATAAACTATGTTATATCCAATTGATTTTCTTTCGTAACTATGTAAGCTTGATGTAGAAATCGGGACATGGATACATTTAGTACATTACGGAAGTGTAAGCTTGAAGTAGAATCTCGGGACATGGAAACATTTGGTGAATTGCGGAAGTGTAAGCTTGAAGTAGAATCTCGGGACATAGAGACGTCCGATTATTTTCTAAGGCTTAAGTTTCAGATTTTTTTTTTTTATGGTTTTGGTAATTTTAGTTCGAGTATGGGTTTCGGTTGAAGCGTGGGTCGACGGTAAGGGAGGGTCAGCTCCGTCGTAATCATACTATGAAACCCATCATTGTTAAACTCGACCTGGATACTAATGCATAATTAGGTATATCTCATCTTGAAAACTACCAATTAGATGCGTAGTCGAAATATGATCCTTTTGTTGCGTTCCACATCCTTACTCAAATTAAGTGTGGGTTTTTGCAGACTATGTCATGGATTTTGGATGAGTTGTGAAATTTTATGGTTACTCTTCGGTGATTGTTATAGAAAGGCATGTAAGTACTCATTCGGGATCATAACCTTTTTTTTTTTTTTTCAAAGTGGGACCTCAATGAATCTAGGTAGAGAAGCTTGCAATAGTATTCAATTCAATGACTGAGTTTTATCCGTTGGAGTCCAAACTTACGTGGGAAAGAGGTTTTTGGGGATGGTTGTCAAAAGATGAAGGGGATGGAGAGGGATTAGTTTGAGTTTGGGCCTCTGGATAAGTGTCGTGGTTAGTTTCTATGTTGGTGTTGTTGCATTCTTTCTCCTGCAAGGCACGACCGATGTAATTGATGTATTAATCGATAACTTTGACAATGTTAGACATCGTAGGAAGAGCCTTTTCGTGTTGTAGCATTTTAACTTAATCGTAATCTGTATATGAGATTTTCACTGTGAAATAGATACTAGAGTTATTTTCACTGTGAAAATAGATACTAGAGCTAGAGTTGGTTCATATTATAATTTACTACAGGTCTACAATCATTCACTATGATATTTGATTCTCTCGATATGAACCAATGCATTTAAAAATCTGATATTGTACAGCAGAATGGAAGGGCAGGCGCATCGCGCGTGCGTGTTATACTAGTATATATAAACAATCTTGCAATTTATAGCACTGTAATTAATGGAATCAGGTCAAGAAGTTTTATGGGATATGGGTACCTATAAGGCTGCATACAGAATCATCATGATCATGGCTACTAGTTTTAGTGAAATCTTGGAGACTACAATCTGGATAAACATGTTTGAACTCTAAGAAAAGAACAAGATAATGATTTGAAATTGTAAGCAATAGGTGGTCTCTGCGGAAGCATTAGAAATTTGAAAATACTATAAAGGAATTTAAAGCTTTGGATACTGATCTACTACAAGCCACGCTAGCAAAATCCGACACTGCTTGCAAAGGCTATTGCTTGCAAACAAACGGTGGGTAATGGGTACGGTTGAGGATAGCGAAGGCCATTGCTTGCAAACAAACTATGCCGGATTTGGCTAGCGAGGCTTGTAGTAGATCAGTATCCAAAACTTTAAAATTCTGTTGAAAATCATTTAAAGTATTCCTAATGCTTCCGCAGAGGCCAAAAAACCTTGATAAAGTGCTAAATTCCTACATTACTGTGTTCATGTGCGCTGATCTTACCGATGTCGTGCACTATCTGGTGCCACATTCGTATTCACTTTTTTTTTTTGTTTTCTTCCATGGTCTTCAGACCATATTTTATTAAGCATTATAGAGCAAGGGAGTTTTGATATTGAAATCTTCATGATGGATTTGGAATCGCATAATTATAGATCGAAGGAAATACTTAACTCCGTACTTGGTTTTGATAGTCATGGCCATTGGAAATCCTGCCTCTGGTGGAAGCTAAACTCTCTTCCACAGTTTCATCATTATTATGATCACTATCATGCACATCCTCCTCCATCTGCCTATCAAATTGGGAATTTTTGCTGTCGAAACGTGTTACAATATCTCTCTCATTGACCGCTGTTGAGCAGGAACTTCTGTTGTTGTTATCTACTGCTGCCCAATGACGTTGATATGGCTGGTTTAAATCCAGTTAACTTCCCTGATGAGTATTTGGAATTACTAAGTAATCTTGAGCCATGGCGTAGGATACAGGTAAAGTAATCTTGAGCCATGGCGTAGGTTTCAGGTCACTCCACAATAAATTTGGGTCACAGTGATAAATCTTCAAACAATAACTTTGGATTGCAGTGATTAATCTCGAGTGATGGGATACATTCCGAGTCAGATAATAGAGTAAATTTTGTGTCACTTCCAAGATTATGAGTTGAAATTACATATATTTTCGATTGGGCAGAGCATTGGCGGCAACGTCGATTTTAAACGATGGTTTTATCTTGAGTGACTACATATATTTGGGCATGTACGCTGGGCTTCAACATTCCACAGAACCCTAGAATTCCACAAAACCCTAGAATTACAAAAAAAAATCTTATAAATAGAACAAACCCTAGAATTTTAGAGAGTGAGGGATTAAAAAGTAGAGAATGCCAGTGCGATCTGATGCGTCGCAGATGGGAAAACCAGTGACTGGAGTTCAGGTGATGAGAAATTTCTGTTTGGAAGATCAGGTGAGTGGTTATGATCGGAGTATTAGTTTTATGTGGGAAGATATTTGAAATTGTCGGTCATAATGACTTATCCTCTCAAATCTAAGTCGTATGTTTTCAACAAGTTCTCATATAAGTGGCACTATTTATGCCGTTGGTTTTTTTTTTTTTGGTAACATCTGAAAAATAATGGTGTTTCAAATGGGGACTGCAAGCTTTTCTACAAACAGAGAGTCTCAAGGTGAAGTAGATTAGTTTTTCAGAACTTACAACAAAATTTGGGTATCAATTGTTGCTACAACTGTGGAAATGGTATATCAGCAGAAATCTTAAGATCTTGTGAATTGGTAATCTCTGGATTAGAAGGGATATTCTAAGTTCTGTTTTGTTTGTTCAAGTTTCAATTCGTATATCCAGTTGAGCAATATGATTTGGACAAATTATGTAATTTTTGTTTTAGTTGGAAAACATTCATATCTCTGATTCCGGCGATGGGTATACCTGAACATAAAAGGATCAGTTTTAAGCTTTCATTTGAGTTGTTAAGCAAAGTTGTGTTTTATTATTTATGGACCTTGTATAATTGATTTGGAAGCTTTCATTTGTTATTGTTAATGCATCTTTCCTTTATGAATTTTAATTTACAAATATTTTGTTTAGATTTAGTTCGTTTATGAATTTTAGTGACAGTGTTTGATGCAGATCAGTTTGGTGCTTGATAGATCATAGAACAGCTTCTTATCAAAATAAACCAGTAAAATTCTCAGTTGATCAGTTTTGAATGGGGTTTCGGTTCTCTCCAGGGACGGGCCTAGGCCAAGGGGCTAACCCGAGCTATAGCCCGTCCCTATATTTGTCCCAGAAAAAATTTACTATAGAATTATTTTTTTAATTTTTTTTAGCCCCTGTAGTAGTGCATATTTAATTTTCAGCCCACCTAAAATTATTTTTATCCCCTATAGTTTTACATATTTAATTTTCAGCCCACCTAAGATATAATTAAGAGCTATATTAAAAACAAAAAGAAATTCTACTCTTCAACGCAATTATCTCCTATTTTACTTCTACAAGCTATAAAAAAATTTCCGTTATCACATTTTGCTATTAAATTTTTTCCTTTTATTTTTAATTGTGCATCCATTTAGTGTTTTGTAGGTGGATTTCATTAGCCATTAGCTATGCGTTTCGTTCCAAAAAAAGTTTGGCGCGGCCTTTGGCCGCTTTAAAAATCATTGCTATTTTAGCCCTACCCAAGAAAAAATCTTGGATCCGTCCCTGGTTCTCTCTTCATATATTAGAAAAAACACGTTATGAGGACTATTGTGAAGCTTATGGCTGTTATATCCCCAATATTCTAGTCGGTGCACAAGATTGAGATATGGAAAAGTTTATCAATTAGTATCGTAAACAGGAAAAATTTTAGGACGAGATGTGGAAATTTTTTAGGTGTATTCATATCTGATTTGGGGAATGTTATACGTCTAACTTTGGCCATAGGAATTGCAAATATTATTTTTAAAAAAAAATTTACTTCATTTGTAAATGTTGTTAGTGATAGTGTTTGATGATAGTTACATTACAATTACATACATATTTTTGGTTCTTTATTATTCATTGAACCTCTTATCAAAAATGAACTAAGCCAAGTGACGATAATAATTGCCAATTTATTAACCTATGAAGAAGTTCAAGACGCTGCTGCTGCTCAGTTTTTTTTTTACATTTTTCTTTGCTGTACACCAGCATGTATCTCTAGAAGTGAAAACAAACCCTAATATGGCAATGTGCATCAAAGTTTAGAACTCCATTACTTAATCTGAAGATTATTTGTCCTAAATCATGATTACAACGAACAATTGGAATTATTCAAAGACTTTACAGTTTTGAAACCGAAATAAATGGCATGTCTCATTAACTGCTACTTAGATTCACTTGTGCTTACTCCTTAGGAGAATGAATTATGAAATGGTCTCACAAGATGGCAAGCTTTGTTAGACGGACTTTCCCACTTTGGATAACCTCCATATAAAAAGAAATTTTTTGAATCAAAAATGTAACAAGATTCGATGTCTTCCGACTTCAAACAGTAATTTAACAGTATTTATTGGAAATTCATTGCTCTAGTATGCGCAAAAATCACAAATTCACAATAAACTTCGCCACAATAAAGTAATTGACACATCAACACAACCGATTCACAAACCATTACTACAATGTCATCCAACTCAACAACATACTGTATAATTTATCAAGAGAAAAAGAAACAAAAGTGTTATGAGACTAATAGTTCCTACAGCTTGTTCCGCTCTAGGTCACAAGGAAAAGTTTGGTCCATAAAACAAATTTTGAGACTTAGGGTAGCATTTGAGTCGTGCAGTGAACATTGGATCACAGCGGTAGTGATGGTGTATATTTTGAGTCACATACCAGTAATAGACAAATTTACCTGAGAGGGTATTTTAGTAAATCAGTTTTTAAAATAAAGTAAACCCTAGAATCTAAGTATAAGTTTTAGCCAGAGAATGAGAAAGTAGAGACAACCAGTGCAAGGGAGGCGGTGCTGTGGGGAAAAAATGAGTAACTGGAGATTTGTGGACGAGAGATTGCCGTTTTCAAAGATCACATGAGGGGTTATGTTCATAGTGTTGTTTTTATGTGGGAACCATTACACATACCTTGGAGATCAAAGGGAGATGCTAGAGATCCAAAGTTTTAAAATTGTCATAATGACTTATCCTCTCAAATTCAAGTTGTCTCTCCTGTTCACATCCTGATATTGCGGCTTGTCGTTATGTTTGATGTGCCAGATTTGAGGATTTTCATTTCTAGAGACTCTAAAGATATAGATGATTTATCCAGACCTTTCAACCAAAATTGGGTATCATTTCTCTGAAGTTTTAGCAATTTCACATCCTACACCCGTTGAAATGGTAGATCAACAGAAACCTTCAGATCTTGTGTTTTGGCAATCTCTGGATTTGATATGTTTTAAGTTTTGTTTGTTTTTTTTTTACATTGAAAGATCTATTATAAGCTTTCATTTTGAATTGTTAGACAAAATTTTCTTTATGGGTCTTGTGTTGTTAATGACAGTGTCTGATGATAGCTACACTGAATTTTAGCAGATTTAGTTAAAGACCATTTCAATGTGAAGATCCGATTGGACTGGTAATCTTACCATTCGATGTGAAGAATCGTGTCTTTTAGCAGAACTATGTTTAACGGGGAAGTCTTTTCCAGATTAATTAAAGGGAGAATTATTGACACTTAGACATCGAAAACAATCTATGAGGTTGACGGGCAGTGGTGTTCGGTGATTTCAGTTGTTGGTAGTGTGCCAGCCACATGCTACACCTGTTGAAATGGTAGATCATAAGATCTTATGCATTGGCAATTTCTGTTTTTGAGATGTTCTAAGTTTTGTTTGTTAAGAAATAGGATTGGGACAAACCATGTAATTTGTTTTCGTTCGCAAAATATTCATATCTGTGTTAGTGATAGTGTTAGATAATAGTAACACTAAATTTACCAAAGTGAGTTAAAAGATTATTTCAATGTGTCTGAAGTATGAGGGAGCTCTCCTTTATTTTAAGTTATAATCCATTTGAGAAGAAGATTGCATTCTTTTGGTGACCGTTTTTTGTTTTTGATTGCTGGCTTTGATGCCACGCATCGCTCTGCTCAATTCTCCAAACCTATAAAATAATGGTGAAACTTAGACGAGTTATCCAGACCTTACGACCAAAATTGGATATCATTTGTTTGAAGTGGCAGGTCAGCAGAAATCTTATAATTTTATGCTTCTCTAAACTTTGTTCAGAGTATGGATTTGTTTTCTCCGAGTGCATCTTGGGAATGCTAGATGGATTATACCAATGAGATATATATGAGTTTGAACATTGAATTATCAAGATTAGTACGTAGTACTTGGTTTAATCAGGACATTGAATTTTAAATCTGAAGATCTTAATCACTTGTTTGTTAACAGTTCAGAATAAGTGAGAGAGAAAGTAGGGAGGTGCAAATAGAGGGTTGGGTTCCATTTGCTTGTAGCCTGTGGTGGATCTTTTAATATCCAAATCTTTAAGATTCTGTTAAAACAATTTTCCTTTATGGATCTTACAAATAATTTGTTTCGATTTACTTCACTTATAAATGTTGTTAGTGACATTGTTTGATGCAGATCAGGTTTGTTGTTGATAGATCATAGAACTTTTCTCGTATCAATAATAAACAAATGATGATAATGCTTGTCAGTTTATATTTACTTATAAAGAAGACTTACAGTGGTGCAGATGCGTTTTAAATTTTTCGTTTTTTTTTGCTATGCATCTCTGTTTTTAGAAGTGAAAATAAACCCAATGGACATCGAAGTTTAGAACCCCATTGCTGCTTAATCTGAGGATTGTTTGTCCTAAGACATGAATCACACAACAAACCATTAGAGATACAACCCCAGTCACACAATATACTAAGCCAAGTGATGTTAATGCTTATCAAGTTATTTACCTAGAAAGAAGACTAACATTGCTGCAGATCAGATCAGTTTTGGATGTTGCATTTTCTCTTTTTTGCTATATCTCTTGGTGAAAAAACCCCAGGATGGCAATTATATATCAAAGTTTCGAACCCCATTGCTGCTTAATCTGATCTAAGACATGATTACAACAAACCATTAGATATACAACGCCAATCATCATACACAAACTTAGAACCAAAGCAATTTACCAAACTCTAAAAACAAGAGGTTGCGATACGTAATATCATGGATGAAATTAATAACATGAGTATATGAAGAAATGTAGTTTGGGAACGCTAGTCCGGTTCCCTGTAACTTCCCTTCCATGAGACGATCAAGTCGTTCAGCCAATATGAATGTGAAGTAATTCTTCCAAACCTCACCTTTCCTGAAAATGTCTTTGTTTGTTGTAGAATTATTCAGAATCATTCAATTTTTGTTCACGTCCAAACTCTTCATGTTGAAAACTGCATAGACTTAATATTTCCTTGAATACTCCTTGGCTCTCTTATTCTATAGAAAAACAATAACCTAAGAATTCTGCCAGCTTCTTCAACTTGGGTTCCGGTTCATTCTAAAAATATTCATTCTTTGGAAAAAAATACTTTACAAGGCCTCTCTAAACTCATCGCTTTGCAATATCCAAGAATATATTCCTAGTGCGGACCAAATTCTGGAACTCCATCGTCAGAATAACTCCGGCAATCGCCCCATTTTGTTAATAAAATGCCAGGTAAAGATAGGTGTTTCGAGGGTTTCTACATATATATAAACGATCTTGCAATTTGTAGCACTATCAACAGTGGAATCAGGTAAAGAAGTGTATGGGGATATGGGTAGCTATAAGCCGGCATGTTGAATCACCATGATCATGGCTACTAATTTTAGTAAACTCGATGAAAGGAACAAGGTCATGAGGTGAAATTGTAAGCAATGGGTGGTGATGGGAAGAAGGAAAAAGTGGGTAACGGGAACGTTAACGATGGCAAAAGCCATTGCTTTCAACCAAACGGTGCCGGACTTGGGTGCTTGTCAGTTTCCTTTATATTTCTAATGCTCCGGCGAAGGTCCAAGATTTTTGATACTGAGCAGAATCTCCAAAAATCTTAATTATTGGGCAATACGTGATGTCTAAAGAAATTACATTTTGAGTCAGATACATAGTAATATAGATTAGAACGATGTTTTTTCATTGCACCCACAATTTGTTTTTTTTTTCTCCCCATGGCAAGATTTCTAGCTCCTGTCATTTTGGATCACAAGGCAGAAGATTGAGACGTTGATTTTCGATGATGGGTATCCGATTCCGGGTATCTTGAGCCACTACACAAATTCCGATTCCGGATATTTTTGATGATGGATATCCGATGGGATTGGTTCAAGGTTATTTTAGTAAATCAGATAAAATCTGTTATAAATAATCTTAAACCCTAGAATTTTTTTAGAAGTTTTATTTAGAGTGAGAGAGAGTATAAACAACCAGTGCGAGGGAGGCGGCGGTGAAGGAAAAAAATCAATACCTGGAGTTGTGCTGATGAGAATTTTCCGTTTCCAAAATAAGACGGTGTGTTATGATCGGAGTGTTGATATCAAGTGGGAATCATTAAGCATACCTTGGGGTCAGAGTTAGAAATAAACAGATGCTGAAATTCTCGGTCATAATGACTTCTCCTCTCAAATCTATGTTATATATTTTTATGGAAGTTTCATGTAGTGGTACTCTGTCTGGATTTTCGTAAATTAAGAAAGGGTGTTTTGAAGTTTTGATATTTTGTTTGGATTTCAATTTCGCTAGTGAGATCTGTAAAATAATAGTGTGTGATGTTTCTGATTGGTGGTAGTTTGCTTCACCTACATACCATAACTGTTGATATGGTAGATAGCAGAAAGATCTTATGTATTAGTAATCTCTGGATTAGAAATGTTTTTGAAGTATTGTTTGTTTGTTCTAGTATCAACTCGTATATCTAGTTTATCAACGGGATTCGGAAAAATTATGTAATTGGATTTAGTTGGAGAAATATTCATACATCTGAGATTTCAGGAGTATGTACTTGTAAATTTGGCTTATCATAGATCAGTTGGAAAACGTACATGGCTATAGATCAGTTTTGATTTTCGGACAAAAGCAAGAGAAGCAGGGAAAGAAATCGAGGAGAAAGAAACAGAAGTTGCAAACGACGGGAATTCAAAAGGAGAGAATTGGGTTCCAAAGTATTTTAACGCGTCAAAGAAACAAGTATACGAGTGCTCACTTAAACAAAAATGGGTTCCAGCTCCAATTGTTTGTAATCCTGGAAAAATTATTTAGTACAGTATAATTAGATCTGCCAGCAATCCGATGTATTTTGATGGACTCCTGGTAAAAGTAAAGTAATTAATATTGGTTGCCAGTGTCATTAAGCCAATCATGAGTAATGGCAGTTTCACTGCCAATTTTTATACAACTTGGATATATTTTAGAAACCCATTCTAGGTGTCACGACTCGAATTTTAATCACCAAGTCTACTCAATCTAAATTGCTCACCCATGACGAAATTTGTATCTCATTAACCAGATTTTTTTAGCTCTCCCTTGTTTCGGATCGCAAGGCTGTACATGTGGTACAGTGCCCATTCCAGATCATGGGTATTGGTAGCCACCACAACAATTTGGGGCGGCTGTAACATTGGAATGAGTCTAAGGGCTTTTTAGTAAACTAGACAGACTTCCTTATAAATTAACGAAACCCTTACAATTTTCTGTAGAAGTGTTGAACAGAGAGTGAGAGGGTAGAGACTTTCAAGTTACCAGTGCGAGGGAGGCGGCGCTGAGGGAAATAACCAGTTATTTGAGTTGTGATGGTGGTTTATGATCAGAGTGTTGGTATAATTAATGTGGGAATCATTAGTCATACATATGAGATCAAAGAGAAAAAGAGACACAGATGTTCCAAATTGTCAATCATAATGACTTCTCCTCTCAAATCTAAGTTATGGTGCTCGTGTAATTGAAGTGGATGCTTTGATTGCTGCTGGTACTAGTGCCGGAACGGCTACGGAAATTCTTTGATTCTACACGGACAGAATAAGTGAGAATATGCTTGATTGGGCTAAAACAAAGGCAGGATTGTTGGATGCAGATAAGTGGATTGATGTTTAGCTGAATTCAAGATATTTTTTTTTTAAGTACCTCTCTTTCTATCTTTAATGTAAGATCTTTTGTTTAGTTCAGGAATTCTATTTGTTATGTAAGATCTTCAGTTTAAATCTATAAGTGATCTTCAGTTTATGAATATTGTTAGTGGACAGTGTTTGATGCAGATCAGTTTGGTGATTTGATATCTCATACAAGGGCCTTTCAGTTTTCATCTTTGTTCTGATTTGTCCAGATCTGCTGAAAAAGAAGTAACAAAAATCCACAAATGGCCTCTTCTGGTTGTAAAAGTAGTTTTGTAAGGGAATCCGGTGGATGGAAGAAAATAAAAAACTCCTTTTCGAAACAATTGTATAGATGTGTGAACCGTTTCTACCAAGATGTACTTAATCGATCGCACAAGTGAGTGAAATTAGACTTGGTTGAGTTGAACAATTTTTTTTGTTATCAAATAGATCTATCACAACTAATTGCTAGATTTTAATCTGTGTCATTCCTTTGGATTGACTTGTTTTTCAAAATAAACTTCTTCCAACTATGAATGGTAATTCATACCATATCTGGAATTAGTGGAGAGTGTTCTCAAAGCTAATACAAGTAGTAATGATTGCTTAGTTAATACAAGTAGCTGGTAAAACACAACAAACGGGTCCATAGCTCAGTGGTAGAGCATTTGACTGCAGATTAAGGAATCGATTTTCAAGCGTCCATTACTCGTGCTAGATTTGAAGAGTTGAACCTAGATTTGTTCATGAAATGCATGGAACCTGTTGAGAAGTGTTTGGAGGATGCTAAGATGGACAAGAGTGTCGTTCACGAAGTTGTCCTCGTTGGAGGGTCCACTAGAATTCCAAAGGTGCAGTCACTTTTGCAAGATTTCTTTAATGGGAAGACACTCTGCAAGAGCATCAACCCTGATGAGGCTGTGGCTTATGGTGCTGCAGTGCTTGCTGCTCAGTTGAGTGGTGAGGGGAATAAGAAGGTGCAGGACTTGGTATTGGTGGATGTCACCCCTCTATATCTTGGTATTCAGACCAAAGGACGTCTTATGAATGTAGTGGTCCCAAGGAACACAACTATTCCAACCAAGAAACAACGGGGCTTCATAACCAGCGAGGACAACCAAACTAGTGTGAGTTTTTCGGTGTATGAGGGTGAGCGAAGTAGAACTACTGAGAATAACTTGTTGGGTACCTTCGCGTTATATGGAGTTCTCCCAGAACCCCGTGGAGTTGCAAAATTTACAGTGTACTTTGATATCGGGTGCTGAAATACATATCAGTTAATAACAAGAAATTGATTAATGTAAACACCAAACCTGTTGTTTGAGCTATGAAGAAATTGCACCACAACTTTAAATCCTAATATTTCAACTTCAATTGCGAGATTGAGTTTTGAATGTTGCATTTTTTGAATGATCTGGCGAACGCTATGAACTCCATTGTGGGTTATCTAGCGCGACATATGGTTGCTTCTTTTTTATTATATTAGCCTGTGTCAAATTCTGCATCTCTCCCTTCTATTGTTCTTACGGATGGTATGAGCACCAAGGCCTCGGTGCCTTTAGTGGTTGACAACAACACCTCTACTACTAACACCTCACTTTCCGAGTCCGACACCAGTAGTTTTACAACTACCAAGGATGTTAAAATGCTCCATCACCTCCAAGGCATTGTTTATATGCCTCTACTAACACCTCACTCAAATATGTCGTTAAGCACATGACATGCCTAATGCCAATGGCAACCGAAGTACAAAATGAAACAAAAGACTTAACCAATCACTAGGAACTTATTTGAATCTCATATTTGAGTTCATTCTCTAGATTCTTCATTGTTAGACCACCATCCAAATCAGAAATAAAAAAAAATCACGAACAACATGAAATTATCCGATATATATAAGGATAAGTGGAACACAAAATAATATAGATAGATGCAGAACATCTAAAGATGAATAAACAAGAAAAGCAGTACAATCCATTTCAAAATGAAGGTAATTGTCCACAGTCATTTATGAAAAGGAGCTACAAGTTGATTAATCCAAAACGCCCACAAGCACAAACCAAACTGAAAGAAGTCTAACATGTAAGACAACACTGCCGTAACTCATAAGACTTTAGATAAACGGTACAGAGAAGCTCATACGCCCTCACAAAGATAGTACTCTCTACTAGAGTAGTCAATCTGTTGCATTCTCATCTGAATTGAGAGGCATAATGACAGATGACACTCTTGTGTCCTTACTAGTAGAAATAAGGAAAACATGCATTAAAGTTGAACTACATGAAGATATCATCCAGCCTGAGCTAGGCCCATACAACACTTCCATCAAGTGTGCATTTCCAGTAAACAGATAACATAAATAAACTAATAACAGATAGCACTCAAAGATATGCCCCAAACATACCCTGCGCAAGGGCATAATTTGGTTTAGACATAAGTTGGTTTAGAAGAGTGATACGAGTTAATACATACGAGAAATAACAACCTACAGAGATAACTTTATAAGATTTCGTCGAAGACCACTTGACTGCGAGAGAACAGATATAACCTTAAGGCCACTCGACTGTGAGAACGCGACCCTTAAAAAGAGAACCGTTGAGCTTGTCAACTGCCTTCACTGCATTTTCCTTGTTCTCAAAGGCCACCAGCAAACTCAGATGTTCCGGGCCCTCATAATACAATCCAGGCTCGAAAACACAAAAAACTGGCCCAATTGTATTGCATAGTGTGGCTATGTCTGACCTGTCAGCCTCTCCTGAGCAGTTTCTAACACGGATAGCGTTATGGACATACTTTCCCAACGTCTTACGAGCTATCAAATCCGAGTCCGTCTTTAAACAATGCCTGCATGAGTTTATCTGGAGGTCTGGTTTATAAGACCACTCGACTGTGATAACGCGACCTTTATAAGTGGAACCATTGAGCTTCTCAATTGCCATTTGTGCATCTTCCCTGTTCTCAAAGGATACCAGACCGTGGTCTCCCATTTCCTCAATTTCAGGACCGGCAACACGAACAACCGGGCCATAGTCAAGGCAGAGCCATTTCAAGTTACGGTTGAGGATATCTGCTGGGAGGTTTTTAAAAAGGATAGTGTTTCGTTCATACTTTTTTTGCCTGCCATATATTCCAGAACGACAATCATTTGTCCAGTGATCACCAATAATCCCACAATTGCCGCAGGTATGTCCCTCGAGGTTCTTGGTATCGTCACCTGTGGTTTTAATCAACCATAGAGAATCTTAAGATATGAAACCCTAATAAAATTTCATATTAGGGTTAAGAAAAAAGAAAAAGAAAATAGTCTAACAAAATTAAGATCAATAGAAGGACGTCTGTATTAGTTATCAACCAAGTGGATTAAGATAACCCTAATAATGTTATTGGAAAATAAACCATGGCAAAATTTCAGAACAACAAATTCGATAATCTAATTACTATAAATTGAATTAATATGTATATATATGAGACGGAGAAAAAGAAAACGAACCAAAACCTTCGGTTCCATGGTCCATCTTTTGTTTTTTTTCTTGATGAAAGCAGCTGGTGGATATCGACATGACTGAATAATCAAAAGGAGAGAGATGAGAGGTCGGAGATCTTTTTTTTTTCTTTTTTTCGGACAAGTTAGACAGGGATCTTGGTATTATTATAGGGTTTCGCCAGAAAACAGAAGTCGGTGGGATATCGGAGGACATGTACCCGCCAATATTACTTCCCTTTTTAGTTGTTCTAATTTTAACCGTCCATCTATCAAAGTGGATGAGATCTTTATATCTTAAGAAAGCAGAATCCAAACAGAAATAGTTTTGCTCAATACATACTCTAGGTATTTCTCTTCTTCCCTTAAGAAAGCAGCAATTGGCACTACATCAAGATGAATTTAAGCAATAGGAAAAATAGCCAAAATGCCATTAATACAATAAAGGTTAAACCAATAAAAGAGCTTTACCAATCATATCAAACATTAATACATCGTGTGAATTTACTTCTCTATTAGGTCACGGGTTCTAGGCATGGTGCTGAGAGAAGAAGAAGAAAACAAATGAGGTATTTCAAAATACCGTTTTTTTTTAATTTGTATAATTGTGAATATTCATTCTTAAATACAAGGTCCAGAAAAAGTTGATTAATTGTTCATGATTTGTCCAGTCATTTATGAAAAGAGCTACAAGTTGATTAATCTAAAAAACCCACAAGCACAAAGCCATAACTCCAAGACCTTTGTGCGACACTACTGTGTGTTTACTAACTACATTGTAATTAAAAGTGCTAAAAAAATAAACATTGTAATTACAAGTAGCAAATCTTGGTCAATCGACTAGTTTTTACTCCAAAATGTGATCGCCACCATCTTTGATGGTAAACGGTACAGTGCAGCTCATAAACCCATTCCAAAAAGACAGTACTCTTTAGAGTACTCAATCAGTTGATTCTATCGAACACAAATCCCAAAAGCATTCTCAACAGAAGTAAGATTAAGATGGCATGATTTTGCTGAGAGTGACGTTCTTAGAATCAAGAATCCACTGCATAGCATCTTCATCTGAAATATTTACCTAAATGCATTAAGAGAAGCTTTCAAAGCATTAAGATGCAACCTGCTTTGAGCATTCATACATCTAGAGAGAAGAAAATATTGTCTTGCAGAAACTACTTGAGCTTGATATTGCACCCTAGACTAATTCTGCAGATGAGTACATGGAAAGCTAAAATTGGCAGTGCACCAGCTATATTAGCTGCGAAGTCTTTGATCTGTTTCGAACTAATCGTCAAAGTTTATGTATAACCAAACCAAGCTTGTATAAAGAATTATTTCTGAAGATTAATTATGTTAGTTATATATTCACTCTCATTACGACTATCAACGCTATTCAAGTGAAAGTTTCTCTTTTGTATACCATGACAAGGTTCTGCGTAAAAGTATTCAAAATTCTTATGAAATTTACCAACTAAGAATTTCCTGTAATTTCTTATCCAGAGCACTGTATATATATTTCTTTTATTAAACCACATCAGCAACTTATACTAAATCTTAAAGTGGCACCCTTATAATATTAAGCTGGGACATATAAAACCAAATAGATATCTCTGAAAGCTAAAACCACCAGGAGAGGTTTCCATGCTATTACCTGCATACACTTTCTCATGCTTTGTTTTAATACACGAAGAAGTTTATCATTGTACTCATCACATATCTTTATCATTGTAAATAAATAACAGATTACGAAATTATAAGCATGGCTTATTAACAGGCTACAAGAGCATTTCACAGATATTATAATATCATTACAATCTAATGAGACTCAAATACTGCCGCATGTTACCTAATTTCAAAAAGCTTATCATCTCAATGAAGGGATCAGTTTATGCTTACCTAGATTTAGGATACTTCACATCCGTGCTTCTTTCGATCACCTCCCTTGAACTTGCCCTCACACCAAATACCATTGTTTTCGTATCTTGCTCTCCAAGTGCTTTTAATGAAACTAAAGTATTCTTACGAGGAATTGCGTCAGAAATAGACATGTCAAAACTCACATCCACTTTGACAGATGGGCTTTTGGATCATACCTATAAAATTGGGTATGCCTATAGCATAGAAGCCTACGACTCTTCGGAAACTCAAACGACAACCGTATATAACCATCAAACCAAAACTGTTTACTCCAGCTCAAGTCAGCATTATCTTTATTCTTTGTCAATAACCATTTCACTACAGTTGGCATCGTGGAAATATGTAGCGCTAAGAGAATCACTTAAAACCCATAAAGTGGGTAACGGTACGGGTTGATGATGGCAAAGGTCAATGCTCATAACCAAAGGGTGCGGATTTGGTAGCGAAGCTAGTAGTATATCAATATCCAAATCTTTAAGATTCTATTAAAAATTTGTTCGTGATAAAGTGCTAAATCTAGTATATTACTGTGTTTATGAGCGCTGCTCACTTACCGTCGGCTATCTGGTGCTACATTCGTATTCAATTTTTCTTGTATTCTTCCATGGTCTTCAGACCTTGTCATTTGCATATAAAGAAAACGTTACCGAGTACCAACCAGGGTGTAATGCAGTATGCATGGTATTCATGTTTGCACTCAATAGTTCCAATAATATGCTTGTTCTGAAACTGATCCTGACCGGAACCAAAGTAGCTTTCATGCCCATACCCAAGATTAAATCTCTTATGCTTCCTGTAATTTGCAGCAGACATTATGGCATTAGCATTGGCGGCAACGTCGATTTTAAGCGATAGTTTTATCTTGACTATACTACACAGATTTGGGCCTGTACGCTGGGCTTCAACATTCCACAAAACCTAGAATTCCACAAATTTTCTTATAAGAGAGAAGACCTAGAACAAACCCTAGATTTTTAGAGAGTGAGAGATAAGAGAGAAGAGAATGCCGGTGCAAGTGAGGCGGCGCCGATGGAAAACGTGACTGGAGTTCAGCTGATGAGAAATTTCTGTTTCGAAGATCACACGAGTGGTTGTGATTGGGGTATTGGTTTTATGTGGGAATCAAAGAGGAGATATTTGAAATTGTCCGTCATAATGAATTATCCTCTCAAATTGAAGTTGTTTGTTTACAACCAACTCATATATCTTCAAACATCTGTAGTAGAATGATGGTGTTTCAAATGGGGACTGCAAGTTTCGCTTCAAACAGAGAGTCTCAAGGTGAAGTAGATTAGTTTTTCAGAACTAGCAACAAAAATTGGGTATCAATGGTTGCTACAACTGTGGAAATGGTGGATGAGCAGAAATCTTAAGATCTTGTGTATTGGTATTCTCTGTATTTTGGTGCTTTCATATTTAATTGTTAAATTTTTTTGCTTCACATCGTAATTTGTAATGCCAAGAATATTTGGAAACTATTCTAAATCTTGTCATTTTCGTTCACTTCAAAATTCTGAAACTCCACCGCGGAACAACTCTAAATCGCCTCAAATGGCAGAGAGATTTTCTTTTTGTGTTTGATAGCGGATGCGTACTCTTAGTATTTCCCCGGGCAATGTCCTCATTTGGTTGATAAAATGCCATGTACAGATGAGGGAGAATTTTTCGTTTCAAGATCAGATGAGGGGTCGTGATCGGGAGTGTTGATTTCATGTTGGAACCTTTACACATACCTTGGAAATCAGAAATAGAGTCTGTCTTCAAAATGGATTTATGACTTATCCTCTCAAATTTCAGATGTTTTTCTTCAAAGAATCGTGATATATGTGGCAATCTCTGGATTTAGAAGAATATTCATACCTGATTGCCGTTAGGTATATGTGGCAATCTCTGGATGTTTTTCTTCAAAGAAATAGAGTCCGTCTCAAGATGAAATGGATGATTTATCCAGACCTTACGACCACAATTGGGTATCATTTGTTTGAAGTTTAAGATCTTATGTATTGGCAATCTCTGGATTTAGAAGAATATTCATATCTGATTGGGTTGTGTTGTATTTTGAAGTTACAGAATTTTATCTTTTGTGAACATAGAAAGATCAGTTTGAAGATTTCATTGTTAGGCGAAATTTTTTCATTGTATATGTTGTGTAGTGGTAGTCTTTGATGATAGTTCTAGTAAATCTATCAGATTTAGTTAAAAGATCATTTCAATGTGTCTGAAGTATGAGGCAGCTCTCCTTTATTTTAAAGTAATGATCTAATTGAGAAGAAAATTATATTATTTTCTTGACACATTATTTTTGTATTGGTTGCAGGATTTGAAACCTCTCTTTGATCCAGCTCAAGTCCATGGTAGCGATCAAGAAACGCTCCATTGTGAAGCCATCGAACCGTAAATACATTCTTGAAGAGACAATATCAAGATTTTTATAGTTGTTTTTTTTCCCGGTAAGATCTGTAAACTAGTTAAGCAATAGGATTTGGACAATGTATTTAATTTGTTTTAGTTGGAAAAAATGCATTTTTATGTAGTGTTTGAGTTGCTGGACAAAATTTTCTTTATGGACTTTGTGTTGTTGGTGATGGTGTTTGATGATAGTTAGGAAAACACCTCTAATAACGCCTCCTCAAAAACTAAACCAATTTACCAAACTCAAAATAACAAGAGATTATACTATGCATAATTGTAGTTCCGGAATGGTAGTCCTGATCCATGTAACTCTTCCATTAGACGATCAAGTTGTTCGACCTTTGTAAGTCTCAAATAATTCTTGCAATGGAAAAGAAGGATTGTCGAAGCTCAAAACCTCTGAGGTCAGGGATGAAAAGGTAATCAAAGCCCCAACCTTTTGCTTGAACATGCACTCATATTATTATGCGTTTTATACACGCCATTATGATTATCTTCTCAAAATCTTGACTCATTTAAGAATTTCGTCCAAGTAAGCAAAAGCAAGAGAAACATCGCAAGAAATCGAGGAGAAGGAAAGAGAGCTTGCAAAAGAGAGGAAAACAAGAGGAGAGAATTGGGTTCCAAAGTATTTCTACTTTTCAAATCTAACTCGTCAAAGGAAGAAGTATAAGAGTGATCACCTAAACATAAATGGGTTCCAGCTCCGACTGTTTGTAATCCTTTTCTTTGAACAGTTTTGAAAACTTATTTAGTAATCCAATTTGTTTTGATGGACTCATGGGTAAAACTAGAGTAATCAATATTGGTTGCCAGTGTCATTAAACCAATCATGAGTCCTGGCAGTTTGAGTGCTAATTTTTATACAACTTGGTCATATTTTAGAAACCCATTCGAGGTGTCACGACTCAAATGTTAGTCCACAAAGCAAATGCAATGTTAGATTTAGGGTTATGCATTTGAGTAGCATGACAGGTTTTGAGACTACTCAATCTAAATTGCTCACCCATGAGAAAATCATGGATTCAACGCAACATCTTTATCAATATCCAAGTCTAGCAATCTAAATTGCTCACCCATGAAATTTTTTTGTCTCTCATTAACCAGATTTTTTTAGCTCATTTCACATCATGGGTATTCGAAGCCACCACAAAAATTTGGGGTGGCTGTAACATTGCAATGAGTCTAAGGGCTTTTTAGTAAATTAGATAGACTTTCTTATAAATTAACGAAACCCTTAAGATTTTCAGTAGAAGTGTTAAAGAGGGAGTAAGAGGGAAGAGACTTTCAAGATACTAGTGCGAAGGGAGGCGGCGCTCTGAGGGAAATATCCAGTAATTTGAGTTGTGATGGTGGTTTATGATCGAGTGTTGGTATAATGTGGGAATCATTAAACATCCCTATGAGATCAAAGAGAGAAGAGACACAGATGTTTGAAATTGTCAATCATAATGACTTCTCCTCTCAAATGTAAATTATATTTTTTTCTTTAAGCTTGATTCTCCTTGTGCAACCCTTTGTTTATAGTTTCCGTTGGGTAAGATCCGTAAGATAATGGTGTTTGAAGATATCAACTCTTGGTAGTTTTTGCCAGGTACATGCTACAACTGTTGAAATGGTAAATCTGAAGAAATCTTAGATCTTATGTATCGTTGATCTCTGGATTAGAGATGCTTTTAAATTTTGTTTGTTTGTTCAATTGTCAATTCCTACATCTATTTAAGCAATATGATTGGGACAAAATTATGTAATTTTGGTTTTAGTTGGAGAAATATTTATACATCTGATTTAGGGAATATTGTACTTGTAACTTTGGCTTATCTTAGATCAGTTGGGAGCTTTCATTTGAATAGTTAAGACAATTTCCCTTATGGATCGTACACATATTCGTTTAGATTTACCTCATTTATAAATGTTGTTAGTGGGTGCAGACTAGTTTGGTGATTGATAGACCATATAACGTAACATCTTATATCAAAATAAATTAAGCCAGAATGTAGATCACATACATGAAGTTTTGGATGAACAAATAATCTTCTGTAAGAATACAAACTAAAGGTCTCCTCTTATATTGCAAACTTGGGTCATAAGATTATTCTAGTGGATAGTCGATCTTGGAAGACTTGCGTACTACTGAAAAGTGGAAACTATTCTTTTATATGGGGTTTGCTAGAAGTCAATTGAATCCGCGGTTATCCTAATTCTAATTTAAAAGTAATCTTCCATATAATATGCATGTCCAGTCACAAGCCTTAACACAAGTAAATCTACTAGTTCATTTTGTAATTCCTACTTTGGATAATCTCCATATAAAAACTGAATTTCGTGAATCAAAAATGAGACAAGATTCGATGTCTTCAGACTTCAAGCAGTAATTCGACAATAAACTTTGCCAAACTCAAGTACTTGACACATCAACATAACAGATTCAAAAACCTTTGCTCCAATGTCAACCAACTCAACAACAATACTCTTTAATTAGGAGGCTAATACTTCTCCCGCTCGAGGTCACACGGAAAACTTTGGTCCATAAAACAAATTTTGAGACTTAGGGTAGCATCTGAGTCGTGCAGTGAACATTGGATCACAGCGGTAGTGATGGTGTATATTTTGAGTCACATACCAGTAATAGACAAATTTACCTGAAAGGGTATTTTAGTAAATCAGTTTTTAAAATAAAGTAAACCCTAGAATCTAAGTATAAGTTTTAGCCAGAGAATGAGAAAGTAGAGACAACCAGTGCAAGGGAGGCGGTGCTGTGGGAAAAAATGAGTAACCGGAGATTTGTGGACGAGAGATTGCCGTTTTCAAAGATCAGATGAGGGGTTATGTTCAGAGTGTTGGTTTTATGTGGGAACCATTACACATACCTTGGAGATCAAAGGAGATGCTAGAGATCCAAAGTTTTAAAATTGTCATAATGATTTATCCTCTCAAATTCGAGTTGTCTCTCCTATTCACATCCTGATTTTGTGGCTTCTCGTCATGTTTGATGTGCCAGATTTGAGGATTTTCATAACTAGAGACTCTAAAGATATAGATGATT